>CM035122.1:124380101-124980101 GCA_020205555.1 Panax stipuleanatus | reverse complement strand
AATATATATATATAACGTTTATATATATTGTATATATATATATATATATATATATATATATATATTATATTTTTAATAATTTTATAATTAAAATAAAGAGTTTATTTTAATCTTGAAATTAGATTTCATGCAATTTAAAATTGTCCATTAAATGATACTCATATATATATATATGGAATATTTTAATTCATGAGATGGATATTTATTTATTGGTATATATGGTGATATGTATGATAATAAATAGGGATTGATTATGGACTATATGACCAATGTGATTGAATTTTATTTTAGTTGAATACTTGAATGAATGAGTTTTATTAAATGGGGTCTGCGTACCTCATCTTCTCTGATTTTTTTTCTCGATGTAAATTCTATCTCCCTCCTATGTACTTTCTCTTGACTGCTGATCAAGGTTTCTATTTAAATTAAATAGTTTAATGTAATAGAAATAGTTAGAATTATCTTGAAGAAATTGGAGACCAAGGAGTGCGTGAAGACCCATTTGTATGGTGCCCGGATTTAAATATAGTAGTTATATTTAAATTAAATTCTTGCACTCCTAGGCTTGATCTTTTGGTACACTTGGTGGCTCTAGTGAACCAAACTAGAATAAAAGTCCATAATTAATCCGGATAGAATATAGTATTCTATATTACATGCTAAATATTATATATATATATTTTATGCAAACATGCTTCACATGTTTAATAAAATGACGTGTATTTTATATATATATATATATACATGAGCGCTAAACAAGATGAGACAAATAATAATAAATCCCTCAAACAAATTATATTAAGTCCGAAGCGTTCAAATAATATTTGGAATATCGAACGTCGCCTTTTAGCATGATAAATTAATAGAGTATTAAATATTTAATATGAGCTTGTTGTGCTATCCACAAGGCGAGTATTGCGTATTTAAGATGTTAATTAATCACATTTGATGCTTATCAAGAAAATTGAACAATATAGTCTTGTTGTGCTATCCACAAAGACGAACATTTTTTTTTGAATTTATGAAAGTGCTAGGCTGGACTTAACTTAAATCATTTTAGTTCGGATGTGCACACACTTGACCATTATGATTTAAGAGGCAAAATAAAAGGAGTTACATGTTGATGTAATTGACAAGAGTTGTCTACCTATTTATTTATATATCGTTTGTTGTGTTATCCACAAGGCTATATACATTTGAAATGGGATCCTTAATCTCACTAGCAAATCTTTAATTAGATGTTGCCGAACTATATAAGTGAGGGTAATATAGTTTGATAAAAATAGTGGGAGATACCAATTTAAAATAAAGACCTAAATTTATTTTGGTATGAAAAATTAATAAAATGAATGTTTGGTAAAAATATTGTCTTTTCACATGCAGAATTTTAAAAAAATATATAAATAAATGTCAAAATCACTAATCTCACTACGAAGCATACTTGATGTAAATTAGCTTACCGGACCAAATTATGAGGACTGGCTAAGAAATCTGAGAATTGTTCTCACTACTGAAAAGATTTCTTATGTCCTAAATTCAACTGTCCCTGAATCTGTTTCTGAAACAGCCTCTGAAGAAGAGATTGCCACTTTCAATAAGTGGCAAGATGATGCATTTGTGGCTCAATGCATCATGCTCATATCCATGAATAACGAGCTTCAGCGTCAGCACGTAAACATGGATGCTCCTGCTATGCTGCTTCACCTCAAGGAGTTATATGGGGAACAGAGTTGAACTGCTAGATATGAGATATCTAAGGAGCTCTTTCGATCTCGGATGACCGAGGGCACTGCCGTCGAGACACATATTCTGAAGGTAATCAATTTGATTGAACGCCTTGGACAGCTTGGGTTCGTCATGAATGGGGAGTTGAGTCAAGACTTGGTCTTGCAGTCACTCTCTGAGACCTTCTCGCAGTTTGTGGTTAATTTTCACATGAATAAGCTAGATGTCAGCTTACCTGAGCTGCTTAACATGCTGGAAACTGCAGAAGGTCACTTCTCATCCAAGAAGAACCATGTCTTGATGGTGGATTCTTCCAATAAAAGGAAGAGGCCCAATGGGAAACTTGAGGAGGATGTATATATGACACAACCAGAGGGATTTGTTTTAAGGCTGGAACAAATCAAGTCTGTAAGCTATAATGATCCATTTATGGATTGAAGCAAGCTTCTTGTAGATGGAACATTCGTTTTGATGAGACAATCAAAGAGTTTGATTTTATCAAAAATGAGGATGAACCATGTGTATACAAGAAGGTTAGTGGGAGCGCAGTATCATTTTTTGTATTATATGTTGATGATATATTACTGATAGGGAATGACATTCCTATGTTACAATCAATAAAAATCTGGTTATCTAAACAATTCTCCATGAAGGACTTGGGTGAAGCATCCTATATTTTTGGGATAAGGATCTATAGAGATAGATCTAAAAGGATGCTCGACTTATCCCAAGGAACGTACATTGATACGATGCTAAAGAGGTTTAGCATGGAAGATTCCAAAAGAGGTCTCATGCCGATGAGCCATGGAATACATCTCTCCAAGAAACAGGCCCCAAAGACATCTGAGGAGAAAGATCGTATGAGTATGATCCTTTATGCTTCTGCAATAGGATCTATCATGTATGGTATGATATGTACTAGACCGGATGTTGCTCATGCATTTAGTGTAACAAGCAGATACCAGTCGAATCCTGAAAAAGAGCACTGAAAGGCAGTGAAGAATATCCTAAAGTACTTGAGAAGGACTAAAGATATTTTTCTTGTCTACGGTGGGTCTGAATTAAAACTCGAGGGATTCACGGACTCAAATTTTCAAACAGACCATGATGAAAGTAAATCTGTTTCAGGGAATGTGTTTACTTTGAACGGAGGCGCAGTGAGTTGGAAGAGTTCCAAGCAGCAAACAATTGCTGATTCAGTGACAGAGGCAGAGTATATAGCTGCAAGTGAAGCTGCAAAGGAAGTTGTTTGGATGAAGAAGTTCATAACTGAACTTGGTGTGGTTCCTAGCATTGGAGATGCAGTTCCCTTATACTGTGACAACACCGGAGCGGTTGCACAGGCTAAAGAACTCAGGTCTCATCAGAAATCCAAACACGTGTTGCGGCGATTTCACTTGATCAGGGAGATCATTGAAAGAGGAGACGTCACCTTGGAGCGTGTAGACTCTTAAGACAACATTGTAGATCCATTTACTAAAGCTTTAACACAACAACAGTTTGATCGTCACTTAGAGAAGATGGGTATGAGATACCATAGCGATTGGCTTTAGTGCAAGTGGGAGATTGATAGTAGTGTGCATACAAGCCAATCATGTATGATAATAAAGCACATACTTTGTAAACAATCTTATTTATTTATTAATAAAATATTTATTTATTAAAGGTATTTAATTATCTACATGATGCTGTTTTTATAACATGTAAATAACCCATAGTTTTAAGCAATGCTTTTAGAATCATGATGTTGATCATGCTAATGAGATCTAAATTCTTAGAAAGCTTAAAAACTAAAATAGTTCCTAATCATGGGATTACTAAAAAGAAAATTAGTAAATCCAGATAGATTAGTACATATGTTGCTTGCTCATTGGATGATGATGATTGATCTCATAATCATTTGTGTGAAGACACTAAAACAAGTATGTAGGTGTTTATTGGAGAATAAGTTCGCTGAAAGTGACTCGCTATGGAATACCTAATGGAGTTTTACTCGCCTGTCAATAGAAATTCCTAATGTGATAGTAGTACAAGTGATCATTGGACTTGAGATCATCATAGTATCTTGTATGTAATAAATTATACTTTGACCTAATATTTAAGGCCCTTTAGGGTATATAAAAGGGCCATTTAGGGTATATAAAAGGGTATGTTTGAGTATAATGAGTTACATATGGAGATAATGAATGATCAATAAAGAATCTATCACCTCTAGTAAAAGAGGAGATATGTCCTATGTGATTCGGTAAATGACAACCCAGGAATCCTTGGCCAAAGTGGAATAAAATTAGAAAGGAGTTTCTAATTTGCATTAAATGGAGTTGTGCATTTTCTAATCGAAATACATATAATTAAATAAAATAAGACTTGACAGTAATTTCATATCTTATATTTAATTGGGACATTGTATGGTGGAAGGATTGAATTGTACGGTAACTATTTACTCACAGGTTTTTTTATGATTAATGTTAAAATCTATATTATTTGAAAAGTCGTTGAACGCTAGGGAGGTTTATCCCTATTGTAGAATAAATATTATTTATTTAAATAGATTATTAGTTTAATTTATTTATTTAAATAAGATTAGAATTGTTCTAATTGATTTAATCACAACCGGTTTAATATGGAGAACTTAAAGGGTCACACTATAAAAGAAAAAATAATTATTTAAGAAGGTAATGGCATAATCGTAATAATACATTAAGTGTAATTAATTTAATCTATGGTGATAGAATAAATTAAATAGCTTAATGTTTATTATTTAATATTTTGGAAATATTAAATATAAATTAATAAGAGGAGACTTATTAATATTATTACAATTATTATTATTTTAATTTCTAAAGGAGATTACTAATTAATTTAATATTAGTACTCTCATTTATTCCTAATAAGATTAGGAGGCAAATTAATTAAATGAATTTAATTAGATATTCCCAATGTGGTGGGAAGCCTAAATTAATTAAAAGAGTTTAATTAATTAAATGAAATCTCATGTCTAATAGGATTAGAAGGGTTGACCAATATCTATATAAGAGGAGTTTTATAATAGATATCAGTTGATGAAATTCCAATTGTTGGAGAGTACTCATTTTCTATAAAGGATAGAAAACTAGGTTTAGCCAATCACCCTCCTTCTTGATAATTCCTCTTCCTTGGTGGATCACCTCTAGAGGCCAAACACTTGGGTGGCTAACGTTGATTTAAGGAAGGAATCTAACCCGAAAATTCAAGGAGATCACGAAGAACAGAGAGTTGAACTCATATTTGTGGAAGCTTCGTTCTACATGGGTATGATTCCATAACTTCTTATTTATCGTTTTAAATTAATAATTTGCATAAAGGATGATCCGGGTAATGGTTTTGTAGAAATTTTTTAAACTTTGATATACCATGCTTTCGCTAATTTTGCAATTTGATTGCGTCACAATTTCGTACAAACCCAACAACATATACATTATAACTCGCACTCTCAATAAATATAATGAAATAAAATAAACTTTTTATAACTATGTAAATTGTAATCTATGTATTGAGGATAAATTATAAATAAAATTCTTTATAAACATATTATTAAAATTTTAATCAAGTATTTGAGAAAAAATAATTAAATATTCAATGTAAACTTTTGAATCTAATTATAAATATTCATACACACAATAGTATTACTCCACATACATAAAATGGACATCTAAACATTAATAAGTAGAGCATTCATTTTAAAATTTAGGATTTTAAAAATGATTTAAACTTATTTGAATTGTAATTTAGAACATTGATTATTGTATTCAAATATTTATTAAAAATAAATAAATTAACATTCAATCATTAATAAACTATATTTTAAAACTCATTATTTTTTATCCTAGTTATAGTTAGTGCTGTAAATGGTAATCGAAAAATTCGTATTTGTCCACTTCCGAATTCGGGAAAAGGGAATATTATTCGTATTCGAAAAAAATATATATTATCCGTATTCGATTTAAAGGTATCTGCAAATAAACGAATACGGATACTACTGTATTCGGATCCGTATATATTCGTTTACACCCCTAGGTGTTAGGGCCTGATTTTTGGGTCGGTTGATTCGGAGGAGCCCAGTTCATGTGGAGGGTTTTTCCCCATGTACAATGTATTTTAATTGAGAATTATAGTTGTTAAGGAATCTCAGTCCTAATTCTACTTTATTTCTTAATGTTTTGGAGACAGTCACGATTGAATCGAACTTCCCATCTTTAAGAAAATAAACTTTCATACTGGTATTGTAACTACTATGCTAATGGAATTCTATTCCATTTCGAGGATGTCTTATGCGATCATTATAAATACAAGACTGCACCATAATTCACAAGTAACGTTTTCATTGAGCACTAAATTGTCAGCCTCCATTGTTAACCTAATTTCAACATGTACTTATTCTCACATCGGAGCTATCCCCCAGCAGCCCAGACCGTCAAGTTCATACGTGTGACTTCTTTTCTGTGCAGGATTGGACGCGTCATTCACTACAAGAAAAATACTTATTTGTAATTTCGTGTATGTGCACACCTAGAGGGGGGGGGGGGTTGAATAGGTGTCTAAACTAAAACGTAACTAACAATGGCCAACTTTTATTTTCCTATTTTAGAACTAAAACAGACAGGTGAAATTAGTGATTTATGGTATCTACTTTTGAGTAAATTTTACTTTTCTTATAATGTAGACAAAAGAAAGCAACGACATATAATGTCTGGATTAGACCAAACTATATTTTAGTTATAATGCAGACATGTGAAATGTGTGTGAGATAGTGTCTGGATTAGTAAGCTTTTATTCTATCAGCAGAACACTATTATATGAATGTGTTTAAAAGTAAAGTGAAACCAAAACGATCAAATCACACGAAATAGCAAACCATAAACACAAATATTTTTACGTGGTTTAGCCCCTATCCTCTATCTAGTGGTCTAATCCACGTTCAATACCAATTGATATTGGAGACCTTTTTTATTAAACTTTAAAACTTAAATAATTACAAAGAAAAACTCCTTATTCAAATAAGCTTCACACTGAGATAGACACCATTACCCCTTTGCACCTCTGCAACCTTTGCACCTTTGCAACCTTGAAAACTTTCTTTGAACAAAACCTATCCACTACTAGATCAATCAAGTCACACTACGCTTGAACTCAGAACTTATTACAAAGTATTTTTAAATACAATATGCTGTGATTTTCCAACCAATAAAAGATTAACAATATAACACAGACTTGCTGGAAACAGATTATTAATAGCTCTCTATGAAAATATCAAACTTGATATTAGCTTAAGGTTTCCTGAACTGATAAGAGCTTCAAGTGACTTGCATTACCGTAAAGGAGAAGTATATATAATGAAGAGCTAACGACTATAAGAAATTTGTTAGCATAAAAATCTCAATCACAGTTGGAAAGAGTTATTATATCAGCAATTGAGACCAACGGATATAATATATATCAGTTAAAAAGATGTTAAATCCAAGTCAAACTAAGATAGCTAAAATAAATGAGAGAAGTAGTCCAACAGATTTTGCCCAGTCAAGATAGTTTTTTTAAAAAACTCCTAATCAAATAGCATATCTAAATTTGATTCTAAACAAGATTAATATATATATATATATATATATATATATATATATATATATATATATATCAGTCCCCTTCAGTTGAGGGATCCCTCAAATAGTGTTATTTGAGGGATCCTTCAACAACCGTTGGATCTGTTTGTGGAACTGTTATGTGGCTGAGATTGTTTTACATCTTTTAACCATTTTTCACACTCCTGGCCCACCATAAACAGATTCAACAGTTCCACAAACAGATCCAACGGTTGTTGAGGGATCCCTCAAATAATACTATTTGAGGGATCCCTCAACTGAAGGGGACTATATATATATACAGAGAGAGCTTCAGGTGCGGACTAGTCCGTATGCGAACTAGTCTTTAGCGATAGACCAATCATTCATCCTCAATATTTTCTTGTTCAAATCAACCTGCTTGAACCCCATATCCTCAAGTTCCTTTAGAAGGATCTCCTTAACATCATAATTACTAATGATATCTTTTGTATTAGATGTTATAGTATTAGTTGCATCGGGAGCAACTACAGAGAAATCAACAGGTGGGTATGCAACTGGTGAAGAGACCTCAACTGGAGCTGGGTTAGATAAAGCCTGGTTCGTTGCCGGACCTGAAGCTCTGTGTGTGTGTGTGTGTATATATATATATATATATATATATTAAGGAAACCTCCTCATAAATAATACCTTTAATTAAAACATGCAATCCTAAGAGTTTTCTGGTATCCAGTAGAGAGATGTCTAATGGATTATTATACCAACTTGGGGCCAACAAACAAAGCAATATATATCATATTAAACTAACCCAAGCAAAACAAAAAAGTCCATTAAACTAAACATAAACCCAAGAATATTGTCATCATTAAAATCACAAAAGATATAAACCAACATTCTCCCACTTTTTGATGATGACAATATATTCTATCTTTAACATGCTCCCCCCTAACTCTTTAAATCCCCCTAAATTTATGCCTATTAGATCACACAACCTGTTATGATAGATAACAATATGCAAACTAATAAGCCATAACCATAACAGATAATGAAGTCAAATATCTAACCATTATCAAACTGTAATCAATATGATATCCAAACATATTATAACTAATATAACCAACCGATATCAATAATCATAGCCAAATTTGATAACCATCATCTTATTCCAAAATATCCAAACAATTATAATCATCCACAATTACCATCAATATAGATCAAAACAAAAATAGTTAATCAAATCCCAATAATTAGAATCAAAATAAAAATCAAATCAGACAGAAAAACTCTCCCCCTTTGGCATCATCAAAAAGAGTCTATGCTTCATCTGGGTTAGTCTCATATAGAACTTCTTATACCTTCTTGTCAAGGTCCTGCAACTTAGAATCTAAAGAAGCATGATTGACAACCAAAGAGTTAACCTTTTCGGATACAATGGATACTTTATCTAATAAAGTGTGGACACAATGGAAAGTTCAGAGAATTTTGAATCAATGGGAGGAAAATTAATGGAAGATGTAGAATTGTGAAAGGGAATAGTAGATGAAACAATAAGATGAGTGGAGTCAACCATATCCCAAAACAACATGCCATCAGCACGGACTTTTAACATTGAATTATGAAGATTAGCTTCATCAATAACATCAGTGATATGAACAACTTCCTCATTTGAAAAAGAAATTTTAAAATGTTCAAAAAAAATTGGGAAAAAACCTCTATAGGGAAAACATTTTGTTTTGTTTTTAATGCAACTCTCTATATGTTTGATCATAAACAAAGCAAAGTTAAATTTTGTCCCAGATATGATCAGTGTTGACAGAATGAGATCTTGGAAAGTCATGTCAGATCTACCACCAGTTCGGTGAACTAAATTTGCTCTAATAATTTTATGAATTACACTATTCATGGGAGAGGTTTCAACAACAGTAGGTAATTCCAAAAATTCAATATCAGAAGAGTTTTGACAAGTTTTAACTGATCAAGAAAACTGAAGTAGTACTCTTGTTTAGTAGTTCATATGGTGTTTTCAATAAAATTGGTAATCCTCTTGTTTAGTAGTTCATATGGTGTTTTCAATAAAATTGGTCTAAGTAGTACTCTATTTAAATGTAACATAAGGTACGTACAGCCTCTGCCAAAAATCTCTTAGGCATTTTACTTTCTTTGTAACACCCCCTTTTCGAAATAGAAAGAGAGGTTACGCACAAAACACAACAAAACAAAACGAAAGCTCTATGCCACGAAAGAATGGTCTCAAAACCAATAAATATCAAAAGGCAAACCAGAATAAATGCCAACTGGCTCAAACCATAATCTAGAGTATTTATTACAACTCCAAATAAATCATTTGACAACCTAAACAAAATATCTAAATCATTTGGAAAAAAGGGAGCTCTCATCACACTTGCCCTTGATCCGCCAGATTACCTGCTGGAAGAAAAATACAGCATGAGCCAAATGCCCAGTACAGATATAGAATACAAGAATAATGAAACGAAATAACTAACTCAATAAAATGAACTGAACTGTAACGAACAAACTAATACAACGAAATAATAGGCTGAATCAAATAGCTGGGTGTTATTTTATACCGAGCTCAAAATAAAACAGAAATATACATTGTCACACATGTAAGTCAAATAATGTCACACAAGCAAGTCACACACATTGGACCGCGAATCCAAATGTATGTGAAATCGGAAGGCGTGTTTGGCACAAACATCACCAATCCGCAGAACATAACAGAAAATTAGGGTTTACCCATACGCCTCCCACAACAAAATACCAAATGACCAACTCCCACTGGAGCACAAAATGGAGACGTCGTGGACTGATCACACTGCCACGGAAGGTGTCATGCCTCGGTGCCAAGAGGACATACATGTGGTACCCCCACAGGTGGTTATAGCTCAGGTATATTCTAACAAAAATATCATATCACAACACATGTGACATAATATTAACACAAAGGTGTTCTAATACGTACATGTTAAATCGAAACGAATTAACAACACAAAGTCTCCACAAATATATTAACATGTACATTACTACAAATATTAAAATAAACTCTAGACAAGATACACTAGTCTAAAGAGTACAAATATGAGTTCCAAATATCAACGCCAAAACGAAACCATCACATGAATTTGAGAACGAACGATCATGTGAAATAATAAACAAAATCTAAATGAAAAGCAAAACGAACATAACAAAATTAAAAGGATTATCGCTGAAAAGTACGAAATTCGTACCTGGAATCGGTAATGTAATACCCAAATTATATTTTAAATACCAATTTGATAGTCTCCTCCAACCCAATCTAATAAAGCACGGAAATCTGATATTACTACAATTTCAAACTATTTTATTTATTCATTTGACTTGTATAACATAATATTTTACAATATTACATACTTAAATTTTAGAATTTGTACAAGTAAGGAATCTGTGATCAGGAGACTATACAAATTAATAAATATGTATCTATATAACAAGCATGTACCTACTGTGCACACCTGTAAAAAGAAGTCTAAATTTTCATAATTCTAATAAAATATTTACTATTCATTGCATATTTTATCAACAAGATATTTTTCTATTTAAAAGAAACAATAATGCCATTGAACTCGTAAAACTACCTAGATACAATCAAATCATTAGACTGGTTATATATATATATATAATATTATAAACCTTAAAACTCATTCCTGCAATAAGCGTATTATATACATAATATAACTACTACTTTTTCATACATCTATAAAACTTATACATTTATAATTATAATTATAATAGCTTTCAATATGCATGCTCCATATTATAGTTCAAGTTGCAGACTAACCTTGATTTCACTTCCTTTATTCCCAAAAACTGCTTTCTCTTTTACTCAGATCGTATAATGAAAGTAGAGCAGCCACTGCCGTTTTTTTTTCTTTTCCTTAGCTCGTATCAGGCTTAATGTTTTTGTAAATTAGGTTTTAGGTATTTATTTATCTTATTAACTCTCCTAATTTTAATAGAATTTATTATTATCCACATATAAATTAAACTCAATTAGTTTTAAAGGCCCAAATTAATGAAATTCCTTATTTGTTATATAGTCCACATAAATTAAATACAATTTGACCAAAACAAAAGAAAATCCCAATTAAAATATTTAAAACAAAATTTTAAAATGTCATTTATTTATTTATTTATTTTTCGGGCATTACATCACCTACCCCTTAAAAGGATTCCGTCCCTGGAATCAAAAGAAAAGAACGAACTTAATTATCAAAAAGATGTGGATACTCCGCTTGAATAGACTCCTCCATCTCCCATGTAGCTTCTCGCTCCGAATGGTTTCTCCACAAAACCTCAACAAACGAAATTGTCTTCCTCCTTATAACCCGTTCTTGACGATCCAAAATTTCCTCTACTTTCTCCTCACAAGTAAGATCCTCCCGAATCTTATCGAACGGATATTGCACCACATGCAATGGATGATATTGATAACTCCTCAACACCGACACATGAAACACATTGTGCACATGAGCTAGCTGTGGAGGCAAAGCTAACTGATATAAAACTTCACCAACCCTCTCCAAAATCTCAAATGGGCCAATATAACGCGTACTAAGTTTTCCTTTCAGACCAAATCGCCGAATACCCTTCCAAGGAGAAACTTTAAGAAACACATGCTCACCAGGTTCAAACTCTAAAGTCCTCCTATGCTTATCAACATAACTCTTCTGAAGTGATCGAGCCGACTTTAATTTTTCCTTAGCCACCGCTACCTTCTCCGTAGTGATTTGAATTAACTCAGACCCTTCTATGGCTCTCTCGCCAATCTCATCCCAACAAGTTGGTGCCCGACACTTCCTACTATACAACGCCTCAAACGGAGCCATCCCGATACTTGCATGCCAACTGTTATTATACGCAAACTCAACTAGGCTCAAATAGTCATCCCAATTACCTGACCACTCAAGTGCATAAGACCTCAACATGTCCTCCAATATTTGAATAGTCCGCTCGAACTGTCCATCAGTCTGCGGATGGAAAGAAGTACTAAAGTTGAGCCGAATACCCTAAGCTCGTTGAAACCCTTTCCAGAACCGTAAAGTGAATCGTGGGTCCCGATCTAAAACAATAGACACCAGAGTACCATGAAGTCTAATAATCTCTTGTTGAAAGATCTGTGCCAATCTATCTACCTAGTAACCCTCACGGATAGCCAAGAAATATATTGATTTGGTCAACCGATCCACCACAACCTAAATGACATCATTCTTCCTGAAAGTCTTCGGCAAACCAGTCACAAAATCCATCTTGATATCCTCCCACTTTCACACTAGAATGTCTAACTGTTGCAGCAAACCACAAGCTTGTTGATGTTCTATCTTCACTTGTTGACAAGTGAGGCACTTCTAAACATATTCAACTACATCTCGCTTTATCCCATTCTACCAAAAATTTTCCTTCAAATCCCTGTACATCTTTGCAGAACCTGGATGAATAAAAAATGGCTAACTATGAGCCTCCGCCAAAACCGCCTCCCGAATGATTGGATCAGACGGTACACATAACTGCTCACCCAACCAAATCACACTATGTCATCAATACGAAAGTCGGGCTGCTTTCTCTCCTCCAGATTCTGCGCCATACTCCATAATTTCCCATCTTCCTTTTAAGCTTCTTTAACCCGCAAGATAAAAGAAGGCTCCACTCTTATACCTGCCAAATGCCCATCTGAACCTTGCCCATACAACTCTAACTCTAGTCGTTCCATATCCAAAATAAGCTGAGGTTGTGTAATAAGAGCTGTTACACTTCCTGAACTCTTTCAACTGAGAGCATCTGATAAGTGAAAAATATTCAAGATTTTAGATTCCTTTACGTTTGATTTTATTGCATGATCTATGATGTAAATGGACTTAATAGTGTGTTTATTGATTTCTGGATAAATTGGAGCATAAGTGGTGAAATGGGACGATTTGGAGCGAAATAGAACAAAAAGAAGAAAAATTGCAATCTTTGCCCCGACAGAGTCAACGAAAGATTTTGGAAATATTGGATTTTTGAAAAGTTTCTAAAAGCAGATTTTGGCAGCTTTCTACATGGATTTGGATTGATACTTAAATTATATTTAGGATATTTTTAGACTGAGATTTACTTTCCATATTGATTTCTATTTCTTTATGGAAACTAGTGTGAAATTGTAATTACTTTTAGGATTTGGATTTCTAGTTCTTATAGGATTTAGGTCCTTGTCTAGCACTATAAATAGATGTAATAGTCAAGGTATTCTATCATTTAATCATATTCTATATTCTATCATCTACAACATTGAAGACATGGGCTAATACTTTCAATTCAGTTTTGAAGAGATGTTGAGCCTTATTCATAATTAACGGTTTGATCAAGTTTACTTTATTTATTTCTTCTTGCATGAGATTTATTCTGATAATCTACTTTAACTTCTTGTATGTTATTCAATCTACTAGTTTGGTTTCTACAGGATTAAATTAGTGAATTGATATCATCTGCTAGATTAAGATTGGTATTACGTGTAATTGATATTTGTCTTCATCACAAGTAGCAAATTAGTGATACTAATTGTGGACAAGCTTTTGTGTATTGCTAAGGTTATCAGAAAATAAGTTAAACAAATCAAGCTTATGTGTTTGTTGCTTGAATTAGCCTAATTCTCTATTTCTTAATGCTTCTGTCATATTAAATCTAGAGAGCTTGTTCTAGGTTGTATTACAGTTAGAATCTAGAGAATAGCTTGTTTCATACAATGACGATCTAAGGAGAATTTCGGGTAGCAGAGCTTGTTGCTATCTCGGGCTAATAGTTTCATTGAAGGGTAAATAATGTAAAACTTGATTACTCCATAATTGTAAAAAGGTGATACTGAACTGAAAAACTGAAACTTTTTATTCATTGTTAATTCTTATTAGTTTATTATTGTTAATTTAATTAATCAACTCAAAACCCCCTTTATCTTGGAAACAATTGAATAAATATAAAATAAATCACTCTCTGTGGGATCGATCCTTGCTTGCTACTGTGCTAATTATTTGAATTTGTAAAGTAAAAATGAGCTTAATTTAGGAGTGTAAACGACAGCTCCCAAATTTTGGCGCCGTTGCCGGGGAGTGTTATTTATTTTTATTTATTCTTTTTATTTATTTTTTTATTATTTTTTTTGTTTTATGACTCAATACTTTCACTCTATTGACCTAAATTTTGATCAAGAGATAGAGAAAACTGCAGATACAGTAGAAACTCTTGTTCCATCACTTGAAGATGAAAAGATGGCAAATCCAAACACTAACAAGACTTTAAAAGAACTGGCTACTCCTGATCTTGATCAACCATCTTTGTGTATTGAATATCCTACTTTAGACGTTGCTTTTGAACTTAACTTTGGACTAATTCATCTTTTGCCTACTTTTCGTGGTCTTACAAGTGAAAATCTATATAAGCATCTGAAGGAGTTCTATGTGGTGTGTTCCACGATAAAATCACAAGGAGTGACAGAGGAGCAGATCAAGCTTAGACTTTTTCCATTCTCCTTAGCAGATTTGGCTAAAGACTGATTATACTATCTGCCTTCAGGATCAATACGATCATGGATTGAAATGCAAAGGCTATACTTGGAGAGGTATTTTCTTGCATCAAGAGTTGCCGATATAAGGAAGGAGATATGTGGAATCAGGCAGTTTAATGGAGAAAATCTCTATGAGTATTGGGAAAGGTTCAAGAAGTTGTATTCCAGCTGTCCACCTCACGGAATTGATGATCATTACTTGATACATTATTTTTATGAGAGGTTGCTACCAATGGATAGAAGCATGATTGATACAACAAGTGGAGGAGCACTGGTAGATAAAACTCTAAACGTTGCAAAGAACTTAATTGCAACCATGGCAGCCAACTCACAACAGTATGGTACTAGGATGACTCATGCATCACAAAGGGTAAAAGGGGTAAGCACTTGTAATCTTGACCAACAGATTTTTGAATTAACTGTTATGGTTCGACAAATGGCTGCAGGGAACATGCAAGTTGCAAAAGTATATGGAATTTGCTCAAAATCAGGGCATGAGACAAATGATTATCCCATAGTGCAAGAGGATGTAATTGTTCATCAAGTTAATATTGTGGGGACATTCTCCGGAAAAAACCCACATCAATGTGATCCTTGGGCAGACACTCACAATTCCGGATGGAGAGATCATCCTGACTTGAGCTATGAAGGTACTAGGCCACCAATGCAACCTGTCTTTTCAAGTATGCAACAAGATTTTTAGCAGACTCAACCTCAGTACCACACATATACCGAAGAAGTAATTACCAATTCTGCACTATCTCTTGAGGATATGTTCAAAGCATTCATGAGTCAGATACAGCAGTTCCAGCAGGATACAAGGACTTCTGTTCAAGAATTAAGGAACCAAGTGGGTCAGCTTGTAGCCACGGTAGGGAGGTTGGAATCTCAAGGCTTAGGGAGGTCACCCTCTCAAACTATTGAGAACATAAGTGCAATTACCCTGGGATGTGAAGATGAGGAGCAAGAGGAGACATTGCTTACTTCAAAAACGGGCAGAAGTGCTATGTGTGACAATGAAGTAAACATGGAATTTGATAAGGAGAATGAATAAGAGGAAGAGGAGAATAATTTGATAAGTTCTGCAGATCCTTACAAAGAGGATATAGATGATGCATCTGTGAAAACATCAAAAATAGTGAATGATAAACACAGTGGGACCTTAACCATGGAATTGGATAATGCACATGACCAGTTCGACATATATGAAGTAAAAACGTATCTTGTAATATTAATTCTATTTTTTCTACTGATGTTGTTGACACTATAGTGCGGGAATCTCTTGAGCAAATGTACAAGGAGGATTTGAGGGATGGCATGGAGCAGAATCAAAATCTAAAGGATGCTCCTAATGAAGTGAAACTGTTACCAGTCCACTTAAAGTACACAAGTCCAATTACATAAAATGAGAAGGAAGATGTCAAGCCAATGACAATAAACAAGGGCAGCTGCTTGGGAGGCAACCCAATAATTCAGATTTAATTTTTTCTATCCCTTTACTTTTTAGTTTTTTTTAGTTGCATGTAGTTTCTTTCTTCTTTGCATGATTTTCTTACATTAGGGACATTGTAAGGTTTGAGTGTGGGGGGGGGGGGGGAGATTTAGGTTTTATTTTATTTATTTAGGTATATTGATCCAATTTTGATGGGGAAGTTAAAAAATTGATGCCTGCTTTTGAATTTTTTTTGAGTAAGTGTTTAAAAGGTTAAAGTCAAATATTGAAAATCAATGCTTAATTTCAAAATCTATTTGATACTTAATTGGTTAATGAATGATGAAAACTAAGTCAGGATCTATAGTAATTGATTTGAATTAAATTTGTGATACATGAGTACTTGAATATGAGAAACATGTTTATTTGGCAAAATTATCTGTGGAGTTGTCTACGTGCACTAATCTCATAATTTAAAACTGCTGAACTGCTTATGCTACTTACAGGACCATGTGAAAGAACAATTGGAAAAGTTGAAAATCAAAGTGAGAAATTGTTGAAAAAGGAAAAAAAAAGAGAAGCAAAAGAGAAAACATGTGGTGGGATGAGATGGAGCGTAAAACGCACTCTCCCATAAACACGTGCAATTAAGTGAGATGGAGCATAAAATGCACTCACTTAAAAAAGATTGAGGAATGTGAAACGAAGCATAAAATGCATTCACCTGAAAAACAAAGAGATTGTGAAAGGGTTCTGGAAAAAATGAAAAAGTAAGAAATATGTTTTGAATTTTGAGTGGTGTGCACGATTTTTGCTCCATGATAATTAAGTTGAGTAAGTATGTGGATTGTAGGAAAGTGCGTATGTGGCTCCCAAATTTGATTTGATGAAGTTCATTGGTGAAATGGTTAGGTTGTTAATTGTGAGTTGACTGATGAGACATTGACTAGATTTCTTTGAGATTGGTGTTGATAATCGTGATTTGTACCTTGAAACCTTTTTACACTATGGTTGAATAGAATTTTGGAAATTAAGCCTTTGGTTTACACGAGGACGTGTAAAAAGCCAAGTGTGGGGGAATTTGATAAGTGCAAAATATTCATGATTTTTTGATTCCTTTACGTTTGATTTTATTGCATGATATATGATGTAAATGGTATTAATAGTGTGTTTATTGATTTCAGGTTAAATTAGAGCTTAAGTGGTGAAATGGGACGATTTGGAGCGAAATAGAGCAAAAAGAAGAAAAATTGCAATTTTCGCCACGACAGAGTCAACGAAAGATTTTGGAAATATTGGATTTTTGGAAAGTTTCTAAAAGCAGATTTTGGCAGCTTTCTACATGGATTTGGATTGATACTTAAATTATATTTAGGATATTTTTAGACTGAGATTTACTTTCCATATTGGTTTCTATTTCTTTATAGAAATTAGTGTGAAATTGTAATTCCTTTTAGGATTTGGATTTCTAGTTCTCATAGGATTTAGGCCCTTGTCTAGCACTATAAATAGATGTAATAGTCAAGGTATTCTATCATTCAATCATATTCTATATTCTATCATCTACAACATTGAAGTCATGGGCTAATACTTTCAATTCAGTTCTGAAGGAATGTTGAGCCTTATTCATAATTAACGGTTTGATCAAATTTACTTTATTTATTCCTTCTTGCATGAGATTTATTCTGATAATCTACTTTAACTTCTTGTATGTTATTCAATCTACTAATTTGGTTTCTGCAAGATTAAATTAGTGAATTGATATCATCTGCTAGATTAAGATTGGTATTACGTGTAATTGATATTTGTCTTCATCACAAGTAGCAAATTAGTAATACTAATTGTGGACAAGCTTTTGTGTATTGCTAAAGTTATCAGAAAATAAGTTAAACAAATCGAGCTTATGTGTTTGTTGCTTGGATTATCCTAATTCTCTATTTCTTAATGCTTCTGTCATATTAAATCTAGAGAGCTTGTTTTAGATTGTATTACAGTTAGAATCTGGTGAATAGCTTGTTTCATACAGTGATGATCTAAGGAGAATTTTGGGTAGCAGAGCTTGTTGCTATCTAGGGCTAATAGTTTTATTGAAGGGTAAATAATGTAAAACTTGATTACTCCATAATTGTAAAAAGGTGATACTGAACTGAAAAACTGAAACTTTTTATTTACTGTTAATTCTTATCAGTTTATTATTGTTAATTTAATTAATCAACTCAAAACCCCCATTTTCTTGGAAACAATTGAATAAATATAAAATAAATCACTCTCTGTGGGATCGATCCTTGCTTGCTACTATGCTAATTGTTTGAACTTGTAAAGTGAAAGTGAGGTTAATTTAGGAGTGTAAACGACAGCTCCCAGCATCTGCAACCACATTCGCCTTCCCCGGGAGATACTGAATCCTCGCATCTTAATCTTGTAGAAGATCCAACCAACACCTCTGCCTCATGTTAAGCTCCTTTTGAGTGAAAATATATTTAAGACTTTTGTGATCAGTGAAGATATCACAAGTCTCTCCATACAAATAATGCCTCTAAATCTTTAGGGCAAAGATCACCGCTGCCAACTCCAAATCATGCGTGGGGTAATTCACCTCATAAGGTTTAAGCTGCCTAGAAGCATAAGCAATCACCTTACCGTGTTGCATCAAAACACACCCCAAGCCCTTCTTAGAAGCATCACTATAAATATGATAACCTCTCGTCCTCGACGGTAATGTAAGTATAGGAGCTGTCACAAGTTGTTTCTTCAACTCCTCGAAACTCTTTTCACGCTCCTCATTCCACTCAAACTTCGTGCCCTTTTTCATCAACTGAGTTAATAGCAAAGCAAGCAAAGAGAATCCTTCCACAAATCTTCTATAATACCCTGCTAAACCCAAGAAACTCCTAATCTCTGTCACATTAGTAGGTCTCGGCCATTTAGTGATAGCCTCAACCTTCGTAGGATCCACTTTAATGCCTTCAGCAGAAACAACGTGGCCCAAAAATACAACCTGCTCCAACTAAAACTCGCACTTAGAGAATTTAGCATACAATTTCTCTTTCTGTAAAATTCCCAACACTGTGCGAAAATGCTCTTCATGTTCCTCCCTAGACTTGGAGTAAAGCAAAATGTCATCAATAAAGACAATAACAAATTGGTCCAAATACTCCCTGAATACCCGATTCATCAAATTCATAAACACTGCCGGAGCGTTAGTTAACCCAAATAGCATCACCAGAAACTCGTAATGCCCATATCGAGTACGAAAAGATGTCTTAGAGATATCCTCATCTCTCACCCTCAACTGATGATAGCCTGACCTTAATTCTATCTTCGAAAAATACTTCGCCCCCTGAAGTTGGTCAAACAAGTCATCAATTCTCGACAATGGATACCGATTCCTGATGGTAATCTTGTTCAACTCGCTGTAGTCTATACACAACCTCATAGACCCATCATTCTTCTTCACAAATAAAACTGGAGCACCCCACGGCGAAACACTCAGCCGAATCACACAACTATCTAACAACTCTTGCAACTGCTCCTTCAACTCCTATAAATCCAATGGTGCCATCCGATACGGTGCGTTAGAGATAGGCTCTGCACCTGGAACAAGATCAATAGTAAACTCAACTTCCCGCTGCGGTGGCAACCCTAAAAACTCCTCATAAAACACATCGAAAAAGTCTCGAACAACTGAAATATCCTCAATACAAGACTCACCTCTGGAGGTATCCTTCACAAATGCCAAGTACCCTTCACAACCCTTTGCCACTAACTTCCCAGCCTTCAAAGCTGAAATAAACTTCACCACGCTACTTGGCTGTGATCTCTGAAACACGAATTCTGGAGACTTCACATCTCCAAATATAATATTCCTGGCCTGGCTGTCGATAGTGGCTTGGTGCTTATCCAACCAGTCCATCCCGAGAATAACATCAAAATCGTGCATACACATTGGAAGAAGATTAGCCCTACGAATCTTATCCCCAAAACTGATCTGTCACCCTCAATATAAATCAGAAATAATAACAGAAGTCCCCATCGGGGTAGCAATAGACATAACATAATCTAAAGATTGAGATGGCACACCAAGGTGCCTAACAAAAGACTGAGCAATAACAGAATGAGTAGAACCCGTATCAAATAAAACAGAAGCCTCACGATTGCCAACTAAAAGAGTATTAGATACAGTACCTGGAGCAAATTCCGCCTGATTATGTGTCAAGGCAAACACCCGACCACCCTGAAGATGACCTCTATTGCCACAATTATCACCGCCTCCACCATTACCACGTGGCCCGGTACAATCTCTAGCCATATGACCCATCTGTCCACACAAGAAGCATGCATCGATAACTTTTTCACACTGTCTCCCCGGATGATTAGCCCCACAAATAGCACAAGGAGCTATCGAAATATGATTTGGGTTACCCTTATCAGCTGGTCCCTGATATAGATCCTGATTCTTCCCCTACTGATGATTCTGCCCTTGTTGGCAATTTTAACCATACCAAGGTAACTGAAGCTGACGATTCTGCCCCTGCTGAGGCAACTATTGATAACCCCTATTCTAATTCTGGCCACACCACTGCCCCTGCCCCTACTGGCTACAACGATTTCTGTTCCACTGACCACCTTGATTTCTCCCATGCTGACTCGAGGCTTGACCCTGCTCGTCATCTCTGTCCCTCTATCTACACCCTTCCGATTTGGAAGACTGAAAGTCATGCCGCTCCATCCCAATGTTCTTGGCCTCATTAGCCACAGCTGACACATCTGCAAACTTGGTGTTAATGAGATGCTGCCGATACCTATAATGAATCCTCCACATGAACGTTTTTGCCTGTTCTGCTGCAAACCCTACAGAGGTTACCGCAAAACTTGCCAACCTGTTGAACCTCGTCATAAAGTCTGTTATGGACTCATCATCTTTCTGCCGAATAGACAGATACTCTCTAGCATAGGCCTCTTTATAATCAGCTGGAAAGAACTGCTGATAAAAGACCTCACAAAACTCTGTCCAGCTAAAGGTTTCCACATTCCCATCACCCTTTGTTGTTTACATCGCTTTCCACCACCTCTGTGTATCCCCCTCTAGCTTGTAAGCTGCAAGCAATACTCTCTGATTATCCGAGCACCCCAACACATCAAAAATCTTATCTAGGTGTGCAATCCAATTCTTCTCATCAATTGGAGTCAGAGCTGAATTGAATGACTGTGGCTTCTGCTTCTAAAACCTCTCCAACCTCTCCAACCATACATACATTGGAACCAGCTGCTGATCAAGACCATCCGTATTCCCTTCCTCTTTGTTTACCTGTAGACCATTATTTACCGAGTTCCCCTGCTCAAAAATTTCTGGCGGCTGCTGTATTGCCTGTATAACCTATGCCACCAACTGCGGTAAAGCATGATTAACCGCCTGATTCACCAAGGTAGCCAATTGAGAATTATTCTGATCATTAGGTTGCTCATTGGGCTGACCATCATCTCTTCCTCTATTGTTACCTCGCCTCCTAGCAACTCTAGCGGATCTACGAGCCATGTAAGAAAGATATCAACGAATATAAGCAAAACAGATTAGAAATATATTCGAATATAGCTGAACTAAAAATTAAACTGAACAAAAACCTAACCCAGAAGTTTGCCCATAACTCACAGGTCAAACCTAAATAGGTTTTTTACAAGAAAGAACCTAAGCTCTGATACCAACTCTGTAACACCCCCTTTCCAAAATAGAAAGAGAGGCTACGCACAAAACACAACAAAACAAAACGAAAACTCTATGCCACAAAAGAATGGTCTCAAAACCAATAAATATCAAAAGGTAAACCAGAATAAATGCCAACTGGCTCAAACAACAATCTAGAGTATTTATTATAACTCCAAATTAATAAATTATTTGACAACTTAAATAATATATCTAAATCATTTAGATAAAAGGGAGCTCTTGTCACACTTGCCCTTGATCCCCATGATTACCTGCCAAAAAAAAATACAGCATGAGCCAATTGCCCAGTACGGTTATAGAATATAAAAATAATGAAACGAAATAACTAACTCAATAAAATGAACTGAACTGTAACGAACAAACTAATACAACAGAATAATAGGTTGAATCAAATGGCAGGGTGTTATTTCATACCGAGCTCAAAATAAAACAGTAATATACCTTGCCACACAGGCAAGTCAAATAATGCCACATAGGCAAGTCACACACATTGGACCGCGAATCCAAATGTATATAAAATCGAAAGGCGTGTTTGGCACAAATATCACCAATCCGAAGAACAGAACAAAAAACTAGGGTCAACCCATACGCTTTTCACAACAAAATACCAAATGGCCAATTCCCACCGGAGCATAAAAGTAGACGTCGTGGACTGATCACACCGCCACAAAAGGTGTCATGCCTCGGTGCCAAGAGGACATGCCTGTGGTACCTCCACAAGTGGTTATAACTCAGGTATACCCTACGGTATATTCTAATAAAAATACCATGTCACAACACATGCGACATAATATCAATGCAAATGGGTTCAAATACGTATATGTTAAATCAAAACGAATCAACAACACAAAGTCTCCAAAAATATATTAACATGTACATTACTACAAATATCAAAATAAACTCTAGACATAATACACTAGTCTAAAGAGTACAAATATGAGTTACAAATATCACCACCAAAAAAAACCATCACATAAATTTGAGAACGAAAGATCATGTGAAATAATAAAGAGTGGACACAATGAAAAGTTCAGAGAATTTTGAATCAATGGGAGAAAAATTAATGGAAGATACAGAATTGTGAAAGGGAATAGTAGATGAAACAATGAGATGAGTGGAGTCAACCATATCCCAAAACAACATGCCATCAGCACTGACTTTTAACATTGAATTATGAAGATTAGCTTCATTACTAACATCAGTGATATGAACAACTTCGTCATTTGCAAAAGAAATTTCAAAACGTTCAAAAAAAAATTTGTGAAAAAACCTCTATAGGGAAAATATTTTGCTTTGTTTTTAATGCAACTCTCTATATGTTTGATCATAAACAAAGCAAAGTTAAATTTTATCCCAGATAAGATTAGTGCTGACAGAATGAGATCTTGGAAAGTCATGTTAGATCTACCACCAATTCGGTGAACTAAATTTGCTCTAATAATTTTATGAATTACACTATTCATGGGAGAGGTTTCAACAACAGTAGGTAATTCCAAAAATTCAATATCAGAAGAGTTTTTGACAAGTTTTAACTGATCAAGAAAACTGAAGTAGTACTCTTGTTTAGTAGTTCATATGGTGTTTTCAATAAAATTGGTAATCCTCTTATTTAGTAGTTCATATGGTGTTTTCAATAAAAATGGTCTAAGTAGTACTCTATTTAAAATGTAACATACGGTACTTACAGCCTCTGCCAAAAATCTCTTAGGCAATTTACTTTCTTTGTAACACCTTCTTTCCGAAATAGAAAGAGAGGTTACGCACAAAACACAACAAAATAAAACGAAAGCTCTATGCCACGAAAGAATAGTCTCAAAACCAATAAATATCAAAAGGTAAACCAGAATAAATGCCAACTGGCTCAAACCACAATCTAGAGTATTTATTACAACTCCAAATAAATCATTTGACAACCTAAACAAAATATCTAAATCATTTGGACAAAAAGGGGCTCTGGTCACACTTGCCCTTGATCCATCTGATTACCTGTCGGAAGAAAAATACAGCATGAACCAAATGTCCAGTACGAATATAGAATACAAGAGTAATGAAACGAAATAACTAACTCAATAAAATGAACTAAACTGTAACGAACAAACTAATACAACGAAATAATTGGCTGAATCAAATAGCTGGGTGTTATTTTATACCGAGCTCAAAATAAAACAGAAATATACATTGCTACACATGCAAGTCAAATAATGTCACACAAGCAAGTCACACACATTGGATCGCGAATCCAAATGTATGTAAAATTGGAAGGCGTGTTTGGCACAAACATCACCAATCCGCAGAACATAACAGAAAACTAGGGTGTACCCATACGACTCTCACAACAAAACACCAAATGGCCAACTCCCATTGGAGCAGAAAATGGAGACGTCGTGGACTGATCACACTGCCACGGAAGGTGTCATGCCTCGTTGCAAAGAGGACATACATGTGGTACCCCTACAGGTGGTTATAGCTCAGGTATACCCTACGGTATATTCTAACAAAAATACTATGTCACAGCACATGTGACATAATATCAACACAAAAGGGGTTCTGATACGTACATGTTAAATCGAAACGAATTAACAACACAAAGTCTCCAAAAATATATTAACATGTACATTACTACAAATATCAAAATAAACTCTAGACATGATACACTAGTCTAAATAGTGCAAATATGAGTTTCAAATATCAACGCCAAAACGAAACCATCACATGAATTTGAGAACGAACGATCATGTGAAATAATAAACAAAATCTAAATGAAAAGTAAAACGAACATAACAAAATTAAAAGGATTATCGCTAAAAAAGTACGGAATCCGTACGTGAAATCGGTAATGTAATACCCAAATTATATTTTAAATACCAATTTGATAGTCTCCTCCAACCCAATCTAATAAAGCACAAAAATCTTATATTACTACAATTTCAAACTATTTTATTTATTCATTTGACTTGTAGAACATAATATTTTACAATATTACATACTTAAATTTTAGAATTTGTACAAGTAAGGAATCTGTGATCAGGAGACTATACAAATTAATAAATATGTATCTATAAACAAGCATGAACCTACTATGCACACCTGTAAAAAGAAGTCTAACTTTTCATAATTCTAATAAAATATTTACTATCCATTGCATATTTTATCAACAAGATATTTTTCTATTTAAAAGACACAATAATGCCATTGAACTCGTAAAACTACCCAGATACAATCAAATCATTAGACTAGTTATATATATATATATATATATATATATGGGAAAAATATAAGTACACAGCTGTGTATTGCACAGTAGGCTATAGCGTCGATTTTCCAGGGCTATAGCGATGGTTTGTCTGTCGCTATAGACAGAATATCTATGGCGACAGACAAACCCTCACTATAACTTTAGAAAACCGTCGCTATAGCCTACTGTGTAGCTACACAGCTGTGTAACTACATATAGCTCTCTCTATATATATAATATTATAAACCTTAAAACTCATTCCTGCAGTAAGCATATTATATACATAATATAACTACTACTTTTTCATACATCTATAAAACTTATACATTTAATATTACAATTATAATAGTTTTCAATAGGCATGCTCCAAATCATAGTTTAAGTTGCAGACTAACCTTGATTTCACTTCCTTTATTCCCGAAAATTGCTTTCTCTTTTGCTCAGATCGTATAATGAAAGTAGAGCAGCCGCTGCTCTTTTCTTTTCTTTTCCTTAGTGATAGTAGTGTGCATACAAGCCAATCATGTATGATGACAAAGCACATACTTTGTAAACAATCTTATTTATTTATTAATAAAATATTCATTTAAGGCATATAATTATCTACATGGTGCTATTTTTTATAATATGTAAATAACCCATAGTTTTAAGCAATGCTTTTAGAATCATGATGAGATCATGATAATGAGATCTAAATTCTTAGAAAGCTTAAAAACTAAAATATTTCCCAATTGTGGGATTACTAAAGTGGGGATTAGTAAATCCGGATAGATTGGTACATATGTTGCTTGCTCATTGGATGAGGATGACTGATCTCATGGTCATTTGTGTGGAGACACTAAAACAAGTATGTAGGTGCTTATTGGAGAATAAGTTCACTGAACGTGACTCGCTATGGAATACCTAATGGAGTTTTACTCGCCTGCCAATAGGAATTCCTAATGTGATAGTAGTACATGTGATCCTTGGACTTGAGATCATCATAGTATCTTGTATGTAACAAATTATACTTTGACTAATTCCTTAAGGCCTTTTAAGGCATATATAGGGTATGCTTGGGTGTAATGAGTTACATATGGAGATAATGAATGATCAATAAAGAATCTACCACCTCTAGTAAAAGAGGAGATATGTCCTATGTGATTCGTTAAATAACAACTCAGGAATCCTTGGCCAAGGTAGAATGAAATTAGAAAGAGGTTTCTAATTTACATTATTTAGAGTTGTGCATTTTCTAATCGAAATACATATGATTAAATAAATTAAGACTTGACAGTAAATCCATGTCTTATATTTAATTGGGACATTGTATGGTGGAAGGATTGAATTGTACGGTAACTATTAACTCACAGGTTCTTTTATGATTAATGTTGAAATCTATATTATCTAGAAAGTCGTTAATCGCTAGGGAGGCTTATCCCTATTGTAGAATAAATGTTATTTATTTAAATAGATTATTAGTTTAATTTGTTTATTTAAATAAGATTAGAATTGTTCTAATTGATTTATTCACAACCGGTTTAATATGGAGAACCTAAAGGGTCACACCATAAAAGGAAGAAGAATTATTTAAGAAGAAAATGGCATGATAGTAATAATGCATTAAGTATAATTAATTTAATCTATGATGATAGAATAAATTAAATAGCTTAATGTTTATTATTTAATATTTTAGAAATATTAAATATAAATTAATAAGAGGAGTCTTATTAATATTATTATTATTATTATTATTATTTTAATTCTAAAGGAGTTTAGGAATTAATATAATATCAGTACTCTCTCTCAATCCTAATAAAGATTAGGATATAAATTAATTAAAAGTATTTAATTAATTAATTAAATTAAATCATATTCTAATTGGATTAGGAGGGTTAACCTAATATCTATATAAGAGAGTCTTATATCAGAAATAAGGTACGTGAATTTTTCAAGAGTTGGGAGTACACATATTCTATAGAGATAGAAACAAGGGTTAAGCCAATAACCCATCTTACTGAGTTCTTCATCTTCCTTGGTGGATCACCGTTAGAGGCCAAATATTTGGGTGGCTGACATTGATCAAGGGAAGGAGCCACTACAGAGGAATCAAAGGATTCAAAGGAGTAAAACTTGTACCTGAGGAAGCTTGGATCTTCAAAGGTATAATTCTATTTTTCTCCTTCTTCATTCACTGATAATTGATGCATAAGAATGATCATGGTAATGGGTTTGTATAAATTTTGAAAACCTAACTTTTTACGCTTCCGCCCTATTTATGTGATTTGATTGCATGATTGCGTTACGTACAAACCCAACACTTAGCTCGTATCAGGCTTAATGTTTTTGTAAATTAGGTTTTAGGTATTTATTTATTAATATATCTTATTATCTCTCCTAATCTTAATAGAATTTATTATTATCCACATATAAATTAAACCCAATTAGTTTTAAAGGCCCAAATTAATGAAATTTCTTATTTGTTATAGTCCATATAAATTAAATACAATTTGACCCAAACACAAGAAAAGCCCAATTAAAATATTTAAAACAAAATTTTAAAATGTCATTTATTTATTTATTTATGTATTTTTCGGGTATTACATTCTTAAAGTAAAGTTCCTGCAGTTTCTTGGAGAGTACAATTTTTACATTTAACCACTCCATTTTGATGTGGTGTTCTTGGTGCAGAAAATTCATGTATAAAGTGCTTTCCAAATTCACCACCGCGGTCACTCCTTATACCAATTAGCTTGAGGTTATGTTTTGTTTCAACATTCTTTATGAGTTTTTCAAATTCTACAAAAGCTTGATCTTTAGTTTTGAAAAATAAAACCCATGTAAACCTTGAAAAATCATCAACAATAACAAAAACATAATGATTATTTCCTAAACTAGCATATCTCTCGGGTCCAAATAAATTAAGATGCAATAATTGAAGAGGTAAAGAAGTTGATACCTAATTTTTGCTTATAAAAGAATTTCTTACTTGTTTACCTAACTGACATGCATTGCAGATACCTGTCTTTTCATATTTTAGCTTTGGTAATCATTTAACAAGGTTCTTTGCAACTAACTTGTTAATCAGCTCTATATGCACATGCCCTAACCTTCTATGACATAGAATAGTTTGATATTGAACAACAACTAAGCAGATATCATCATTTTAATTTTCAAAATTAATTGTATATATATTACCTTCCCGGTTAGCTACTAAAGGAATATTATAAGAAGCATAAATAATAGCACATTTATCTTTTTTAAAAATTATTGTATGGCCATTATCCATTAGTTGATTTACACTAATTAAATTATATTTTAACCCTTCAACATGTTGGACATTATAAATGAAAACCTTATCATTTCGAATTTTACCTTTACCAATAATTTGACATTTGATGTTATCTCCAAAAGTAACTGTTCATCCCTTTTTTGCAACAAGTGAGATGAATTTAGTCCTATCACATGTCATGTGTCTAGAACACCCACTGTCTAACACCCATATATGTGATGACACTTTAGCTTTTAAGCATACCTGCAAAACAAAGAAGTAAGCTCATCGTTTTGGTACCCAAATCTGTTTGGGTCTAGTTTTGTTAGTAGTAATTAATTCTCATTTCTTTACCCAAACTTGTTTTATTTTTATTTTATTACAATTTGTATCAAAATGCCCTTTTAAACCACATTTTTTGCAAGTAACAAAATATGATAAAGCGGCTTGTTCATTGGTTTATTATTTATTAGTCTAATTTTATTAGTAGTACTTTTTATATTCTTAACAGGATTGTACCCAATTCCTTGTTTATCTAAGCTTGACCTTTGAGCACCCAACATTATGTTTAATTTTTTTTTCTTTTTGAACAAATTTTGCAAGATTCCTCTTTAATGAAACTATTTCTTCCTCGTTATTATTTTGTATGTTTACTATTTTTCCATCATTAAATGCATTAATACACACATATCTCAGTTTTAAACTTTCTTTTAAATTATCATTTTCCTTTTTAAAATCATTGTATTCTTCATTTAATTTGTTTGTACGATTATATAAAATTTTATTATGGTTATCTAGATAATCAATTTTAGCATTTAACTTGGATACTTCACTTGATGTGCAATCTTTAACTATTTCTTATTTTTTCTCAATCAGAATTTCTACTTCTTTCATTAAATCATTTATCTAGTTTTTTAAATGAGCATTTTTCTCTTTAATAGGAATATTTTTATTCTTTAAAACAAGATAATTAGAAATAATAATTTCATAAAGTTTAGAGTTAACCTCGGATGATTACTGATTGCTTAATCCGATGAAGCACAGTTGAGCAATTTCATCATCTTGATCTTCATGATGGATTCATCTTCGCTGCATGTCATTAATGCTTTTCCTTTTGAATTGTTTGCTTTGTTTTTCCTTTTCAATGGGAAATAGTATTTCTTAAAGTGACCTGGCCTTCCACATTCAGAACATATTTCCTCTTGTGGCTTTTGCTTGAAGTCTTTCTTGTTGTTGAATTTTTTGCCTTGAAACTTTGATTTGTTATTCTTTCTAATTAGCTCTCTCAATTTTCGAGTCATCATAGCTATTTCCTCATTGAAGCCTTCATCATTTCCTTCCATGTAACTTTCAGCTTGTAAAGCTAAAGTCTTCCTTTTACGCCCTTCATCTTCTTCATCATACCTCTTTAGTTAATTTTCAAATTCTTCAAGTTCTCTAAATAAAGTGAGAGTTTCCATAGTACTGATTGTTGCTGAGTCTTGAAGAGTTGTAACCTTTGGTGCGGTTTAGGCATGACTCTAAGTAGCTTTTGGTTTATTTCCCTTTGATTAATTTTTCGGCCGAGAATACTTAGAGAATTCATCAGTATGAGGAATCTAGCTTGAGCTTCTTTGATTGATTTATTCTTTTCTAACTTGAGGAGTTCATATTCTTGCATCAACATACTGATCAACTTGACTTCCTTCACCTTAGTGGTTCCTTCATGGCTCATAATAACTATGTCCCATGTTTCTTTTGTCGTATTGCATGCAAAGACTTTATCTATTTCGGAATGAACTATACGACTTAGTAGTGTGTTCATGGCTTTAGAGTCATAGGATACCATGTAAGACTTATTTGCATCCATTTCCATGAGACTCTTGGGTCTACCATCATCATGCCTCGGGAAAACATGTCCATTTTTAACTACCCACCATTCCCGTGGGTCTTGGTTGAGATAGATCTTCATTTTGAACTTCCAAAAGTTAAAGTTCTCACTTCTGAGCAATAGAGTAGGCTTGCTTATGGATTGACTTTCTTAAAAGTTGACGTGTGCTATAGGATCTTTCCCTTCAACCTAGCTCTGATACCAAATGTAATTTTGTGTATGTGCACACCTAGAAGAGGGTGAATAGGTGTTTAAAATAAAAACGTAACTAACAATGGCTAACTTTTATTTTCATGTATCATAATTAAAATAGACAGGTGAAACTAGTGATTTATGGTGTCTACTTTAGAATAAATTTACTTTTCTTAAAATCAGATAAAAGAAAGCAACGACAAATAGTGTCTGGATTAGACCAAACTATATTTTAGTTATAATGCAGACATATAAAGTGTGTCAGATAGTGTCTGTATTAGTACGCTTTTATTCTATCAGCAGAACACTATTATGTGAATGTGTTTAGATGCAAAGTGAAACCCAAACGATCAAATCACAAGAAATAGAAAACCACAGACACAAGAATTTTTACGTGGTTCAACCCCTATCCTCTATCTAGTGGCCTAATCCACGTCCAATACCAATTGATATTGGAGACCTTTTTTATTAAACTTTGAAACTCAAATAATTACAAAGAAAAACTCTCTGTTCAAATAAGCTTCACACTGAGATGGACACCACTGCCTCTTTGCACCTCTGCAACATTTGCACCTCAGCAACCTTGAAAGCTTCCTTTGAACAAAATCTATCCACTATTGGATAGATCAAGTCACACTACGCTTGAACTTAGAACTAATTAAAAAGTATTTTGAATACAATATGCTGTGCTTTTCCAGCCCATAAAAGATTAACAATATAACCCAGACTTGCTGAAAAAAGACTATTAATAGCTCTCTATGAAAATATCAAACTTGATATTAGCTTAAGGTTTTCTGAACAGATCAGAGCTTCAAGTGACTTTCATTTTCGTGAAGGAGAAGTATATATAATGAAGACCTAACGGCTATAAGAAACTTGTTAGCATAAAAATCTCAACCACAGTTGGAAAGAGTTATTATATCAGCAATTGAGACCAAATGATATAATATATCATATAAAAAGATGATAAATCCAAGTCAAACTAATATAGCTAAAATAAAGGAGTGAATGAGGCCAACAGATTTTGCCCAATAAAGATAATTTCTTTGAAAGACTCCTAATCAAATAACATATCTAAATTTGATTTTAAACAGGATATATATATATTAAGGAAACCTCCTCAATAATAATACCTTTAATTAAAATATACAATCCTAAATTTTTTTTAGTATCCAGTAGAGAGATATCTAATGGACTATTCAACCAACTTGGGCCAACAAACAAAGTAATATATATCATACTAAACCAGCCCAAGAAAAACAAACAAGTCCATTAAATTGAACATAAACCCAAGAATATTGTCATCATTAAAATCACAAAATATATAAACCAACATTATCTGCGATCGACTATCAACGTTCGCAGTCGGTCGTTTATCCACATTTGCGACTAACTGTGGTCGCTGATAGTGGTCGCACATAATCTGGTCTTTGGGTGGACACTGTGACACCCCCAAATCTGGGTACTTTAATTTTCACTGGATTTGGTGTTCACTGTACAAATATTATATATCTATCTACCCATAATAAATGTAAACCATGAAATAGATAGAAAACTCCATCATCTCCCCTTATGTTACAACATCTGAAATAAAATACATAAATAATCCCAGGTCATACTTAACCTTAAATCTCAAATGCGAAAGCGTAAACAAATAAGTCTTAATCATTACACATAAGTCTTAAATAACATATCAAATAAACAACAAGTCTTCATCACTTGTTGACTTTGCCCTTGCCTTTGCTAGTGGAAGGCTCGTCAGACCTTTCGTTCTTAACTGCAATGTTATTGTGCAAGAGTGAGCACGATTGCCCACAAGTATAACAATATCACAATATAATAACATGCGAGTGAATCAAGACTTCTGAATAAAGAAAACTCAGCTTTTGAATCAAGAGTGAATAACAAGATTCAAAAGAACTTCTGAGGGTCATAAGACCTTGAACTATGTCCTAGGTTGTCAAGTATTTCTACTTAAACCTTTAACAGTTATAAGACTATATGGACTCCACTTCTCGTACTTAGGGGGATCAGCCCTTAGTACCATACTGTGCACAATATCCCAATGCTAAAGCATAAATAATCCCCTTTCCAGGATTGTTCGTCTTAGTTTGACATCAGAGTCTGCAACAAAGGAAGTTTGGTTTGGATAAGCTCAATAATAGTTCTAGAATTTAGAACGTTCATCAACTATGGACTAGTCGAATCAATAAGGGCCCGCTAGTCTTATAAGGTTCAACAATAACATTGATATTCAATTTGAATAATAAATCTCAAGATTATACAATTGAATAAGTATTGTATAACTGAAGTAATACTTAAAAAGAATCATAATATCTCATATGAAATCTTGAACTTGAATTATTAAGAACAAGAACTTGCTCAATATATATAGAATATTAGTCCATGATTTGATCAATGAATAATTTAAAATTTAAGGAACTTGCTTAACAATAATAAGTTAGGGATAGAACACTTGTCTCGTGCACAAGCTACAAATACAACTACAATTCACTTCCTCAACGTCCTACACATTACATTATGTATATGACATTGATTAGTTCTCATAACTACCATGTTTAACTGTTGAACTATTCACTTAAGTTCAACTTACAACTTGATTTATAATATTAACTCGTTGACTAACCACATAACATGAATATGAACTCACAACATGCATATCACACATGTATAATCCTTTAAACAATCATAATTAAGTTTTACAATTACAATATTCAAGTTCACACTTAGTTTGTTAACATGGAACTTCACATTATATTATACATGTCAACAATTTAGTTTGTTAATGTGAAATTCAAATTATATAATATGTGTTAACAACATGTTGTAGCATAGTATTACATGTTCATCATGTCATCAGGTTCATTAAGTTAGGTTACTCATCATGTTATGGCTTAAAATCACACAAACGGGCCAAAAATAATTTTTCTCTGGTTTTGCATGAACTGCAGAAAACTTTTAAACATCTCATCGTTTATCGTCTGACCAGCGTTATTTTCAGGATGAACATTGCCTTCTTGTTGCACGTTCTCCTGGTTAACGATTAAAGGTGTCTCCACGGTCTCATTCACTTCGTTGTTAACATTCTCAGCTGCCATTCTCAAATACTGCCATAAAACAAGGGTTAATTAAACAAATTAACATATCACATATTAACCCTATGCTCCGACTGACCAATTAAATACCACATAAGCTTAGGTAGGACACATTAGCGAAGGATTTACTCGTCTCTCCCCTCCTAGTTCTATTCCCCGATCTCCGCCAGAGATCATATCCCTAAGCTCTGATACCAACTGTGACGCCCCCAGAATAGGTCCAGTCAACCCAACCCATTCTGAGTCGCCAAATACATGGTACAGAATTCAAATACAAACTTTATATCATACGGTCGTGCAAAATACGACCACACAACTGTGAGTGTCAATACAAATATGTAGAAAATATTAAGATTCAAACTAAGTCCTCATTACAATTATTATCACACTATTTATCAGAAATTGTGAGGACTACTACTGCTCTAACTCGTACCATCACTCTGTCCCCCGACTAGTTCCCGCAACATTCTCATTTCCTAAAGAGGACAACAGATGAAAAGGGTGAGCTCAACTAGCTCAGTAAAGAATATTATGACTAAGATAATGGAAAATAAATTATCGTTAGTCTTCAGCAAATCAGATAAAATATAATGGACAACCAACTTTAGATCAATATTCGCAGCGGAAATAACAATTCATTAGAAGAGTTAAGCAGAGAATGAAGTCTACTATCTTCTATGATTTAAAAGTTCATCATCAATATTTTATCCCTGTAACATCAATCAATATACATCTCGAATCAATATTAATCTTTGCACTACAGGCCAAAGATATTCATTTGTATCATCAGTGGTCATGTTCATCTCAACACCTGTCATCTTTGCACTACAGGCCAAAGATATTCATCAGGTAATCATTCATCTTTGCTCTACAGGCCAAAGATATTCAGTTATATCACCACTGAGAACTGAGGATGATGAAAAACCATATAAATAACGAATCCAGTGAAATAAAGGATAAGATTAAGGATTCGTATTTTAGTATTCAAAAATACTTCGTAATAATCAATTGTGGAGCAAAATTCCAGAATAAAGCTCAAAACTTAGATCCAACCAAAGATAGTAACCTTGACAAACAATCTGGACAAATAGAAGAAAATTTAATTTTTCCGTGAATAGTGCCGTATACGTGAATAGTAACTCTGACGAAAAAAGTAAGAATTTTAACATAAAATCTATGTCAATATTTTGGTATAATGATATTGAAAAGAATAACATCATTTACGAAAGAAAATAACATCCCTTACCTCAAAAAGATAGTACCTCTAACTGGAATATCGGATATAATACCGAAGGAAACTTGCACTGAATACTAATACTCAAAGTATAGAAATACTCACAAAAATACGCTCGATATTATAGAGAGAGAAAACTTATGATTCTGGTGTGATTTTCAATTCTAACCTAAGCACCCTATTTATAGGAAAAGCTTAGGATGCCAAAGGAGACTAAATTAATAAAATAATATATTTTAAAAAAAACTTCCGCCGCCTGGCGGCTAAATTTTTTCAACAAAAGTGGGGCCCACCTATTAAATAATATTTATTTTCTGAAACTTCAATAATTCATAACAAATAGCCCATTTGTCAGAAAAATACAAATTCTATGTCCTTCTATAGGAAATTTAATTCTCTACAACTTTGCAGAAGGAAGTTTTTCCAAATTCCAAACATAAATTATCCAAAATCCACAACCAGATGATTTCTCACACCAAAATATTGATAAAAACTCATCAGCGCCAATTCCTTCTTTAATATCCACAAAATAAATATTTCCTTATCATATAAATCAATAATTAATTATTCATAAATAATATTATAGAACTACAATATTAACAACCAGGTCGTTCCCAAGAAAGAGGGGGTCTTCCGATAAGGACTTCTCCTTACTGGCGCGCAATTAAATAACCCCTCCTAGACAGAACTTCCTTAGACATTGTCAATAATGCTATCTAATAATATTATTCAAATAATATGAATTATTGAGTTGATAACGTGAAATACTGTGCAACGACAATTATTGAATCAATACTACAAAATATCAACTGTAGCCATTATTGAATCAATCATATAAAATGGCAACGTAGCAATTATTGAGTCAATAAAATATCAATGTAACAATTATTGAGTCAATAATATAAAATATCAACGTAGCAATTATTGAGTCAATAATATAAAATATTGAACAGTAATTACTGTAACAATAATTGAATAAGTTCCTTCTCACGTAAGACTCAATAATTCGAAATACTGTGCAATACCGTGTGCTACTGTGCAACACCGCGTATCACTGTATTTTAACCACCGGGTATTTCAACAGTACTAACGGTAACAACCACGCCGTTATTTTGTAAAAAAGTTATTTCTGTCGCTTTCTATATCCGACAGTTATTCCGTTGTGGGGGCCCACAAATAGCTGCGCCGTCGTACGAATGTTCCCCGACAACAAGAATATTCCACGACCAAACGAATATTCCCCGACAACAAGAATATTTTATAACCACTTGCTCATTTTAAAAATGTTTGCACATTTCACCCATAACTTTCATATTTATCAAATCAACACCTTACTATTTCGAAATAATATATAAAGAAAATTAAATCTTTATTCATAAAAGTTGGGGTCTTACATTAATCATCAAAATCGTTCTTCACAGAGAACTTGAAAACACGTTTAATGGAAAACTTTGAAAACTAAAGAGGAGGGATTACCCTTGCTAGTATGTGAAGATGATAGAATTTCTTTTCTTTGATTCTTCAACATTTCTTCCTTAAATTCTCAATCTATCTCTTAACTTTTCTCTCTGTGTTTTCTCTCTAACTTTTCTTCTTAACTGATGAATATATGAATTGATATAGATATAAGGCTTATATAATATACGTATATAATTAACCGGTGAAGTCATGGGTCGTCAGTTAATTCCATAATGGGTTAACTACCCTAAACCCCCATTAAGGCCTTGTTAGTTTGCCCATTTTATTCTTCCTTTCTCATTTAATTTAATTAACTTATTTAGTAGATAATTAATTGTCACACTTTTAAATAAATCAATTAAATAAAGTATCATAACTCCACATTAAATCATATTATCACATAATTAAAATTCTCCTTTATTAATTATGTCAAATCATTAAATCTCTAATTAATTAGAATAACATTATGCTTGTTAAATAATTCATTTAATCGAATAAACTCAATTAAATATATACTTTGAATAATAAAATTCTCCACATTAATTTAATCAGTGTAACACATATAATTAAATTAATCTACCATAATTTCATCAATTAATTATTTAACTCAATAATTAAATCATCAAAAAATATTTATTTAATTCAATAAATATTAAAAATAAATTACAAAATTCTCGTTCATCATAGACACCAGGGACCAATATTAGCGACTAATATATCAGCGACCGCCTATAGCGACTGATTCCGTCGCTAAGCTGTGTCACAGTGAATCAAGTCTGAGGGGTGATGTGGCCCACGTGTCAGCTTTATCTGACTCAAGGAAATTCAAAAGTTCTTTGTTGATTAATTATCTGATCAATGATACATTGGGTACAATCTCTACTGCACATTTGGTACATGCAAACCTTGAGTCAGATAAAGCTATTAGTAAAAAATGTCTTCAGTTGGCAACCCTTCACTCTATGGCATTTGATTTTGCAATAACAGGAGTAACAACTGAAATGCCTAGGGCTTTAAAACTGAGGATGTTTTTCGATTTCATGGAGAGGTGGGCCACAACTAGTTTACACTTCTCAAGGAGTATTGGAGACAAACTTTATCGACAATGACCGACTATCAAGATCATAATCTTCTTCATACACTTGGCAGGCATTTGCAGTCTCTTAGTCCTGAGGAGTTAACTTATGTAGTGGCGAGAGCATCACAACAGTAGGATCATGATGTCGAGGTAATCTTGTCATTGTTTAGCTTTTCATATTTAGTGTAGCTTGGTACATTCAATAATACATGTTTAGCTTTCTGTTTATGTTTAGTTTTTTGTTATTGTAATACATCAGAAATGGTCATTTTTTGCTTTGCATAAGTTATAGAAGTATCAACATATATACTTTATAGTTAACATGTTTTTTCTTTTGTTACAGCCTCAATATTTGGACGATATTTGATGTGTGAAGACATTTATATTGTCCTCTTCTCTTGTTCTAAATTTGTATTATTCTTTTTTTACCGACTGAATGTATAGAGTTTATATTGTACGTTATGGCATTTTATTTGTATATAAATTTTAGTCAAATGATACTTGTTTATGTTTCAATTAACATGCGTGGATGTTTATATATATTGTGTTTATTTTATTTTAATATATGGATCGATCGATGGATTTGTACTGATGTTTATTTATTTATAGATACTTGTGTGTGTTGAAATATAAAGCACGTAAAAACAGGTACAATTAGATACTGATGTGTGTTGGGAAATCCCCAACACAAGCTTTTTTTAAAAAAATTTAGAATCAGCAACCACATGCGGTCGCTAATAATTATTAGCGACCGTTGATGATTTGGGAGTGTTAGCGACCGCTTTGATCGCTAATGTTTGTCGCGGACACATGAACAACGTCACCCCTGAGACCTGACTCACGGTGACTCAACTTAGCGAAAGTATCGATCGCTATAGGGCGGTCGCAAATATATCGGTCGCTGATAGTGGTTGCTGGCCACATAGCGACCTAGATTATATGCGACTGCTATCAGCAACCGACTGCGATCGCTGATATGGACCTGAGACATATTACGATCGCAGATATGCGGTCACGAATAAACCTTTTTCTTGTAGTGTTTAAAAATAGGTTACAAATTTAGTACAACACTTTCAATGCACAAAATAAAAAATAGTATCAAGGTATTTTTTTTCTAGCTTATAAAATATTAGTTGTCCGCTATACTATAAACTTAACAAATATTTAGCTGTGACAAGGTTTCTTGAACTGAAATGTCCGTGGAAAATGACCTCATTTCTGATAGAAATGATATTTTAAATAAACGTTTCAGCTTATTTGGCAAACATATAACAACTTATTTGTGCAATAAGTTATTTTTTAAAAAAATCTGTTGGAGATATTTCGATTTATATTAAATAAGATGGTTTAAAATAAGTTGCAATAAACACGGCCAATATGTTGAAAAATAAGAGTCGTATTTACACTGATAGTGTAAAATACTGCTAATTTCATAATGATGCTAATACTACTAAATTAAATATTTATGATTAGAATAAATACTCTATCCTTTTAAAATTATAATTAAAATCAATATTGACTCTTTAAAAGTACATTTTCAAATTTAAAATTAACACAACAAGAAAAACTTTTAATTCTGACAGAATTATTTTCGATGGAGTGAATTCCGTCATTAATTTTGACAAAAATATTATAATTCCGTCGAAATTAATCTATTTTCAACGGAATTTCGTTGAGAATCTCCATCTTCCATCTCTCACTAGCAGCGCAAATCTCCTCTTCCATCTCCAACTCCTATATCTCCATCTCCATTTCTCTTTCCCCAAAATATTCCCCTTTCTCTTTCCCCATTCCTCAGGTATTAAGACTTTTTAAGTTGGCATGTTTCACCTTTTACTTATTATCGGTTTCTTTATATTAATTGTTTAATAATAAATTATATTTTTTATTTTAGTATTAGGATCCCGATTAGGAGCATGATGGGGATCGATGATTTAATTTCCTAATTTATTTATTTTGTTTATTTCATTATTATGAACTTGTTTTAATTAATTAGGTTATTTTTGTCTTTTGTTATTTTATTGGTTTTGTAGGATTTTCCTTATTTATCGTGGTGAATAAGAAAAAGATAATTGTTCCAACTTTTAAAGATAGAAAAAGACTCTTGGGAGATTATCATGTAGAGATTGAAATCAAGAAAGAAAGAAGATGATAAAAAAAGAAACAAAAGAGACCAAGTTTAATGAATCTAAATTATAGCACAAAATTATTTTTTCTATAAATAGGTCTCTTGTTTTAAAAGAGAGGGATGTATTAGATTAGTTTAGCTTAGGAGTAGGAGTAAGAGTAGGAGTAGGAGTAAGAGTAGATTAAATTACTTCGCTTGTTGAAGGATCTTTAATAAAGAGAATTTTCTTATTTATTTTTTTCTACTTCTTTATTTTCGTTAGTTTATTTATTTTCATGTCTAGTTAATTTTTTTAATCTAGGGTGAAGATGAAATTAAATAATTATTCGTGATAATATTTTTTATATCTTCTATTATTTATGATTTTATATTTAATTAATTTCGCCTTCATGTTTCGTTATTGAAATACATTTGTTTTATAGTTCTTATGTGATTTTAAATTAATTAAGAGGTTTTGATAAATTAATTATTGTTAAGATATGAGTTTTTCATAATACATGTTTGCTCAAAGAAGTTTTGATGGATGATAATTAATTCTTAAATTTTCATAGTCTATTCTTGCCCACGTTAATTATAAAATTACTAAATTAAAGGGAAGAGAGATCAACACTATAATTGAGTTATAAAAACTAGAATAGATTGAATTATTTATTATATTTATTGTTTAATGGATTCGGATTACTAGATTACTTCATTGTTATTAGTTAGTTTAATTATAGTTAATCAATTCTCAATCTTTATTTATTATTCGCCTGAAATATATATTAAAAATACATTAAAATTAATTTAGTCTCTATGGGTTCGATCTGTACTTGCTCGTTATTCAATCTGATACTATATACTTGCAGTTACATATTTTTATCAGAATGCTTCAAGAGTTACAAATCATCTCATTATGATTTGTGAAATTTACAAATATTTCTAACTTATCACCATTAGAGGTTATTAGTATGGTGACATATATTAATAAAGAAGAGATATGCCATAAGCAACAACCTTGGTAACTTATGCTGAAAATATAGACAAATGAGAGGAAGTGATGCACATAACCACTTTGTAATACCATTCAAGTTTTTGGAGCTTGTGGGATTAAAGCCACACGGACCGTGGAATAACTAGTCGATGCTTATCTTGTTGATTGTAGTCCGGTCATCGTTGTGTTCGTGAATTAGTGCGTATTCTAGCCAAGCGTCAGTCATAAAAATCGTGGACATACGCTTTAAGGGGTAAATTTGGATAGCCTGAAAAATGTTTAATCCAAATATTTGCGAGTTCTACAGTTGGAATGCGTATGTTGTACATGTACGAGTACAATTTCAAATTGTGGTTTAAAAACTTGAAAAAATAATTATAATTTTTTAAACAACGTTAATCTCGACAAAATTTATTCATTCCGATGGTCAGAAGTAATTAATTTCGACTAACTTAATTACGATGAATTTTCGATGAAAATTTTCGTCAAAATTAACTCATTTTCGACGGAAATTTCCGTCGAAAATAACATTTTTGACGGAAATTTCCGTCGAAAATAACATTTTTTTCTTGTAGTGTAACACAATTCATTTAATTTTTTTAAATAACAAATCTTATAATAGAAATATTTTTAAGTAATTTATTATATTCATAATTGTATTGACATAAATACATGATATCATGAATTCAAGTCAATTTTGAGTTTTAAAATAAAATATTTGAAATTGACTTTTGTAAAGTCAATATTTATGAAATAATTTAAAATGGAGTATGAAACATAATATATTTTTATAAAATTGTAAATTCTGCGAAGTAGACTTCCTTTTGAATTTTGCAAAATGATCTTTTAAAGTCAAAACAAACTTCTTCAATATTATCTTTTTTGGATGGAGGGAATAGAACGAAGGCTGAAAGCCTGAAATTACGTGTGATTAAAGTATCCTTTAGGCATCTTAATTTATAATTTAAACGCGTTTAAGTTCCACTCATCATTTTTTATCCATGTTCAATTAGGAAGGACCCACATTAAGAAAATAGAATAAAGTCAATACACAACTAGGCCATAGGATCACCCTTCAATTATTGTTCCAATTTAGCCGAATTATTTTGTAAAAATATGTGGACTATACTATTATTATCGACTCATGTTATGTATTGTAAAAATTTTTAGTTCAATTCTAAAGGTAACGTATATCAATATGTGAAATTGAATAAAATTATAAAATTAGTCCACTAATTAAATTTAACCACGTAACTTGCAATAAAAAAATCAATATGTAAAGTCCTAATATATATCATTTTTCATTATTACTACTTATATCTTGAGCACATGCTTACATGTTTATTAATTATTTTTAAATACTAATAATTAAAAGTAATATAATATAAAAAAAATAAGGAATGAAAGAAACTTGAGATAATGAGAGAGGATGCATCGGGAAATGAATGTAGAAAGTGGAAATAAGAGAGGAAAAAGAATAATACTAGATACACAACTTATTTTATAACTATTTTATAATTTGTTGAAGTGACATAGTCCACTTCAGATTTTTTGTGAGGCCGAAAACTACATTGAAGCAATTTGTTCATCAATATGCTGAGGTGGAGTATGTCGCATCAACAAATTGTAAAATAGTTGTAGAATAAGTTGTGTCTCTAGCATTACTCGAGAAAAAAATATAAATACAGATAAATTTAAAATAACAATTATTGAAGGGTACTTTAGTCAGTTTCGTGATACTGAAAAAGGTTGATGATACAACACTATAGGCGCGTATGCTCAGTACCGTTATTTATTAATTTGATCGACTCTTTTGTAATCTAATTGATTGATATAGTATTTCAAAATTCAAATTGAACATCGGTGACAAGCTCTTCTCCAATTTTGTAACACCACTGTCCTGCAAATAAAAGTTATATACATATATAAATATGTTATTGACTAAAGTTAATATAAAAACTCTCGAAACTAAAAGTCAGCCCTAAATTTGCAGACAGAGGAGTACCTTTTAATTTTACAGTAAAAATAATAAGACTTAATTAATTAAAATGTGAGTAATTCCATTTTTGGCAAACATAATTGAATTTGTCCAATTTATAATAAGGGAAATGATTTATAATATCATGACAAAGTTAGATTGTTATTAATGTAATACTCTAATTAAGCGATATAAGATAAAATAAACTAGTGTGACCCATTCTTAATTCATTTCTAAAGAATTTTAATTATAATCTCTCTCTTTTTCTTTTTTCTCTCTTTTTTCTCTAGTCAAGAACCCTAGCCTTCATCTTAGATCTGGGAGAGGGCTCCCCTAGATCTCCCTTATTTTGATATAATAAATTATTCTCTCTTCTTGTAAACTGTTTCCCCTTTTATGAGACTTGTTTTCTCTATGAGATAACCGATATCTTTCTCTTTTGTGAGGAGTTTCATTATCATCTCTTGAGAGATTTTTGCTAATTTCTCTGTTGGGGAGTGATATGATAAAATTATGTACTGCAAGTGCACAGTGTCTATCGTAGATTTAGCAAGTGCAGGTCGAACCACAGAGACTAGATCAATTCTTTAATATATCCTTAATTAATATTTTAGGCAAATTAGAAATAAATATGGTGGTGATGATTAACTAACTAAATTATGTAAACTAATAATTACTAATGAAAACTATTAATGAGAAAAACTACCTAGGAATCCGAATCCACCAAATATTAACATAATAAACAATTTCTTATTCCAAATTAATTACCAAATTATTTTTCCTTTCCTTTAAAAATAATGATTTATATAATTAATATGGGCAAGTATAAGTTATGAAAAATTCACAGATTAACTATAACTTATCAAAACCTCGAAATCAATATAAAAATCATATGCAATTTGTGCGAAGGAAAATATGAAGGAGAAAATAATTAGGCACTAATTTCGGAACGGAAAAAAAATATTATTATGAAATACTTAGTTTCATCATCATCCTAGGTATTCAAAATTTAGCTAGCCATGAAATTTAAAATAAAAACAAATACGATTTTACTAGTAATAATCGCAGTCTTCAAATAACTTATTATTACTAATATTATATAAAGCACATGAACCGTCACAAAAAAAAAAACTAACTTAAGATATATAATATATTAATAGTAAGTACGAAAGGAAACAAGGAAAATATATAACTGATTCAATAGAAAGATTACACCTGTATGTTGAATTGGAATCCCTAAGACAAAGTAATATTACAACTCTAACTTCATGCTCTCCTCCTTGTTTCAGCGGATGAAGGAGAGGATAAAAAATAAATAAAAATCTCCTTCTCTCTAAAACAAAAGATCTCTTTATAAGGAAAAATAAATTATAACATAATCTAAGATACATTGAACTTGGTCTTCTTTTTTTTCTTTATCTCTTTCTCTCCAAATTGACTCCAACTTCTTCATGATTATCCTCCAAGAGTCCCATGTAATCTTTTATTTGCTCCACAAGAAAAATAAGATAAATCCTATAAAATCAAATAAAATGTATTAGTTAAATAAAATAAACAAACAAAATAATAAATATGGGAATACTAAAATGTATAATTAATGTGTATATCAAATACCCCCATACCTATCTTATGCTCGTCCTCGAGTAAAATAAAAATAAAAACTACACTACCCCATTTTCGTAAGAAACACGATTGCACTTAGCATGTGCAACAAGCCTTTAAACCCCAAGGTTACCCCAAGTGGACGAGTTGTGTCTCGTGAGGGTTTGCAGTGAATATACCCACAAAATTCAAAAATATTTTTTTTTTTTTGAGTTTAACAAGTCATGAAATTGAATTAAAAACTTCTAAATATCCATGGGCATTTATTCAAAAGCAAGATTCAATTCAAAATCACACTTTCACCTTATCAAAAATATTAAATCTTCATTCTAGACACCATCTTTCATAAAATTAATTCCATGTGATGCATGCATGTGTATATGATGTAACTTTTAGTAGGGATTTTACTATGAAAATCAAGCAAACTCATTTTTCTTTTTCTCCTTTCTTTTTTTCCTCTTTTTTTTTTCCAATTCTTTTTTCCTTGACTTGTGCAATGTCTCGTTTTCTTAGGCTTTTCAGAGTTACCCATTTAGCGAGCGTTGAACCAATGACTCCCAAACCAGTTGATTTTAGGGCATTAGGTGTAGAGACACCCCTAAGGGCTTACTAACTCGAGTAACAAAGGCCACAAAACTAGACTAGTCAAGTTGCTTTTATCCATCACACTTTTCAGCGTGAATATCGATGCTTCTCGAGGCTTGGATACCCAGTTATTTCGTTCAATGGACATTGAAGTAGTTATTTATTTATTTTCTTTTATTTTCTTTTCTTTTTTCAAATTCTTCAACTTCTCCTTCTTTTTTCCTTCAAATTGCTTGAATCATAGTTTATATCCACAACTAAGAGTTAGTGCGATCGTGAAATGCAAAAATGATTTTGAAATCAATTTTAGTCTAGATGGTATTTCAAACTAAGATTTCGTATCTTATCAAAGATTCAAGAGTTCTAAATCTTTCAATCTTACTCATGACTTTTAACTCCACGGGCACTTATTAGAATAAATTCAATCCATAAAAAGTCGCACAAATTTTTTTCGTTCATCATCATTTTTTTTTTAAAAGACATAATTTCCTAAAAAGAAGATAAGAGAAAAAAAATTAAAAAAATAAAATGCAAAACTCCCCCCATACCTAATTCATGCATTGTCCTCAATGTATGCAAATGCATAAAGAGAACAAAGAAACAAAAGAATTGTACCTCGTAGGATGGGGCAGGAACCGGATGACAATATTGTACAAAAAAAAATACATACATACTTACAAAAATAAGTGCAGTGCTAGTCATTCTGAATCAGGTGGGTCAACAAGGTACAACACCTCCTCTGGTCCGTTTGGCATTTCTAAAAAGGGTTTGAGTCGTTGTCCATTCACTTTGAAAATTTCTCCACTATTTGGATTTTCAATATCAACTGCTCCATGAGAATAAACTACCTTCACTACAAAAGGTCCATCCCATCTAGAGCGCAATTTGCCAGGAAATAGATGTAGCCTAGAATTATACAAGAGAACTTTTTGACCAGGTGAAAATGATTTTCTTAAAATTGATTTATCATGAAACACTTTCGTTCTTTCTTTGTAAATTTTAGCATTTTCATAAGCATCATTCCTAATCTCATCTAACTCAGCTAATTGCAATTGTCTATGACTCCCACCAGTGGACATATCAAAATTAAATTATTTTATGGCCCACAAAGCACGATGTTCAAGTTCAACAGGTAAGTGACAGGCTTTCCCAAACACAAGCCTATACGGTGACATTCCTAAGTTAGTCTTAAAAGCAGTACGGTAAGCCCACAAGGCATCTAGCAATTTTAGAGACCAGTCTTTTCTATTGGAACTCACCGTTTTTTCCAAGATTTGTTTTATTTGCCTATTCGAGACTTCTACCTGACCACTTGTTTGAGGGTGATATGGTGTTGCAAGCTTGTGGGTGATGGAATACTTTTTCAGCAAGGATGCAAAAGGCTGATTGCGAAAATGTTTTCCTTGATCACTGATTATGGCCCTAGGGGTACCAAAGCGAGAGAAAATGTTCTCTTTCAGAAATTTGACAACAACTTTGTTGTCATTGGTCTTGGTTGGTATAGCTTCTACCCACTTAGACACATAATCCACCGCAAGTAAAATATACAGATTTCCAAAAGAATTTGGAAATGGGCCCATGAAATCTATTCCCCACATATCAAACAATTCAATGACTAAAATGGGTTGCATTGGCATCATATTCCTCCTAGTGATCCTCCCTAATTGTTGACACCTATTGCAATTGGCACAAAATTCTGTGGCATCCTTGAACAGACTAGGCCAATAGAAACCACACTGGAGGACTTTGGCGGCCGTCTTTTTGCCTCCAAAATGTCCTCCACAAGCTTGGTCATGACAAAATGACAAAACACTCCTAAATTCATGGTCGGGTACACATCTCCTAATGATTTGATCAGGGCAATATTTAAACAAATAAGGGTCGTCCCAATAAAAGTGTCTGACTTGTGAAAGAAATTTTGATCGGTCTTGTTTGGACCAATGGGAAGGAATTTCACTAGTCACTAAGTAGTTCACAATATCAGCAAACCAAGGTGTAGCAGATATGGAGAAAAGTTGCTCATCTGGGAAAGATTCATTTAAGGGTAGGTCAGAGTTGGACTCCACAACTAACCGAGACAAATGATCAGCTACCACATTTTCGGACCCTTTTTTGTCTCGTATCTCTAGGTCAAATTCTTGGAGCAATAAGACCCAACGAATTAAACGGGCTTTTGAATCTTTTTTGGAAAGAAGATGTCTGAGGGCAGCATGGTCAGTGTAAACAATTATTTTAGACCCAATAAGATAAGATCGAAATTTTTCTAGGGCAAAAACTACAGCTAAAAGTTCTTTTTCAGTAGTTGAATAGTTCAATTGAGCATCATTCAAAGTCCTACTAGCGTAGTATATGACGTGGGGAATCTTGTTGATTCTTTGCCCTAGAACAGCACCAACTGCATAGTCAGATGCATCACACATTAACTCAAATGGTTGACTCCAATCAGGTGATTTGATGATAGGAGCTGAAGTCAACTCCCTTTTGAGTTGTTCAAAGGATTGAAGACATTTTTCATTAAATTTAAATTTTGTATCTTTTCCTAGAAGATTGGTCAAGGGTCTTGCTTTCTTACTGAAATCTTTAATGAATCGCCTATAAAAGCCTGCATGTCCTAGGAACGAACGAATTTCTTTGACTGTCCTAGGTGGTGGAAGATTGGCAATGAGGTCGATTTTGGCTTTGTCTACTTCAATTCCCTTGTCAGATATGATATGACCAAGAACAATTCCTTTTTTAACCATGAAATGACATTTCTCCCAATTTAGGATTAAGTTAGTTACCTTACATCTCCTTAGAACTAAGTCAAGGTGGTGAAGGCACTCCTGAAATGTAGATCCAAATATGGAAAAATCATCGATAAAAATTTCTAGGAATTTCTCTACCATGTCAGAAAAAATGCTCATCATGCATCTTTGAAAGGTTGCAGGGGCACTACATAGCCCAAAGGGTAGACGACGATATGCAAAGGTTCCATAAGGGCAAGTGAATGTGGTCTTTTCTTGGTCTTCTGGGGCTATGGGAATTTGGAAGTAGCCCGAGTAACCATCAAGAAAACAGTAGTAAGCATGACCAGCTAACCTCTCTAGAATTTGGTCTATGAAGGGTAAAGGAAAATGATCCTTTCTTGTGGCGGTATTGAGTTTTCTATAGTCTATGCAAACCCTCCAACCAGATTGGACACGAGTGGGAACTAACTCATTAGCTTCATTTTGAACCACAGTTAAGCCAGACTTTTTAGGTACCACTTGAACAGGACTTACCCAAGAGCTATCAGAAATGGGATAGATTATCCCATTATCTAGACACTTAAGAATCTCCTTCTTAACAACCTCTTTTAGAACCGGGTTTAACCTCCTCTGTGGGTCTCTCACTGGTTTAGCATCATCTACTAAGTGGATCCTATGTTGGACAATGGTTGGACTGATCCCCTTAATATCAGCTATGCTCCATCCTATGGCTTCCTTATTTTCTCTCAGAATAGTTAATAACTCTTCTTCCTGTGTGATTGTTAAATCGGAAGCAATGATCACAGGAAAAGTTTTGGAGGGACCTATATAAGCATATTTAAGATTATCCGGAAGGGGTTTAAGCTCTAACTCTGGTGGATTCTTTTCAAGAGGTTCTGAGGATTGCAAGATTGGCTCAGTCACGGGTTCCCATTTGGAGTAAGACATTGGTGTGGATGACTCTAACATTTCATTCACCTCATTTACGTATTCTGTATCATCCCAATTTTGACCAAAATGATTTAGACAAAAATTAAGAATTTCGTCTTCTCCCGTAAGTTCATTTTCAGACATTTCCTGAATCATGTTCACTTCAACGGGTTGGTCAGAAAAATCAATAGGTTGCTTTCCCACATTAAAAACATTTAAATCAATTGTCATGTTCCCAAAAGTCAATTTCATTAGTCCATTTCTACAGTTGATTAACGCATTAGAGGTTGCTAGAAATGGTCTACCTAATATGACAGGAATTTGATCCCTGGGATTGGCAACAGGTTGGGTTTCAAGGACAACAAAGTCAACAGGGAAGACAAAATCGCCAACCTTAATGAGTACATCCTCAACTATTCCTTTTGGAACTTTAATAGAACGGTCAGCTAGTTGAAGTGTGACACTTGTCTTTTTTAACTCCCCTAAGCCCAATGTTTGGTACACAGAAAATGGTAACAAGTTCACACTAGCTCCTAAATCAAGCAAAGCTTTTTCAATTAAGATGTCACCTATGATGCATGAAATAGTAGGACAACCAGGGTCCTTATACTTCACAGGAACCTGGCATGATAAAATGGAACTAACATGGGCTGTTAGAAAAGCTTTTTTAGGAACATGAGTGGTTCTTTTGTGTGTGCACAAATCTTTTAGACATTTAGCATATGAGGGAACTTGTTGAATGGCATCTAGAAGAGGAATGTTAATTTTCACTTGTTTGAACACTTCTAGAATTTTGTCTAATTGGGCTGATTGCTTGTTTGAAATAAGTCTTTGAGGGAATGGGGCTTTTGGGTTAAAGACTTTTTCAGTAGACTCCGAAGATGTGGTTTGATCATTTTTTGACACATGCTTAGTGGATGGGCCTACTGACTCAGAGTTTGTGGGTTTTTCAGGCTGGGCTGACTTTGAAGGTGGATTGTTAGATTCAACAGTTAAATTTTTCTCTTCTTCATTATCAATGCAAGCATGATTGTTAAAATAATTTCCAGACCTTAAAGAGATTTCAGAATTCACATGATTGACTTTGTTGTTTTCAAGTGAATTAGGGGCTGAAAATTTTGGATTGGTCTCGGGTTGGCTAGGAAGTTTACCCTTCTCTCTTTCACAAACTGTAGTGGCCAATTGACTCATTTGGATCTCTAAACGAGATAAAGCTTGGTTAGTGCTTTGTTGAGTTTTTATTAAAGTTTCCACACTCTTCTCTAAGGTGCTAAGTCTCCTCTCACTTTCATTAGAAAAACCTGGTGGATATTGAGGTGATGAATTTGAATTTTGGTACGGACCAGGATTTGGCTTTTGGTAAGGTTGAAAAGATTGATTTAGAGACTGATTGACCTGATTTGAAGAGTTATTTGGATAGGGTCCTTGGTTCCATGCAAAATTAGGATGATTTCTCCAACCTGGGTTATAAGTGGGTGCAAATGGGTCATTCCTAGGTCTTTGAAACATTGCATTGACTTGTTCATATTCTTCAGGTTGAGCCATGACTCTAGGACATTCCTCTATCCCGTGACTTTGTGAATTACACCTTAGACACAAAGGTGCTGGTGTTGAGATTTGGTTCACATGTGATGGTCCACAAGTTTCTAAAGCTTCAAGTCTTTTAATCACACCAGCCAACTTAGCTTCAGTGGCAATTGAATTGTCAATTGTATGAACACCCCTAGATGAGCTAGGTTTATCGGTCTCTCGGGTGGTTTCCCATTGCATGGTTTTTTCTGCTAAGTCTTCTAAAAATTCCCAAGCCTTTTCATCATCATTATTCAGAAAATCCCCTTGACACATTGATTCTAACATTGTTTTAGTGGAATAGTCTAAACCTTCGTAAGCAATTTGACACAATCTCCATTTCTCAATTCCATGGTGTGGGCACTGGGATAACAAATTTTTAAATCTATCAAAATATTTCCAAAAGGACTCTTTTTCAAGTTGGCAAAATTGATGAATTGCAGTCCTAATTTTAGCAGTTTTATGATTTGGAAAATACTTTTTTAGAAATGTAACAACAAATCCCTCCCAGGTTGTTATGGAATTATTTGGTAGGCTATATAACCACTTTTTAACATTATCTTTTAAAGCAAATGTGATAAATCTTAGCCTAATTGAGTCATCAGACAATTGTTGAATTTTTATTAAGGCACAAACTTCCTCAAATTCCTGAATAAATAAATATGCATCTTCTATCCCCGTGAACCTAGGTAACATATTTATAAATTGCGGTTTAAGTTCAAAATTGTTACCAGTTACTTGTGGTAAACTGATACAGGATGGTTGGGCAGAGCGGGAAGGATAACATCGATCCCTTAAAGAAACAGTTTGTGTGCCCTCCATTTTTCTTAGGGTGAGATCTTTTAAAGTGCACTCCGAAAAATTAAGTTTTCTCACTAATCGCGATGTTTCGTCCCTAGTCCACACTTTTTGCATACACTACTTAGCAAATAAGCAGATAAGCAAAAAAAAAAAAAAAAAAAAAAAAAAAGGAAAAAAAATTACTTCTAAGGTCAACCTAAATAAAATTAGACAGCTCCTAATTGTTCCAAGTTACACCGTAAGGTCCACCAAATTCAAAATTAATCACACCACTAGCCAGGTAAGTGTAAGAAAGGTGGGAGTCTCTCCGTAGATACGGTGACTAATTAAATAACCACACAATCTTTAGGCGTTTACCTTTTAAACCACTTGCCTAGACACCAGTAGTTTGATTAATTAAAAATTCAGCCTCCTCTTGGAGTTTCTTGTCTTAATTGAGCTCGAGAGTCCTAGGGGCCAACGTCTACTTGATTTTATTAGGTCAAGGTTATGCAAAAAGTTGGGTTATTTGTGGGCCAAGGAAGGGTGATGAAATTCCCACCTTATCTTGTTGCAGGTTGTGCCCTTAATGTTGGATTAAAGATGAAAATGCACAAATAAAAAAAAATTATAAACAAATAAAATGTCCTAAAACTATGTGAATTACGAAAGAATGAGAATTTTTGACAGTACCTCGGTCCTCCAGCAATCACCACAGTTTATATTTGACAAAAATAAAAAATAAAAAAATAAAAAATAAAAACCTAACAGGATGTGCTCTACGTGAGTGAATGTATGAATGCGGCAAATAAAAAATATATTAATAAAAACTAAACTACTGTTATTTTTTTAATTTTTTTTAAAAAATAAAAATAAAAATAAAATTGAGATACAAAGTACCAAGAAAAGCGCAGCAACAAAATCTTTATCTTTACGTTTTTTTTGATCCGCTTCGATAATCCTGGAAAAAAATATATATATGAGTTAAAAACTAATTCGAATAAATAAAAATTAAGGAAAAAAAATAATTAAATTCTAGTCCCCGGCAACGGCGCCAAAAACTTGATATGATAAAATTATGTACTGCAAGTGCACAGTGTCTATCGTAGATTTAGCAAGTGCAGGTCGAACCACAGAGACTAGATCAATTCTTTAATATATCCTTAATTAATATTTTAGGCAAATTAGAAATAAATATGGTGGTGATGATTAACTAACTAAATTATGTAAACTAATAATTACTAATGAAAACTATTAATGAGAAAAACTACCTAGGAATCCGAATCCACCAAATATTAACATAATAAACAATTTCTTATTCCAAATTAATTACCAAATTATTTTTCCTTTCCTTTAAAAATAATGATTTATATAATTAATATGGGCAAGTATAAGTTATGAAAAATTCACAGATTAACTATAACTTATCAAAACCTCGAAATCAATATAAAAATCATATGCAATTTGTGCGAAGGAAAATATGAAGGAGAAAATAATTAGGCACTAATTTCGGAACGGAAAAAAAAATATTATTATGAAATACTTAGTTTCATCATCATCCTAGGTATTCAAAATTTAGCTAGCCATGAAATTTAAAATAAAAACAAATACGATTTTACTAGTAATAATCGCAGTCTTCAAATAACTTATTATTACTAATATTATATAAAGCACATGAACCGTCACAAAAAAAAAAAACTAACTTAAGATATATAATATATTAATAGTAAGTACGAAAGGAAACAAGGAAAATATATAACTGATTCAATAGAAAGATTACACCTGTATGTTGAATTGGAATCCCTAAGACAAAGTAATATTACAACTCTAACTTCATGCTCTCCTCCTTGTTTCAGCGGATGAAGGAGAGGATAAAAAATAAATAAAAATCTCCTTCTCTCTAAAACAAAAGATCTCTTTATAAGGAAAAATAAATTATAACATAATCTAAGATACATTGAACTTGGTCTTCTTTTTTTTCTTTATCTCTTTCTCTCCAAATTGACTCCAACTTCTTCATGATTATCCTCCAAGAGTCCCATGTAATCTTTTATTTGCTCCACAAGAAAAATAAGATAAATCCTATAAAATCAAATAAAATGTATTAGTTAAATAAAATAAACAAACAAAATAATAAATATGGGAATACTAAAATTTATAATTAATGTGTATATCAGGGAGATTTTGTTTTCTGTGTTTGGGAGTTTTTTTTTTGTTCTTAAGACTTTTTTCAGTGTATGAATTGTTAAAGATGGATTATTCATATTTGAATATGAAGCTTCCATCGTGACTTGTTCTTCCATTAATTGCTCGTGCTGAAGAACAGTCCGAATCTACGTATTCTATTAATATTTTGGGGATATGACTGTATTTTAAGAGTTTATTTTGTGTCTACTACCATTGTTGCTATGATTTACCATTTTTCTTGATTATCTATTATTTTATTTGAAAGATTAATTACTATTTGAGTTTGTTTTTTGTAATCTTATCATATTTTTTAACATATTATAATTTTAGTATATTTCAGTCTTTTGGACTGTTTGATAATAAAAAATTCATTTCTATCTTATATATCTACAAACGTCGATATTTATTATTAACATAACTTTATCGGATTTCTAGATTCTTAACAAAAAGAAATATGCAACTAATAAGACTTGGGGACTTCTGCTACCCTTTCTATTTGGCTGATTTGCACTTTTATCCCTCTAAGTTGCCACCCACTTTTAAAGTCGTTCTTAAAATTTAATTTTCATCAGTTAGGTCCTTAAAGTGGTATTTTGTTGGCGTTTCCGTTCTTTCAGTCTAATTTGACCTCAACCCGACTCATTTTGACCAATTTTAACCCAACCCGACATAGTTTGACCCAACTCAAAATTTTAATATTTTAAAATATAATATTATTTTTAAAATAAGTTTAAAATAATAATTATATTTAACATTTAAAAAAATAATATTTAATATTTTAAAATAAAATATATTTTTTAAATAATTATTATTTTTAATATTATAAAAGAAAATATTATTTTTAATATAATAATTATATTTAATATTTTAAAATAATGTATATTTTTTAATTTAAAATAAAATATTATTTTTAAAAAGTTATAAAGATAATTATTATTCTAAGGAAAAAATATTAGAAACTTTTATTTTTTCAATAATGAGTAAAGTTTCATAAAATATAGATTCAAAAAAATTACATAAAAAAATAAAAATTTATTTTTTAAAATATAAAGTAGATTTTTCATTTTTTATGTAAAAATTTATTTTCAGAATTTTTTTTAACATCTTTACCATTATTATATGTATTCTTAATATTAGAATTTTTAAAAATAAAAACTAAAAATAGAAATTAAAATACAAAAACAGTAAAAGATTAAAAAAATGATTCAATATTTTTTAAATAAATAAATAAATATTTTTTTTTAAAAAAATAGTTATTATTTTCAGGAAAAAAAATTAGAAAATAGTTTAGAAATAATTATGAACTTTAGGGATTCAATCTTAATTATTTCTAAAAAAAAATTCTGAAAATAGTAATAATTTTAAAAAATGTTATTTATTTATTTTTTAAACAAAAATTGAATCTGTTTTTTTTTATCTCTTACTATTTTTTGTATTTTAATTTCTATTTTTAGTTTTTGTTTTTAAAAATTCTAATATTGAGAATACATATAATAATTGTAAGGATATTAAAAAAAATTCTACAAATATTTTTTTGCATAAAAAAGGATAAATCTACTTTATTGTTTAAAGAAAAAAGTTTTATTTTCTTATGTAATTTTTTTGAATCTATATTTTATGAAACTTTACTCATTTTTGAAAAAAATAAAGTTTCTAATATTTTTACCTTAGAATAATAATTATTTTTATAACTTTTAAAAAATAATATTTTATTTTAAAATATTAAATATAATTATTATTTTCAAACTATTTAAAAAAAATATTTTATATTAAAATATTAAAAATAATAATTAATTTAAAATTAATTAAAATAAATATTTATTTTAGAATATTAAATATAATTATTATTTTTATTTTTTTAAAAAAAACTAATATATATATTTTTAAATATTAAAAATTTATATTTTTTAAATAATTATTTTATTTTAAAATATTAAAATAATTGTTATTTTAAAAATAATTATTTATTTTAAAATATTAAATATTATTTTAAAAAATATTTATTATAATTATTATTTTAAACTTATTTTAAAATAATATTATATTTTAAAATATTAAAATTTTGAATTGGGTCAAACTGGGTCGGGTTGGGTTAAAATTGGTCAAAATGGGTCGGGTTGAGGTCAAATTGAACTGAAGAACGGAAACTCCAACAAAATGCCACTTTAAGGACCTAATTGAAGAAAATTAAACTTTAGGGACGACTTTAAAAATTGGTGACAACTTAGAGGAATAGAAGTGTAATTCAGCCCTTTCTATCTCAAGTCTTTCTAGATATATCACGCTCTTATTGTTTTAAGACTAGAAAATATATCAACATCCCTTATTTTTTAAATCCCTTTTCAAGAGTTCTATAATGATATATAAATATATAATTTATAATTCATAAAGTAGTTATGTAGTGAAATTCAAAATAAAGAAAGATCGAGACCAAGAGAGATTAAGAAAGGGAAAAGAAAAATTAACCTCTAAACCTGCTAAATAATGAACCCCTGACCTTGCTTTGAGCCTCAAAAGTAGCAAAAAACATAGCAGACCTAACCCTTTCCCTAGATAGGGTAAAAAATGATTGATATTTCTTAATTATAGTCCAAAAAAGAAAGAAAAAAAAGAGGGGGAAACTGTTTAAAAACTAACGGTTACCCACAAAAGAAAAAGAAATATCCAAAGGTGATAATTTTTTGTGGGGAGAGTGGTACTAGTGGACCCCTCCAAAAGCACCATATTTGTTTTTTTATTTTCCTTTTTATATTGTAGTTTCTTTTATATTATTTTAGAGAATAATAGTCATACACAGTAATTGTGTATGTTTTATTTGTACACAGTTGGCAAAAATTACGTCGTTTTGACCGATTTATTTTTGATTTCCTGTTTGGGAGGGAGGAGAGAATCTGTTTTTTTTTAAAAAAATTGTCAAAACGACGTAATTTTAGCATACTGTGCACAAATAAAACATACACAATTATGTATGGTCATATTACCCATTATTTTATCATTTTATGTATTGAATTTTTTTTCTCCAAAATTATAATTGTAAAATATCGAAGTTATAATTAACCATATTATATATTCCATCTATTTAAAAAATTTATCACTTAATACTTATTCACGGTTAATAAACATAAAGTCACGATTCCTTTTTTTTTTTTTCTCATTTTTTTTCCAACACGATATTGAGTTGACTATATTCATTTGACGAATTCCTTACAAATATAAAAAACCAAAAACTTAAATAATAAAATTAGGTTTGCTCATTACATACTTCCTCAAATCCGCGTACACACATTTTATACCCAAACTATATAAACAAACACATATCATACACCAATGACCAATAATCAATAAATCCACCATCGTTTTTTAATTTCACAATCTCATATATATAAAGCATTCCCTCCCTTCTCATATCCCATAATCCTTGCATAAATTTCATCAAATGGGTAAGAAATTAAAACTCAAACTCTTCTTAGGGATCCTCAAAGACAAAGCTTCATTAATCAAAGCCACCTTATCCACCAAACGCAAGACGGCCTCAATCCGTCTCGCCGTCATGCGTGCCACCACCAGAAACTCCTCCCAACCGCCACCGGACCACCGCATCGCCGCCATCCTCTCACACGGCCACGGCACGCGCCCCACCGCATCTGCATGCATCGACGCCATCATGGACCGGGCCCACCGCAGCCGGAACGTTTACGTGGTTTTCAAGTGCCTTATCCTCCTCCATAACATAATTGCAAAAGGTTCCTTCATCCTCAAGGATCAGTTCTCTTTTTATCCGTCGGCCGGTGGCCGGAATTTCCTTAACCTGTCAAGGTTTTCCGATAAAACGGATGTCCAAAGCAGGGAGTTTTCTTCTTGGGTACGTTGGTACGCCAGCTTTTTGGAACTTAACCTAATGAATTTTAGGGTTTTGGGTTCTAATATAGATAAAAATTCGGAAAATTTAACGGCTTTGTTGAATTCGGATTTGTTAAAGGAGACTGAAGCGTTGATCAACATTGCTGAAGAGATATGTAGAGCACCGGAAAATTTGATTGATCAACAAAACAATTTGATTTACGAGGTTATGAGATTAGTCGGTGAGGATTACCGGTCAACTCAGCATAAGATCACGACTCGACTCAGTGAGCTCGGTGATAGACTCGGTGGGTTGACCTCTGGCGAGTTGGACGGGTTGTTATCGTGTTTGAAAAGGTTAGAAGAGTGCAAGGAAATGTTGGTTGTTTTGTTTGTGACCAGGAAACGAAACGATGCGTTTTGGGAGTTGATTAGTCAAACCCGGATGAAGATTGTGGATTTGAAGAAAGAGACGGAACGTGTTTTGGCACTCAGTGAGTCAACTCGGTTGGCAAAACGAGTTGCGGCACCGAGTCAATTGTTGGTGAGATTATTGCCATATGGAGGTAAATGGTTAAACGTTGACCGGACTAACCTTACTGTCTCTACGGCAATGGCGTGAGTAATAATAATGCATTTTTATTTTATTTTTGTAATTTTGGATTAGGGTTGTTTTTTTTTTTATGGGAGCCTAGCTGTTGTCTGTTGTTCCTATATCCAAACAACTCGGTTATTTTTTAATTTTTGGCAACTTTTAAAAGTTTGTCTAGCTATAAGCTATTATACATTGGGTAGAGGTTAAATTATTCATGTTGAATAAGACATCCGTTGCTATATATATTATCAACACAAATCTCAATCAGGTTTGTGTTGATGTATATAACTTTTTCTTATTTAATAACTTTGTAAATGAAGTTTATTGTATTGGAAATAAATTATCCTGTTTTGTTTATTTTTTTTTATTATTACTAGTCATTAAACTTAGATATATAGTGAAAGAAAAAATTGCTATATGTCATTGGATATGGAGTTAATATTCTGTTTTTTTGGGTTAATATTAAAATTACATTCAACTTGGGGGAGGTGGGAATATCCCACACCCTCCGCTATGCAGGATATCGTGGTAATACCATCCGGGTTATCTCTAAGTGGTATTTTAATGCAGTAGCTAGCGTAGCTACATTGGGACGGGAGGGAGTCATTGCCCCTTTCCCCATTTTAATTTTTTTTATTTGGTATATACATATACATATATATATATATATATATATATATATATATATATATGTGTGTGTGTGTGTGTGTGTAAAATGATTCATAACATATATTTGTCATTGATGAAAAATAGACAAATAACATTTCCATCATACATTACATAAATTAAGGGTTGAGATTTAAATGACTAATTCGGCTTCCGTTAGTTGAAGTTGTGGACACAATAAAAATAATTTTCGGTCCAAATTGCCCCCAAATCAAGCCATTTACGCCTTTGGGGAAATCTCGTCTGATAGTTCAACTAACGTACGTCGAATTTAACACTGCTGCGATTCCTCTGTCAAACCCTCCTGCTGCGATTTCGAGCGATTCCTCTGTGCGATTTCGAGCTATTCCTCTGTCAAATTCCGAGCGATTCTTCTGTCAAATCGTCAAAACTTATTGCGATTTCAATTTGGGTTTCACAATTAGTGAAATTGTCCTCCTCTGTGCGATTGCGAGCGATTCCTTTGTGCGATTTCGGGCGATTCCTCTGTCAAATCGTCAAAACTGGCTATGATTTCAATTTTGATTTCGTAATTAGTGAAATCGTCCTCTATTAAATCGTCCAAAATCTGTCAAACCCTGCTGCGATTTCGAATTTACCACTGTCAAAACTCTTCTGCAATTCCTCTGTCAAATCGTCAAAACCCTGCTGCGATTTCACAGGTAATTTATTTTTTTGGATTTTTGTTGTTGAATCATGCTTTTGATTTTTGTTTTTGTAGTCTTGTACGTACATTAATAGTTAAATTATCAGTTTTTTTAGTAAACATATTAATTATAGGTAAAATGTGGATCTTTATTGCTGAATGCTGGTTTAAGTATTGATGAGAGTGTGGGTATACTGCAATACCCGTGAATTTTATAAATAATATTAATATTGATATTAATAAATGTGTGAATATTTATTCTGATATAAATGTTTATGTTGCATGAGATGGGATAACTCAATTAAATTACATTGAATTTATAATAATTGAGGAATATGGAGGTTTTAATGAAAAACATAATTTAAAGCTTATGGAAATTGCCTAGTGTGACATAATGGAAGACTAAGAAATTCATTACTCAAATTAATGAAGGAATGATTTAATAAGTGGAAGGATTAATCTATATTATATTCTTAAATTAATTGTTGTTATGAGTAATAGCATATTACTGAGTAAATGATTTAAGTGGTATGATAGACTAATATTTAATATTAAATTATTGCTATGTACAATAATATGTAATGTGTGATCATATGTTATAAAGTGGCTACATCTATTTAATATAAAATAAGGTGTGACATTACAATGTGATTACGTATATAAAACTATATGATAAAATTAGGTGGATCATATAATTCTACTAAGTTATATAAATGAGCTTATGTGACAACATGATGTGTGGGTGGATAAATTAAAGGTGTACTTTAAAGTTATGGAGAAATTAAAATTGAATAAATAAATATTTATTATTAAATATTTATTTCAATAATTATGTGTAATTGAAATAATAAAGTTTTATGAAAATTATGGGTTGATAGTACTCAGCTAAATTATATTTCAGTATTATCTGGACTAACCCAATGTACATGGATTATATAATTATGTGTATATATATGTTCCCCAACTTACTACAATGTAATAATATTATCTTATTAAAAGTTTATGTGTACACTCAAAAGGAATTAAAACCTAAGTATATACATGTATTAATTTACAAATGTTGAGTTTTAGAAGAGTGTCCCATATTCTGTGTCTTTTTCTTCAATTCACGTAATAGGCCCTTGGCCTAGCCTATTCCTTCTTTCTCAAACTCAAAGTTTGCAAATGATGGTGATGATGGCAAGGGGAGTGGGTTGAAGGGGGTGGTTAGCCACTATTTCACCAAACCTCCATTAACCAATGACTTCTTCTTCCTCTTGGTTTGATTTATTGTGCAAAATCAGAATTGGACCATAGCTTGGCTATATATAGAGGTCTCCCTTCATTCTTCGAAGTTGCTAGAAATTTTGATAAAGTCCAAATTAGAGAGTGAGTGCTGCGAATTTGGGGAGTAATCAAGAGCTAGAAGCAAGTTTAGTAATTTTAAGCTTCAATAGGTAACATTGCTTTAGCTATGTTCAATGTTTACAAGTTTTACAAGTTTTTAGAAATATCATGAAATACTTGCTATTTGAGTCAAATATTGAATGCTGAAATTTGTTCCTATCTATGAATTGATGCTAGACATTGTTAATATAGTTGAATACGAAAATAATGGAAGTTAAACGAATCAATTTGGTCTAGAAACGATTCTGAAATGAGAAAAATTGCTAAACATGTTAAACTTTGGAAAAATAGCAAGAACTTAGAATTTGATTCTTGGATATTGTTGTTTAATTGAATTCAGTTGTTAGAATTATGCTAGGTATGCTTGGTAGTGAGTTTATGGAGTTTATATATAATGGGTATGCTCAGATTACTGATTGTATGTGGTATTGGGAATATTGGACCACAACTGTTATGAAGAAACAGAGGACAGTAGCCGAGTCTGGGCTACTTCGCCCCGACGAAGTTTCCAGATCAAAAACTCCGCCCCGGCGCAGCTCTGCCCCGACGAGAGTTGTGCAGTACAAAACTTCGCCCCGATGAAAATGGACAGAGAAGCCTGGAGTTTTTTGATGCTTGTTCAGTGTGTTAAACCTAATCCCACTTAACCTTAGGGACATAAACAAACTTTAAAAACATGTATCATGAGTTGTAATCACGGATTCAAATACGAGTTACGATTTGATAAGTTATAGGAAATGTAAACTTAAACTTAAACCATTTGTGTTAGCCGTGTTCATAACTAATTGATGCAATGTTTCTAAATAAGACTTTCAAAGGAAAATACATAGTCGATTAAATAACTATGTGATTGTACTATGTATGACTAGCATGTTCACCCATCTAGGTAGGAATAATATAAACTACTTAAGCATGACTAAAATGAGTTTCTAAGTAGAGAGATATACTAATTACGTGCAAATAAATCTAATACGTGCAAACATGCGTGGAAAAGGATGTTTAGCATTGTTATGTGATTTGATGAATGCTATGGACGTAATGAACTCTCTTTGTTTTGTAAAATGGAAACTTTACGAATAAGACTATCAATTGTTGAAAGTAAATAGAAAAGACCAATCCTAGTTTAAAAGTTCCTTAACAAGTATGTGTGAAACAACTTGAACAATAATGCGTGACTTAAGTAATATTTCACGTATACAACCATGAGATGACTATATAGAACTAAAATTTGCTGAAATATTTCTAAAGGTTTCGAAAGTAATAACAATGAGAACTATACATCTATGCATTTTAAATGTGTATCAAATACATGGATAAACATATGTGTGAAAAATGTATGTTGATAGATATGTGACTAATGTATACCTATACGTACATAAATAGGATAATATAGTTCATTGAGGTGATTTTAAGTTATAAGTGGTAATCAACGCATAAGGAAAGTTCCCTAACCCTCTTAACTTTATATATTGTGTAAATCCGAATCATTGTTATATCGACCATGTTTATATCGAGCAAATATTTATTACTATTCGGAAATCAATCTTATATCTTGATATTGTTGCAAGCATTGAACTTATTGTTCCTACATACATTATAAAAGTCGTCTAAGTCATTTGATTCGGCTAGACCATTATCTTATGTTAGAAAGCTATCTAAACCAATTGTCTTGGTACGGACTCTTATAAATCTACTGAGATGAACAACCCTCATTGAAGGGGAAATTGCATAACTATCGGGGAACCGACGTGCGCACATACTAGCATGTTTAAATGTTATGCATAACGTAGGGTACTTTAGGCTGATCACCTGTTGTACTTGTTTTTTATTGGATTTTCAGCATAATACTGTTAATTCTAGTAAGAGTTCATAGTCCTTAGCGACTGCTTAGTGTTCATTATTCTTGAACCTTGAAATGATTAAACCGTAAATCTTGTTGATATCTTTCAGTCCATAGCGGCATTTATCGAAAACTATTGATACATCTTGTTACTCTTGAACTATCATTTACTGTTATACCCTTGAGATTTGAACTTCATATTTTTCACCCTTATTGCTATATTACTTGCTGGGTAAATTTGTTGCTCATTCTTGCTTCCCTAAAAACATTCCAGTTAAGGCAGAGCAAGGCGGTACCTCGGGGAGGACAAAAGGAAGGGCAAGATTTCGGAATAGCTTTAGTCCTTTAATATTAGGAGAACTGTTATTAATATTATGATAATGTATTAAGGGATGATTAAATTATGTTTAAGTTATGCTTTAAGTTTAATTATTGAAATGATGTAGTAACGTTCACGAGACCTTGGGACAAGAATATTTATGTTATGACAATGTAAATTATTCTATTATTCCGTTGCATGAGATTTTAGTATGTTATTAGAATTAGATTGTGATGCACCAAATTCAAGATACGAGTGGTCTGAATTTAGGGGCGTCACATATACTGTGTGAGAGACAAGTACGTAGTGAAAAATTATATTGATTTGAGTTTGTTATGCATATTAGAACTCTGTGTACGAGTGTACATTTTCCAGTCATCTATACACATAAATGGTATGCCAGTTAGCTATTTTGTCATAGGTTATAGTTGTTTTATGTTTGGTGGTGGTTGAGGGCTATCAACATTTCGTTAAAGATAAGATAAAGCAATATAATTATAATTTTTACATCTGGTGTGTGTATTTTTTCCAAGGAGTAAACAGATATGATGACTACCCTTTTGCCAGCGGTTGTCATTAGAATTCTGCAGTACATTAAGTTGAGCTTTGGACCTGGAAGAGGGTTTGAACTATAATATGTTCAAAATTATTTTCAATGTTCAAAGCCTCTTTGAAGGAGGGAGTAAGTCTTTAAAAAAAATTCATGATGAGCATACTAATGGAAACTGTTGATTCTTTCTCATTGTTATAGGGTAACACATCAGTTAATTTCAGGCCACATGTTAGATTGGTTGTTTGATTCTTTCAAACCAAAGTAAGAATTTTTTTTCTTATTTCTTACTGATAATTAGTACTGAGAACACGTGCTTGGAGAGTGATATCTTTGTTTATTATATTTGCCATTTTGCTTATATCCATTTTTGATGGGAATTTTTATAAATTGTTTAATACTTGACATTGTGATGAATGTTTAGGAAACATATGGATATTAATCCCGGACATGCTAATCCTATTATCTTATGGGACCAAGAAAATCACGTATAAGCAAAAGACTTATGGCAAAATATTGTAAGTTTATTAATGTATAACAACATTCATTTTGTTAAACTTTTGTTAGAAACATTCAATTTTGTGACAATTTATGTTTTTATGTTGTTGGACGTATAGGATAGGGGGTGTGTTAGAAATTTGTTAAATTTTTGCAAAATTAAGTGAATGGAACTTGACTGAACAACAAAAATATCTGCTGGAACCATTAGGTTTTGGTATATTTTGTCATCAAGTTATAGTGTCAAAGATTGATGTATCTCTTGTATCTGCTTTAGTTGAACGTTAGAGAAGTGAAGCAAATACGTTCCACTTAAATTGTGGAGAGATTAAATTACTATAGAGGATGTGGGATTTTTATTTGGGTTGCCCATATTAGGAAAACCTTTGACTTGCGGAGAATTAGAAAATCCCAAATGCTATTTTATAAGGGTTTTTGGGCAACAAGTTGCAGTAGATGAGTGGGAACAATGCCATAAAGGGGGGGGGGGGGCATAAGTTTGCCTTGGTTAAGACATAGATATGGACAAGTACCTGGTGATGCTACTCCAGATGATGTCATAAAACACACTAAGGCATATCTGTTGTACTTGTGTGGCGCTATTTTGTTTCCAACCAAGAGTAAAAATGTTGTGCATCCTAGATATTTGTTGTTATTGGTTAGATTGAAAGACGCAGTTACATATGCTTGGGGGCATCAATTTTAGGGCATTTGTATAGGGGTTTGTATGATGCTACTCGTAAAATAGCGAAAAAATTTACAGGTTGTGAAACTTTTCTTATGATGTGGGCTCATGAAAGGTTCAACATTGGTTGTCCTACCCCTAGGCCTAAGTCCCAGAAGTTGATACCTAGGGCATTATTATGGGCATACTCCTCTTTTGATCCTAATTCAAAACATTATCAGCGCCTTAAAAATCCACAACACCATCTTTTGTTTTACTGAGGAGAGTTTGATAATATGTTGGAAACAGATGGGGTGTGGCGTCCATATTAGTTATTTGATAGACATTTTTCTTGGGATTTTTTTAAGGCAAGGTTAGGTTGAGCCGCTCGTATACCATTGATACATTACGACATTGTTAAGTTCTAAATGCCTGACAGATTTACGAGGCAATTTGGATATTTGCAGTCGTATCCATCTAATACTAAAAATATGGTGGAATTACGGAAGGAACATAAATTATTTGAGAGAATAAATTTTGAAAACCATAGGGCCAACTATATTCGATTGTGGGAGGCATACATGGAGAGTTTAGAAGGAAAAGTGTTGGAGGCTTTGCAGCAGATATCTACCGATGATTATATGATATGGTACAGAGAAGTTACTCGGAGACGGATACACCATCTTATGGTTTACAATTTCAGATTACCACTCACTTCATCAGTTATCGGCTTCCATTTCTCAGCACCTTGCTTTCCAACCTATTTTGAAAAATATAACAAGCATTAAGAGGGAAAAATCAGCAACTTCTACGCAGTTTTTCAATAAATGGGTCTGAGCAAGCAGATTCGCATGGAGAAATCAATATGCTGTATTTTTTTCTAAATAAAATCAATATCAATAAGTAAACCAAATGAAATAGAAACAGTAGCTGAACACCCAAATTAAAAGTTACAAGATGAAAGCCCCATCTCAATTAGTTAAAAATACAAAAAAATAGGCATAGGAACTTAAAATTAATCTATAATTAAGAACAAATTCTAGATATTAAACTAAATCCCTAAAACATTTAGGCATAATCATTTCAATTTCAACAATAAATTTAGCCCAATTACACAATAGAATAGAGAAAAGGAAGAGAAGACCATATACCCGTGGAGAATAGAGGTCAGAATATGCTCTAATTTTTGAATTTGATGTCTATGAAAAGGGATCTAATATGACTTTTAGTATCAAAAAATTAAAAAAACCACATGAATACGGAGAGAGATTAAAGGATTGGAGGCCTTTTTTCAAATTTCTCTTCCTGGAATTGATTGCAGTCGGCAATAGCCAGCAAAGCAGCAACTCCGGTGAGGGCTAAGATGTTTTTTTCCTCTCTCTTTTGTTAAGACATTTTCTCTCTCTTCATTCTTTCAAGTAATCAAAGCACAATCAAAAGATAATAAGTTTTATGGTGTACAGTTTCAAATTATTACTCACCTTATCAGTCATTGACTTCCATTTCTCAGCACCTTGCTTTCCAACCAATTTTGAAAAATATAACAAACATTAAGAGGGAAAAATCAACAACTTCTGAAAGTAGTATGCATACAAGCCAATCATATTTGATGATAAAGCATATACTTTGTAACAGTCTTATTCATTTATTAATAAAAGTTTTATTTAATCAAAGACATTTAATTATCTACATGATGTTGTTATTATAATATGTGATAAACCCATAGTTTTAAGCAATGCTTTTAAAATCATGATGATGATTATGCTAATGAGATCTAAATTCTTAGATAGCTTAAAAACTAAAATTGTTCCCAATCGTTGGATTACTAAAAAGGGGATTAGTGAATCCGGATAGATTGGTACATACGTTGTTTGCTCATTAGACGAGGATGATTGATCTCATGATCATTTGTGTGGAGACACTAAAGCAAGTATGTATGTGCTTATTGGAGAATAAGTTCATTGAACGTGGCTCGCTAAGGAATACTTAATGGAGTTTTACTTGCCTGTCAATAGAAATTTCTAATGTGATAGTAGTACAAGTGATCCTCAGACTTGAGATCATCATAGTATCTTGTGTATAATGAATTATACTTTGACTTATTCCTTAAGACCTTTAGAGTATATCAAAGAGTATGCTTGGGTGTAATAAGTTATATATGGAGATAATGAATGATCAATAAAGAATCTACCGCTTCTAGTAAAAAAAGAGATATGTTCTATGTGATTCGATAAATGACAACCCAAGAATCATTGGCCAAGGTGGAATGAAATTAGAAAGGAGTTTCTAATTTGCATTATCTGGAGTTGTGCATTTTGGAATCGAAATACATATAATTAAATAAAATAAGAATTGACAGTAATTCCATGTTTTATACTTAATTGGGACATTGTATGGTGGAAGGATTGAATTGTACGGTAACTATTTACTCACAGGTTCTTTTATGATTAATGTTGAAATCTATATTATCTAGAAAGTCGTTGATAGCTAAGGAGGCTTATCCTTATTATAGAATAAATGTTATTTATTTAAATAAATTGTTAGTTTAATTTATTTATTTAAATAAGATTAGAATTGTTTTAATTGATTTATTAACAACCGGTTTAATACGGAGAATCTAAAGGGTCACACCATAAAAAAAAAATATTTATCAAAGAAGCAAATGGCATAATCGTAATAATAAGTTAAGTATATTTAATTTAATCTATGGTGATAGAATAAATTAAATAGCTTAATATTTATTTTTTAATATTTTAGAAATATTAAATATAGATTAATAAGAGGAGTCTTATTATTATTATTACTACTATTATTATTATTTAATTCCTAAGGAAGTTTGAGAATTAATTAATAAGATACTCTCTCTCTCTCATAAATATTCCTAATAAGATTAAGAGGCTAATTAATTAAAAGAGTTTAATTATTCTCAATAGGATTACGAAGCCTAATTAATTAAAGGAGTTTAATTAATTAATATAAAACCCGAATCCTAAATTGTTTAGGAGGGTTGCCTACTTCTATAAATAAGAAAGTCTTATTATGGAACTAGGTGAGACACTTTATTCCAAGAGTTGGGAGAACACTCCTTTTCTAGAGAGAAGAAAACTAAGGTTTAGCCAAACACCCTTCTTCTTGAATTCTTATTCTTTCTTTGTGAATCACCTCTAGAGGCCAAACACTTAGGTGGCTAACGTTGATCAAAGGAAGGAATCAACCCAGTGGATTCAAGTAGAACATGAAAAGGATTTGGAGTTGAACTCGTACCTGAGGAAGCTAGAATCTTCAAGAGTATGAATCTCAATCTCCATCTATTTCGTTTAATTAATAACTGTGCATAAAGGATGATCTAGGTATATGGTTTGTAAAATTTTAAAATTCTGATTTACCATGCTTCCACTTATTTTATGCAATTTGATTGTATTCATGAATCTTACAAACCTAACAACTTCTACGTAACTTTTCAATAAATGGGTCTGACAAGCAGATTCCCATGGAGAAATCAATATGTTGTATTTGTTTTCTAAATAAAATTAATATCAATAAGTAAACCAAATGAAATAGAAATAGTAGCTCAACACCCAAATTAAAAGTTACAGGACGAAAGCCCCATCTCAATTAGTCAAAAATCCTAAACAATTAGGCATAAGAACTTCAAATTAATCTATAATTAAGAACAAATTCTAGATATTAAACCAAATCCCTAAAACATTTAGGCATAATCATTTCAATTTCAACAATAAATCTAGCCCAATTACACAATAGAATGGAGAAAAGGAAGAAAAGACCACATGCCCGTGGAGAATGGAGGTAAGAATATGCTCTAATTTTCGTGTTTGATGTCTATAAAGAGGGATCCAATATGACTTTTAGTATCAACAAATTGAAAAACCCAACTGAATATATATATATACACACACACACACACACACACACACACACACACACACACACACACACACACATAGTGATTAGAGGATTGGAGGCCTTTCTTCTTTAGATTTCTCTTCCTGGAATTGATTGCAGTCGGCGATAGCCAGCAGAGCAGCAGCTCTGGTGAGGGCTAAGATGTTGTTTTCCCCTCTCTTTTGTTTGGCCATTTTCTCTCTCTTCCTTCTGAATCAAAAACCCCTCTTTGTTTTTCTCGCCTCAACAAACGACAAATGGGAGTGAATAAAAGAAAAAAAGAAATTTTGGTACTCCGCACCAATAATTAGAGATGATGGTTAGTCTTTTTCAGTACTTAAAGAAAAAAAATAATTTAGTGCTATAAAACACCTGAAGCCTGCTAACCAAGAAAACTGTCCGAGACTGAAATTGTAAAACCTCATCACGGTAGGATAGTGCTGTAGCAGTTGACATATAGTTTATGTGAGGCTTTTTCATGAAGAAAAAAAATCCAAATCACGTGTTGTATTTTATGCAAAATAAAATATTACAAAGTTAAATAAAATATACATGTTAATTTATGGAGATTTTGTAACTGTTCAAAATATGGAGATTTTGTAACTGTTTAAAATATATTAAAAGACCTATTATTGGGATATTAATTTCTTTACCGTTAGATGAGATATGATCGTTGCTCTCCTATTCTATAAAAGCAAGGCTTTGCTGAGGTCTTTTGTACAGTTCACTATCACTATCACTTTTATAAAACTGATACCAACAAAAAGCTTTTGCGGATTTACACCAATATAAAGCTACTATTCCTCATAAACCTTCAATACGGTGTTGCCCCTTATATATATATATATATGTATATATATATATATATATATATATATATATATATGTATATATTACCTTACATGTAAGACCCCAACTTTTTTATGAATAAAATTGAATTTCGTCTATTTATTATTTTGAAATAGTAAGGGGTTGATTTGATTAATGTGGGAAGTTATGGATAAAATGCGCAAATATTTTAAATAAGCAAGTGGTTATAAAATATTCATTGTTGTCGAAAAATATTCTTTTGGTCGTGGAATATTCTTGCTGTCGGGGAATATTCGTACGATAGCGCAGCCATTTGTGGGCCCCATAACAGAAAACTGTCGGATGAAAAAAATGACAAGAATAAGTTTTTTTTATAAATAACGACGTAGTTGTTACCGTTAACACTGTTGGAATACCCGGTGGGTAAATAAAGTAATACGCATTGTTGCACAGTAGCACACGGTATTGCACAATAGTTTTATATTATTGTTAATTCAATAATTGTCACTGCACAGTATTTCCCATTATCAGATCAATAATTCATATTATTTGAATAATATTATTAGATAACATTATTGGCAATGTCTAAGGAAGTTATGTCTAGGAGGGGTTATTTAATTGCGCGCCAGTAAGGAGAAATTCTTATCGGAAGGCCCCCTCTTTCTTGGGAACGGCTTGGTTGTCAATATTGTAGTTCTGTAATATTATTTGTAAATAATTAATTATTGATTTATATGATAAGAAAATATTTATTTTGTGGATATAAAAGAAGGAATTAGTGTTGAGGTGTTTTTATCAGTATTTTGGTGTGAAAAATCATCCGTTTGTGAATTTCGGCCATTTTTTTTTTGAAATTTAGAAAAACTTCCTTCTACAAAGTTGTAGAGAATTAAATTTTCTATAAAAAGGACATACAATTCGTATTTTTTTTTTGATAAAAGGGCTATTTTTTATGAATTATGGAAGTTCCAGAATATTGGGTCTGAATTGATTTTTGGGGTTATAAATATTTTTATTAATAAAAAAGTTTTTTAATGGGTGGGCCCCACTGGTGGTGAACTGATGATTTTGGTCAAGAGGTGGGCGCGAAATTTTTTTAAATAAAATATTATTTTATTAAATTTTCTGCTTTAGGCGTTCTAAGCGTTTTTCTATAAATAGGGTGCTTAGTTAGAATTTGAAAATCACACTAGAATCAGAAGTTTTCTCTCTCTATAATATTGAGTGCATTTTTGTGAGTATTTCGATACTTTGAGTGTTAATATTCAGTTCAAGTTTTCTTCAGTATTATATCCAATATTTCAATTTGAAGTACTGTTCTTTTGAGGTAAGGGATGTTATTTTTTTTTTCAAAAATAATGTTATTTTTTTCAATATCATGACACCGAAATATTAGTATGAATTTTATTGTGAAATTTTTATCTTTTTATATTGAGATTACTATTCACGTATACGGCACTATTCACGTATACGACACTATTCATGAATACGGTACTATTCACAAAAAAATAATATTTTCTTTTCTTTGTCCAAGTTGTCTATTATGGTTCCTATCTTTGATTGGATCCAAGTTTTTATCTTAATTCTTGAATTTTGCTCCACAATTGATTATTATGGAGTATTCTTGAACTTGGATAAACTAAATTACGAATCCCTAATTTTTGTCCTTTATCTCACTGAATTCGTTCTTTAAAATATTTTTCATCATCTTCAGTATTAAATGGTGATACAAAAGAATATCTTTGGCCTGTAGTATAAAGATGAATGATTACCTGATGAATATCTTTGGCTCGTAGTGCAAAGATGGACAGGTGTTGAGATGAACATGACCAACTGGTAATACAAATGAATATCTTTGACCCGTAGTGCAAAGATGAATATTTGATTCAAGATTTATTGATTGATGTCACAGGGATAAAATATAGATTTTGGACTTTCAAATCATAGAAGATAGTAGACATTATTTTCTACTTATCTCTTCTGATGAATTATTATTTTCGCTGCAGTTGTTGATCTAAAATTTATTGTCCATATTATTTTATCTGATTTATTGAAGACTAACGATAAATTGTTCTTTATTATCTTAGTCATAATATTCTTTACTGGGCTAGTTGAGCTCACCATTTTATTCTATTGTCCTTTTCAGGAAATGAGAATGTTGCAGGGACTAGTTAGGGGACAGAGTGATGGTCTGAGTTAGAGCAGTAGTAGTTCTCACTAATTTTATAAAATAGTGTGATAATAATTATAATGAGGACTTAGTTTGAATGTTTATATTTTCTACATATTTGTATTGACACTCACAGTTGTGTGGTCGTATTTTGCACGACCGTGTGATATAAAAGTTTGTATTTGAATTCTGTACCATGTGTTTGGCGACTCAGAGTGGGTTGGTTGGTTCGATACGTTCTATTTCTATCATTATTTTATTTTATAGTTGAATCCTATATTTTATTCGTGTTATCCAACAATCGTAAGTAGAAATTATGGATTCTGCTATTCTTACCGCCACTAAATCTGTCCTTGATTTGACCAAAGTTGAGCCTTTTAATGGATCTAATTTTAAACGATGGCAGACCAAATTACTTTTGATTATGGACATTACTAAAGTTGACCATGTTTTACCCAAACCAAAACCATTTGAACCCCCTAAGGATGCTACCAATGAACAAAAGAAAGAATATGAATCTTCTATTAGTACTTGGACTTCAGCTGATGAAATTTGCAAGGCTATCTTTCTCAACTCTTTGTCGAATGAACTTTTTGATATCTATTGTCTTTATAAATATGCTGCTAAAATTTGGGACGCTTTAGTTTTGAAATATGTTGTGGAAGATGCTAGTGTTAAGAAGTATGTAGTTGAAAATTTTCTTAATTTTTACATGACCGATGGTAAAGATGTCTCTTCCCAAATTCATGTTTTTCATCTTGTCGTAGCCGAACTTAATAATGAAGGAATGACTTTACCTGCTCCTTTTATTGTTGGCTCCCTTATAGAGAAATTGCCTGATTCTTGAAAAGATTACAAGAATACTATGAAACATAAAAGGAAAGATATGACCTTAGAGGAGTTAATTGTTCATATTCGTATTGAGGAAAAGAAAAGAAACTTAGATAAATCTGCCAAAGCCAAAGAGATGTCTTCCAAGGAAAATTTGGTTGATGATCACAAACCTCGTAACTCATTCAACAAACATCCTAAACATGGGCATAAGTATAACACTGGTCTGAAGGCAAAACCTAATGATCAGTTCAAACACAAAACCTTAAAACCCAAAGGTGATTGTTTCGTGTGTGGAAGACCATGTCATTATGCTGCCCAATGCAAGTTCAAAAAGAGAAATAGCCAGTCTGTTCCTCCGAGAGCCAATTTAGCTGAGGCAGACAATATTATTGTGGCGGTTGTCTCTGAGGTGAACATGGTGACTGACAAAGAGGCATGGGTAGTGGATTCTGATGCTACCAAACACATTTGTGCGAATCGTGGTGCATTCATCTCTTACACTCCCCTTGAGAAAAAAGATGAACATATTTACATGGGCGATTCGAGGTCTGCACTAGTGATGGTTAAAGGAAAAGTAAATTTAAAATTAACTTCTGGGAAAATCCTTTCTCTTACCTATGTTCTTCATATTCCTGAGATTCGCTACAATCTCGTATCTGTTGGGATGCTTGAGAAAGTTGGGGTTAAGGTTATGTTTGAATCTGATAAAGTCGTGTTAACCAAAAATGGGGTGTTTGTGGGAAAAATGTATCTTAATGCTGGTTTATTTCATTTGAATGTACTTGAACTTATGAATAATAATGCTAGTACTTTTTTTGCTTACTTGGTTGAATGTGATGATATTTGGCATGCTAGATTAGGCCCATGTGAATTTTTCTTGTATAATAATGACGAAAAATTTGGAAATTTTAAAAGATGTTAAAATTTCAAATCCCAAGAAATGTCAAGTGTGCGTGGAAGCTAAAACTACTAAAAAGACTTGTAAACCGGTACTTGTTAGAGAATCTAAACCTATCGGTTTAATTCATTCAAACTTAGGTGATATGTCTAGAAATACTTCTAGAGGTGGAAAAAATTATTATGTGACCTTTATAGATGATTATTCTAGATATACTAAAGTTTACCTTCTTAGAAATAAAAGTGAAACTGAAGATAAGTTTTTAATTTATAAGGCCGAAGTGGAAAATAAATTATTAAAAAAGATTAAAAGACTCAGGTTCGATAGAGGTGGAGAGTTAGACTCTGGATCTCTTAGTAAATATTGCGAAGAACAAGGAATTATATATGAGGTAACATCTCCTTATTCTCCAGAATCTAATGGGGTTGCTGAAAAAAAAATAGAACACTAAAAGAAATGATGAATGCTATGGTAGTAAGTTCTGGGGCTCCACCAAATTTGTGGGGGGAAGCTCTTCTTTCTGCTTGTCACCTATAAAATAGAATAATTTATAAGAAAACTGGAAAAACACCTTATGAACTTTGGGAAAAATATTTACCTAACTTGAAATACCTTAAAGTGTAGGGGGTGTCTTGCTAAGGTATTATTACCCGACCCTAAGAAAAGAAAAATTGGTTCTAAAACTGCTGATTGCTTGTTTATTGGTTATGCTGAGCATAGTGCTGCTTTTAGATTTCTTGTTTTAAAAGGTGATGTATTAGATCATAATACGATTCTCGAGTCTAAAAATGCTGATTTCTTTGAAAATATTTTTCCTTTGAAATCTGTGGATCGACCAGTAGCAGAGCTTCCTACGAGCTCTTATACAGTTCCAATTGAGGAATCTGATATTAAACCAATGAGGAGTAAACGTACTAGAAAACCCAATAATCTGGGAGATGATTTTTTTACGCTTTTGTTGGATAATGACCCATTAACCTTTAAAGATGTTGTCTATTCTCCCGATGCTTCTTTTTGGAGAGAAGCCATAAATAGTGAGATTGAGTCTATTATGGCTAATCACACTTGGGAATTAGTAGATCTTCCTCCTAGTTCTAAACTTATTGGTTGTAAATGAATTTTTAAAAGGAAGTTAAAACCTGACGGATCAATTGATAAATTTAACGCTAGACTTGTTGCTAAAGGTTATAAACAAACTCAAGACCAAGACTTTTTTGAGACCTATTCACCAGTTGCAAGAACATCATCCATTAGAGTTTTAATTGCACTAGCTGCTATTAAAAATTTAATAATTCATCAAATGGATGTTAAGACTGCGTTTCTTAATGGAGATTTAGAAGAGGAGATTCATATGGACCAACCTGAGGAATTTATTTCCCTAGGTAATGAGCATAAAGTTTGTGAATTAGTTAAATCTTTATATGGTCTTTAACAAGGTCCTTATTAATGGAATGACAAATTTGATAGTGTGATGACTTCTAATGGATATATAATAAATGACGGAGATAGAAGTATATATACCAAGTTTAATAATGAGAATTCTGGTATTATTGTAGGTCTTTATGTGGATGACTTGCTTATTTTTGGTATTAATATTGATGTTATATATGAGACTAAAAATATGTTATCTACTAAATTTGATATAAAAGACTTGAGAGAAGCAAATATTATTCTCGTTACTAATTTGAGAAAAGTTTGTAATGGGTATATGATTTCTCAAAATTATTATGTGGAGAAAATGCTTAAAAGATTTGGGCATTATAATGTTAATCCTGTTAGTACTCTGTACGACTCTTGTTTGCATTTAAAAAAGCATGACGGACCAAGTGTGTCTTAATCTGAGTATGCCCAAATCATAGGTTGCTTAATATCTCTTACGAATTGCACAAGACCTGATATATCATATGCAGTTAATAGACTAAGCAGATATACTCATAATCCTAATAAGGATCATTGGACTGCTTTATGTAGAATACTCAAGTATCTGCGAGGTACTATTGGATTTGGTTTATATTACTGCAGTAATCTTACAGTTCTTGAGGCCTATAGTGATGCCAACTGGATCTCTGATTCAGATGAAATCAAATCCACGAGTAGCTACATATTTATCTTAAGAGGAGGAGCAGTTTTTTGGAAGTCTACTAAACAGACTTGTATAGCTCGCTCTACTATGGAGTCTGAGTTTATTGCCTTAGAGAAGGCAGGTTCTGAAGTAGAGTGGCTCAAAAATCTTTTGGGAAATATTCCCTTGTGGACGAGACCAGTTCCATCTATGTCTCTACATTGTGATTGCCAAAGCTGCTATAGGCAGAGCTAAGAATAAGAGCTATAATGGCAAGAGTAAACATATACGCCTAAGATATAATATTGTAAGACAGCTGTTATGTGATGGGATTATATCCCTTAACTTTGTTAGGTCAAAGATAAATCTTGCGGATCCTCTGACAAAGCCACTAAGAAAGAGGCTAGTGAGCAATACATCGAGGGGGATGAGACTACTGTCTATTACAGAAATCAACAGTGATGGTAACCCAACCTATATGAATGGTAATACCTGGAAGTAGGTTCATATGGGTAACAACAAGTCATTGGTTGATTGGTTGAGACACTATCCATTTTATACATATTTGAGTTCATCCCTATGATGCAGGATAGAGTAATTCTACAGTGTTAAAGGTTAAGTTATATACTCTTAATGATTTCCATAGTCTTGTTGGGTGATGTGTTTAACTGTAGAACATATTTGATGGAAACATCTATATGAATGTAGAGGTGGGGCCGGCTCTTATGAAAACAAGGCAGGTTTTCTAGAGAGCTCATAAATTCCAGGTATGGCGCAAGGCCAAAATGTGCCAAATTGCGTAGAACAACTTCAATTAAAGTTTGTACTATAAGTAATATGATTACTGATTCATAACAAGAAATAAGGTTCATAAAATTTTTTATTTCACCGAATTCCTATGAATTAAGTCTTATTTACTCTATACATTGGTTCATAGTCCAAAAGACACCAGTGTTAACGTACTGCATTCTTATATTCCTTACTCAATTTCTTTTATTTTTACTTTGTAATATGTGGGGGATTGTTGTATTTTATGCAAAATAAAATATTACAAAGTTAAATAAAATATACATATTAATTTATGGAGATTTTGTAACTGTTCAAAATATAAAGATTTTGTAACTGTTCAAAATATAGAGATTTTGTAACTGTTCAAAATATATTAAAAGACCTATTATTGGGATATTATTTTCTTTACCGTTAGATGAGATATGACCGTTGCTCTCCTATTCTATAAAAGCAAGGCTTTGCTAAGGTCTTTTGTACAGTTCACTATCACTATCACTTTTATAAAGTTGATACCAACAAAAAGTTGTTCCGGATTTACACCAACATAAAGCTACTATTCCTCATACACCTTCAATAAGGTGTTGCTCCTTATATATATATATATATATATATATATATATATATATATAATACCGTGCATTCACTGATTAGTATTATATATATATATATATATAAATAGTGAGTTTCATATAAATATTTTTATTGTATATACACGGTTTATTTTTTGAGTTCGAGTAAGGAAAATTAGAAGCTGTTCATGAGTCATTCAACTATTTGAGTGCTGATTAGTTGGGTGAAGAGCCGTTGAATCCTGGAGTAGGATTTCGTCAGTGACCTTAGCACTGAGAAAAGTTCTCCGAGGGGCAAAATTTCTACTTAAAGACAGTGCACTGCACGCCTCTGCTCAACATAATTCGCTATAAATCGATAAGTTCTATTTCTGCCCTTCTTTTATTCTTGTTATCCAACATCACATACCCATTCATTTTTGAACAAATTCATGAACAAAAACCCCAAATCACATACCCAATTCATTTTTGAATAAAGTGAAAAGGGTCATGATCGAAAAGAAGAGACAAAGACACGATTGAAGAAGATATGAAGAGACGATTCCAAAACAAATCAAAAAACCCTAGGACAGAGAGCAATTAAATTGAATATAGAACGTACCTTGAGATCTGGTGCTAGTTTGTATGCAAGGAAAAGGAAATCTAGGGATATCTTTTGTAAGACCCCAACTTTTATGAATAAAGATTTAATTTTCTTTATATATTATTTCGAAATAGTAAGGTGTTGATTTGATAAATGTGAAAAGTTATGGGCGAAATATGCAAATATTTCAAAATAAGCAAGTGGTTATAAAATATTCATTGTTATCGGTGAATATTCGTTTGGTCGTGGAATATTTTTGTTGTCAGGGAATATTCGTACGACGGCACAGCTATTTGTGCGCCCCACAACGAAATAACTGTCAGATATAGAAAATGACAGAAATAACCATTTTATAAATAACGGTAAAACTGTTACGGTTAAACTGTTAAAATACCCGGTGATAAAAATACAGTAATACGCGTTGTGCACAGTAGCACACGGTATTGCACAGTATTACGAATTATTGGTTCTTACGTAAGAAGTCACTTACTCAATAATTGTTACAATAATTACTGTTCAATATTTTATATTATTGATTCAATAATTGCATGATATTTTATTGGTTCAATAATTGCTACGTTGCAATTTTATATGATTGATTCAATAATTGCTACCATTGATATTTTGTATTATTGATTCAATAATTGTCACTGCACAGTATTTCACATTATCAAATCAATAATTTATATTATTTGAATAATATTATTAGATAGCATTATTGACAATGTCTAAGGAAGTTCTGTCTAGGAGGGGTTATTTAATTGCTCGCCAGTAAGGAGAAATCCTTATCGAAAGGCCCCCTCTTTCCTAGGAACGACCTTGTTGTCAATATTGTAGTTCTGTAATATTATTTGTGAATAATTAATTATTGATTTATATGATAAGAAAATATTTATTGTGTGGATATAAAAGAAGGAATTAGTGCTGAGGTGTTTTTATCAGTATTTTGGTGTGGAAAATCATTTGTTTGTGGATTTCAGCTATTTTCGGTTGGGATTTTGGAAAAACTTCTTTCTACAAAGTTGTAGAGAATTAAATTTCCCATGAAAAAGACATAGAATTTGTATTTTTTTGACAAAATGGCTATTTATTATGAATTATTGAAGTTTCGGAAAATAAATATTTTTTATTAAAAACATGGGTGGGCCCCACTTTTGTTTTTTTATGGACTGTAAATACTGAATTTTCAAATTCCATTGAGGTGTGCGTATGAAGTTGGTGAGAAGCCGCCGGTAACAGTTAGTCAACTTTGGCATCCTAAGCTTTTCCTATAAATAGGGTGCTTAGGTTAGAATTGAAAATCACACTAGAATCAGAAGTTTTCTCTCTCTATAATATCGAGCGTATTTTTGTGAGTATTTAGATACTTTGAGTGTTACTATTCAGTGCAAGTTTTCTTCGGTATTATATCCGATATTTCAAACAGAAGTACTATTCTTTTGAGGTAAGGGATGTTATTTTCTTTCGTAAATGATGTTATTCTTTTCAATATCATTATACCAAAATATTGGCATGGATTTTATTATGAAATTCTTACTTTTTCGTCGGGGTTACTATTCACGTATACGGCACTATTCACGTATACGGCACTATCCACGAAAAAATTAAATTTTCTTCTATTTATTCAAGTCGACTATTATGGGTCCTATCTTTGATTGGATCTAAGTTTTGAGCTTTATTCTTGAATTTTACTTCACAATTGATTATTACGAAGTATTTTTGAATTGGATAAAGTAAAATACGAATCCTTAATCTTTGTCCTTTATCTCACTGGATTCGTTCTTTAAAATATTTTTCATCATCCTCAGTCCAAAAAGATGATATAACTGAATATCTTTAGCCTGTAGGGCAAAGATGAATGATTACCTGATGAATATCTTTGGCCGTAGTGCAAAGATGGACAGGTGTTGAGATGAACATGACCACTGGTGATACAAATGAATATCTTTGGCCCGTAGTGCAAAGATGAATATTTAATTTGAGATATATATTGATTGATGTTACAGGGATAAAATATTGATGATGGACTTTTAAATCATAGAAGATAGTAGACTTCATTCTCTACTTAACTCTTCGAATGAATGGTTATTTCCGCTGCGAATATTGATCTAAAACTTGTTGTTAATAATATTTTATCTGAATTGTTGAAGACTAACGATAATTTATTTTCCATTATCTTAGTCATAATATTCTTTACTGGGCTAGTGAGCTCACCCTTTTCATCTATTGTCCTCTTCAGGAAATGAGAATGTCGCAGGAACTAGTCGGGGAACAGAGTGATGGTCCGAGTTAGAGCAGTAGTAGTCCTCATTATTTCTAATAAATAGTGTGATAATAATTGTAATGAGAACTTAGTTTGAATGTTAATATTTTCTACATATTTGTATTGACACTCACAGTTGTGTGGTCTATTTTGCACGACCGTGTGATATAAAAGTTTGTATTTGGATTCTGTATCATGTATTTGGCGACTCAGAATGGGTTGGGTTGACTGGACCTATTCTGGGGGCGTCAAAGTTGGTATCAGAGCTTAGGGATATGATCTCTGGTGGAGATCGGGGAATAGAACTAGGAGGGGAGAGACGAGTAAATCCTTCACTAGTATGTCCTACCTAAGCTTATGTGGTATTTAATTGGCCAGTCGTAGCATAGGGTTAATATGTGATATGTTAATTTATTTAATTAACCCTTGTTTTATGGAAGTATTTGAGAATGGCAGCTGAGAATGTTAACAATGAAGTGAATGAGACCGTGGAGACACCTTTAATCACCAACTAGGAGAACGTGCAACAGGAAGGCAATGTTCATCCTGAAAACAACGCTGATCAGATGATAAACTATGAGATGTTTAGAAGTTTTTTGCAGTTCATACAAAACCAGACGAGGGAAACTCGTATGAAAAATACAAGTGGAGATAATAACAACACGCGAATTGTCACTGCTAAGCAGTTCAAAGAATTGGGACCACCAGAGTTTTTGGGAAAGCCGGATCCGATCAAGGCGGAGACGTGGGTTAAGCAAATTACCAAGATATTTGATGTCTTAGGATGCACGGAGGAACAGAAGGTTCCATTTGCCACCTTTATGTTCCGTGGAGAGGCAGATTACTGGTGGGAATCTGTGAAGCGTACCCAGCCTGCCGCACTCAAGATGTCTTGGGAAGCATTCCAGAAACTGTTCAATGACAAGTACTTTCTTGAAAGTATTCGTCATATGAAGGAGGTAGAGTTTATCAGACTAGAACAAAACAACATGACGGTGTCCTAGTACAAGGCTAAGTTCGCGGAGTTGTCCAGGTTTGCACCTCATTTGGTGGAGAATGAGGAACGTATAACGCGGATGTTTCTAGAGAGGTTTGAAACTCGAAATACGTCAATACCTCATTTTTCACAAATTTTCTCTATATTTGGATGTAGTGAACAGGGCCCAGTTGTTAGAACGAGATAGTGATTATATTCAACCAAGGGACAACAACCAAGGTTGTACTGGTGGCAGCAGTCATTGGAGCAATGATAACCAGCGGGGAGGAAAGTATGACAGAAGCGGCAACCACTCCGATGGTAATCGTGGCCATGATAGTAGAAAAAGCGAATCGGGGGGGGGGGGGGGAGAGATTTCAAGAAGAGAAGGTATAACAATGAGAACGTAAAGACGTCAACATCAGCCCCAGCATCAACTGTTTCTAGGGGAGGAGAACGACCACCGGTCGTATGCTATAAATGCGGGAAAGAGGGACACATCAGCCCAAATTGACCACAATAATTCAAAGCATACTATAACTGTGGAAAGAAGGACATATAGCTCGAGATTGTCCTGTTGCGAAACCAAGTCCAGCGGGGGTGGTGATTCCAAAGGCGGTTTCGGACAAGTCAAAGTCGGTGATTCCTGGAAGAGCATTTGTCGTGACAGCCCAAAATGCAAGGAACCCACACGAGGTGATTACGAGTAAGCTAATCATAAACTCTTGCGAAGTTTACATCTTGTTAGACACCGGTGCTACCCATTCCTTTATTTCGCCTGCTTGTGCTCAACGTTTGAACTTGACTTCTGATAAATTAGACTTTGACTTATCTGTTGAAACTCCGTTAGGAGAAACCTTCATTACATCTACAGTTTACAAATCTTGCTTGATTTAGATTGGTACCCTTACCTTACCTGTTGATCTTATATCTTTGAAAATACTTGCATTTGACGTGATTTTAGGAATTGACTGGTTAACCACTTTCCATGCCAAAATTGATTGTTTTCGTAAGGTTGTTAGTTTTCATATTCCTAATCAACCTGTTGTGCGAATTCAAACCACCAAACCACTAAAATCTGTCAATATCATTTCAAGTCACAAAGCTATTCGTTTATTGAAAAACGGATGTCAAGCTTTCTTAACTCATGTCACTGATCTAAACCAGAATACGTCAGATCTAAATAATATTTTCATTGTTAATGAGTTTTCTGATGTATTTCCCGAAGAACTTCTCGGTCTACCCCTATAACGTGAAGTTGAATTCTTGATTGACCTTGAGCCCGGTACAAAACCCATTTCTAAAACCCCATATCGTATGGCTCCTATTGAACTTCAGGAGTTAAAGGTCCAATTACAGGAATTGTTAAACATCGGTTTTATTCGTCCTAGTACGTCTCCTTGGGGTGCTTCTGTTTTATTCGTAAAGAAGAAAGACGGGAGTATGTGACTTTGTATTGATTATCGGGAGTTGAACCATGTCACCATCAAGAATAGGTATCTGTTACCTCGTATTGATGACATGTTCGACCAGTTGCAAGGAGCATAATTCTTTTCAAAGATCGATATTCATTCTGGATATCATCAGCTGAAGATTAAAACTGAGAATATTCCAAAGACTGCCTTCAGAACTCGGTACGGGCATTATGAGTTCTTAGTCATGTCTTTTGGATTGACTAATGCTCCTGCTACTTTCATGGATATGATGAACCGTGTATTTAAGGAATATTTAGATCAGTTCGTTGTTGTCTTTATTGATGACATCCTCATCTATTCTAAAAGCCGTGAAGATCATGAGCACCACTTGAAGCTGGTAGTTCAAAAGCTTCGTGAGAACAAGCTATATGCCAAGCTGAAGAAATGCGAGTTCTGGCTCGAAGAAGTAGCATTCCTTGGGCACGTGGTATCAAAACGTGGAGTATCTGTTGACCCGGCGAAGATTGAAGCAATACAAAGTTGGGAGCAACCTAAGTCGGTGATCGAAGTACGAAGCTTTCTGGGCTTAGCTGGTTATTATCGGAGGTTCGTAGAGGGATTTTCTCGAATTGCTACTCCATTAACTCAGTTGACTCGAAAAGAGACAAAATTCGTATGGAACGAGAAATGCGAGAAGAGCTTCCAAGAGCTCAAGAGAAGACTTATCTCGGCACCTGTTCTGACAATACCATCTGGTTCGGATGGATTTGTTATCTACAGCGATGCTTCGGGAAAAGGGTTAGGATGTGTTCTCATGCAACATGGGAAAGTCATAGCCTATGCCTCACGGCAACTCAAAGAATATGAGAGGAATTATCCTACTCATGATCTAGAGATGGCAGCAGTCATTTTTGGTTTGAAGATCTGGAGACATTACCTGTACGGGGAGAAAGTGAAGATTTATACGGATCATAAGAGTCTTAAATATTTCTTCACTCAAAAGGAACTCAACATGCGGTAACGACGTTGGCTTGAGCTGTTGAAAGATTACAATCATACCATACAATACCATCTTGGAAAAGCGAACGTGGTAGCTGACGCGTTAAGTAGAAGATCATACGGGGGAACAAATGCGATGCTATCAAGGCCTATTTTGTGTGATTTACAAAGGATGGAGATAGAGTTCGAGACTCCGGGGACCCATGCGATGATGTCAAGTATACGCGTAGAACCAGCTTTGATTGATAAAGTTAAAGCTGCTCAAGCTACGGATCCGGAGCTGATGAAGATGACGAAGAAGGTGCAAGAAGGTGCCATTCCAGAAGCAAGAATCGATGAAGAGGGAATATTTTGAATCAACTTCAGACTTTGTGTTCCTAACGATTCCGACTTGAAGCATAGAATCATGATGGAGGCACATAACACACCGTTTGCAATCCATCCTAGGAGTACCAAAATGTATCGTGATCTTCGACATACATTTTGGTGGAGCAATATGAAAAGAGAGATCGCAGAGTTTATTTCGAGATGTTTAACTTATCAACGTGTAAAGGCGGAGCATCAAGTGCCGAAGGGTCCATTGCAACCACTGGAGATTTTGAAATGGAAGTGGGAACACATTACGATGGATTTCGTTACTGGTCTTCCCAAGGTTTCTCAAGGCATAAATGCGATTTGGGTTATTGTTGATAGATTAACCAAGTCTGCTCATTTCTTGCCGATACGAGAGACTTATTCCCTTGAACGTCTTGCTCATATGTACGTGAATGAGATTGTGAGATTGCATAGCATGCCAGTATCCATAGTTTCGGATCGTGACCCCAGATTTACTTCACGATTTTGGATCAGTTTGCAGAAAGCTGGGCACGGAGTTACGATTCAGTTTAGCATATCATCCTCAAACGGACGGACAATTGGAAAGGACTATTCAAACTCTTGAAGATCTATTGAGACTCTGTGTTCTAGACTTCAAAGGTAGTTGGGATAAGTACTTATCATTGGTGGAATTCTCATACAACAACAGTTATCAGGCAAGTATAGGCATGGCTCCATTCGAAGCGTTGTATGGACGAAAGTGTCATTCTCCAGTATGCTGGGATGAGGTGGGTGAAGCAACATTGTTGGGACCGGAGTTAGTACGTATGACTACGGAAAAGATCCAAATGATCCGGCAATGGATACAAACAGCACAAGATCGACAAAAGAGTTATGCGGATCTTCATCGAAAGGACGTGAAATTTAATGTTGGGGATCATGTATTGTTACGTGTTGCTCCATGGAAAGGAGTTACGAGATTCGGGAAGTGAGGAAAGCTCAACCCACGATTCATTGGTCCATTTGAGATCCTTGATCGAGTAGGAAATGTGGCTTATAGACTTTCTTTACCTCCAAGCATGTCTCGTGTTCATAATATTTTTCACATATCCGTACTTCGCAAATATGTGAAAGACCCAAATCACATTATTGAGTTAGAACCAGACGAGATAGCCTAAGATTTAATGTACGAGGAGGTACCTGTCAAGAACTTGGATAGGAAGGAGCATGTCCTACGCTCGAAAATTATACCTCAAGTTAAAGTTTTGTGGAGAAACCATGAAATTGAGAAAATGACCTGGGAGTTGGAATCGAAAATGAAAGCGAGGTATCCTCACCTTTTTGACATACCAGGTACGTACGTCAATTTCGAGGACAAAATTTCATAAGGAGGGGAGGTTGTAAGACGCCAACTTTTATGAAGAAAGATTTAATTTTCTTTATATATTATTTCAAAATAGTAAGGTATTGATTTGATAAATGTGAAAAGTTATGGGTGAAATGTGCAAATATTTCAAAATAAGCAAGTGGTTATAAAATATTCATTGTTGTCGGGGAATATTTGTTTGGTCATAGAATATTTTTGTTGTCGGGGAATATTCGTACGACGGCGCAGCTATTTGTGGGCCCACAACGGAATAATTGTCGGATATAGAAAGTGACAGAAATAACCTTTTTATAAATAACGGTAAAACTATTACGGTTAAACTGTTGAAATACCCGGTGATAAAAATACAGTAATACGCGTTGTGCACAGTAGCACACGGTATTGCACAGTATTTTGAATTATTGATTCTTACGTAAGAAGTCACTTACTCAATAATTGTTACAGTAATTACTGTTTAATATTTTATATTATTGATTCAATAATTGCATGATATTTTATTAGTTCAATAATTGCTACGTTGCTATTTTATATGATTGATTCAATAATTGCTACCATTGATATTTTGTATTATTGATTCAATAATTGTCACTGCACAGTATTTCACATTATCAAATCAATAATTCATATTATTTGAATAATATTATTAGATAGCATTATTAACAATATCTAAGGAAGTTCTGTCTAAGAGGGGTTATTTAATTGCGCGCCAGTAAGGAGAAATCCTTATCGGAAGGCCCCCTCTTTCCTGGGAACGACCTTGTTGTCAATATTGTAGTTCTGTAATATTATTTGTGAATAATTAATTATTGATTTATATGATAAGAAAATATTTATTGTGTGGATATAAAAGAAGGAATTAGTGCTGAGGTGTTTTTATCAGTATTTTGGTGTGGAAAATCATTTGTTTGTGGATTTCAGCTATTTTCGGTTGGAATTTTGGAAAAACTTCCTTCTACAAAGTTGTATAGAATTCAATTTCCCATGAAAAAGATATAGAATTTGTATTTTTTGACAAAATGGCTATTTATTATGAGTTATTGAAGTTTCAGAAAATAAATATTTTTTTATTAAAAACATGGGTGGGCCCCACTTTTGTTTTTTTATGGCCTGTAAATGCTGAATTTTCAAATTCCATTGAGGTGTGCGTATGAAGTTGGTGAGAAGCCGCCGGTAACAGTTAGTCAAATTTGGTATCCTAAGCTTTTCCTATAAATAGGGTGCTTAGGTTAGAATTGAAAATCACACCAAAATCAGAAGTTTTCTTTCTCTATAATATCGAGCGTATTTTTGTGAGTATTTAGATACTTTGAGTGTTACTATTCAGTGCAAGTTTTCTTCGGTATTATATCCGATATTTCAAACAGAAGTACTATTCTTTTGAGGTAAGGGATGTTATTTTCTTTCGTAAATGATGTTATTCTTTTCAATATCATTATACCAAAATATTGGCATGGATTTTATTATGAAATTCTTACTTTTTCGTCGGGGTTACTATTCACGTATACGGCACTATTCACGTATACGGCACTATCCACGAAAAAATTAAATTTTCTTCTATTTATTCAAGTCGACTATTATGGGTCCTATCTTTGATTGGATCTAAGTTTTGAGCTTTATTCTTGAATTTTACTTCACAATTGATTATTACGAAGTATTTTTAATTGGATAAACTAAAATACGAATCCTTAATCTATGTCCTTTATCTCACTGGATTCGTTCTTTAAAATATTTTTTATCATCCTTAGTCCTAAAAGGTGATATAACTGAGAATATCTTTGGCCTGTAGAGCAAAGATGATTGATTACCTGATGAATATCTTTGGCCGTAGTGCAAAGATGGACAGGTGTTGAGATGAACATGACCACTGGTGATATAAATGAATATCTTTGGCTCGTAGTGCAAAGATGAATATTTGATTTGAGATGTATATTGATTGATGTTACATGGATAAAATATTGATGATGGACTTTTAAATCATAGAATATAGTAGACTTCATTCTCTACTTAACTCTTCGAATGAATGGTTATTTTCGCTGCGAATATTGATCTAAAACTTGTTGTCAATAATATTTTATCTGAATTGTTGAAGACTAACAATAATTTATTTTTCATTATCTTAGTCATAATATTCTTTACTGGGCTAGTTGAACTCACCCTTTTCATCTATTGTCCTCTTCAGGAAATGAGAATGTCGCAGGAACTAGTCGGGGAACAGAGTAATGGTCCGAGTTAGAGCAGTAGTAGTCTTCACTATTTCTAATAAATAGTGTGATAATAATTGTAATGAGGACTTAGTTTGAATGTTAATATTTTCTACATATTTGTATTGACACTCACAGTTGTGTGGTCTATTTTGTACGATCGTGTGATATAAAAGTTTGTATTTGGATTCTGTACCATATATTTGGCGACTCAGAATGGGTTGGGTTGACTGGACCTATTCTGGGGGCATCACATCTTCTATCTTTTCGTACAAAATGGTTTGTGAGTTTCTGTCGAGGTGGGAGAATGAAGTTAAGAGAGGGAGAAGAGATGAAGAGACAATTGAATTTAAGGAAGAAGGGAAACGGGACAGGGAATAACCGAATTAGAAGATCAATCGGAGCAATTATGAGTTATCCCCGAGATCGATTTAATTTTTAATCGACATTTAATTGAGTTAACTCACCTTGATTTTTAAATTGGAAGGCAACTGATTTTCAAATTAAGTGAGTTGACTTAGCAAGTTTTCTAATCAATTGAAATTAGTGATATCATCCATTTACTTGTATTTATATATAAGAATTGATAACTACTAGTTTCGGCCCACTCCCACTCAAATTCCTAACTACGCCTATTTTTATATAATAGAATTGCATTTTTTTAACAATCTCATCATTTGCGATTGCCTATGATCATTCAAGACAAGGGAAATGAGACACAATTATGTGTTTAAAATTATAAATTAATGAGTCGAGTTTAATTTGTCAAGTTTAAACTCGTTTAAAAGCTAAACAAGTCGAGTTTGATCGAGTTTTAACGAACCTGAGATTTGATGTATGAACTTGATCGGCCTGTTTAGTAAACATGTCGAGTTTGATTTAGAGCCAGGCTTGAACAAGACAAGCTTAGTTGAACTTAAACCCGACTCGTTTAACTTAATTTTTTAATATAAAAAAATAATTAATTAAATATTGAATGAGTCAAGGTTATTGAAGTCCAGTCTAAACGAGTCAGACTCGAACCGGACACCACATCATACGAGTTTGACTCATTTAATAAAGGGTCCTCTTAATATGTGCCCTTTGGGTACATGTTAAGCACACAGTTCAAGAGAATATTCTTTTGAACTGTTTGCATATTCTCTTGATTTTTATATTTGCACCAAGTTCAAGGGAATATGCACACAGTGTAAGGGAATGTTCCCTTGAACTGTATACTTAGCATGTGCCCTAAGGGCACATGTTAAGAAATTCCTTTAATAAATAGACAAAAAAAGTTATTTGAGCTTGGCTAATTAAATTCTAGAGCAATGCTACATACACACACAAGTGATTTACACATGAATAGTTCACGTGTAAAACAACCTCTTTTTTAGATACAAAACAATTATACTTACATATTCTTAACGTCATAATACTTCACAATGGTGTCGTTGGATAAATATGACATACACATAATAACAGACCGGTGACTTGTCGACCGTGGACATAACTCAAATGAGAAATATTGTACTCCAGAGTGTAAGAGTCTATCTTATTTTGTATTTTATTATATATACACGTAGATATACCCACATACTACCACATATCAAAAATTTACCGGTAGATTTGGACGTTTAAAGCTTACAATTTGGCAAAGAGCCCGTGTAGCAGTCCATTGTGAGTATTTTACGATCAGCAAGTTTATATTACTTCATTACGCTGTTATACACTTGCATATCAAGTTTTGTTTTCTAAATATTCCCGGAACTCAGTTCCGTGGCCGTTTTTGTTAACTTTTGGTACATTTTAGTACCTAAACGCATTTTCTAGCATTTCTATAACTCAAATTGAGGATCCGTCGTCGCTAACAGCTTTTATATACTTGCATCTTCGTTATTAGCAACTTCGTCGGACTGGGTTATCTTCCTAGTCTGGGTTTGGCTATTTTTTTTGTATATATTTAATTGTATATATACTAACTTTTCACTTCTGTCAAGCCCGGATGTGAAATCCGCGGTAGTTTATCGCTTTTATATATATATATATATATACACATATATGCACCTTTCATCGGACTGGGTTATCTTCCCAGTCCCGATTTGACTATTTTTATCTTTATTTAACTATAAATATATATGTCTTTACATTCTAGTTCGGCCTAGATTATTCTGTGGCCTTTTTACTGCTTTTATATATATATATATTTATATTTTCGTCCGGGCCTCAAAGTGAAAACCCACCGCCCTTTACCGCTTTTATACATATATATATATATTTTTTCATTCTGTCCAGCCTGGATCATTCCGTGACTTTTATACAGCTTTTATAAATATATATATATATTTTCATTCCAGTCCGGGCATCGGAGTGAAAACCTACCGCCCTTTATTGCTTTTCTATATATATTTACATTCTGTACAGCCTGGATCATTCCGTGGCTTTTATAAATATATATTTACATTTCAGTACAGGCATCGGAGTGCAAACCCATCGTCCTTTACAGCTTTCGTATATATAATATATATATATATATATATATTGCTTTACTCATTACGATTAAATTGCTGCTTTAATATTCATTTAATATGAATCGGGACTGACATTTCTGCGGGCGAACTAGATTTCTTTAAATCTCGCCAACTCTAGCTTTCAAACGGTTCCAAATAGGACCAAACAGAATCGGGAAGCTAGAATGGCTGAGATTTATTTAAATCTAGCATTTTTTCTAGTTTCAGTTATGAAAGCAACCTCGCGGCCATTAGATTGCTATCTAGTGGGAACGAGTCACTTCGGCTATGTGCGAGCCAGGATTTCTTGATGAATCCTTGGTTCGGGCGATATGTGGATATATTTCTGTACAAATTTGAGCTGTGCAGGTTTGTTGGCTTCCCTATGTGAGCCTAGGAATCATGGGATTCATTATCAAACGGATCAGAATCTGATTCCCACGATGGACAAACTCAACTTTACAAATGTACCCTGCCAGATTTTCTATAAAAATGTACATACAAAAAACCTAAAATGGTTATCCGGATTTAAGGTCTCATCATAGTGAAAATATGATTTGTCGTGTCAAAGTCACTTCGATGGCTGTCATGCCCATGAGAAGACCGACACTTGTATTCATTTTTGTGATCGAGGATGCTTCGCAGGCCGATAATCACCATTTAAATTGAGCCTTAGGGCTGAAAAGATAAAACTGAAGTATCGATATGCTTCAATTCCTATGTTAGCGTAAGAGTTTGAAAACCTTCTTTCAAAACATCATTTCAATAATCTTATCTAAAAGAGAAGCTTTTGCAAATCAAATCAAACACTTTTGCAAATCAAATCAAAGAACTGTTTTGCAAATCAAATCAAACCCTTCGTATATAGGTTCAACGATGCATAAACATACTTCCAATCAAGCGTAGGCCCATTTTCTTACAGCATTCACACACACATTGCAGATCTAAAAGGGAAATATTGAAAAGATGCGGTACTGTGTTTACGCGGGAGTTGTGGGGTGCCTAACACCTTCCCCACACTTAACCAAGCCTCCGAACTTAAAACTTTGTTTTAAAAGATCAAGTTTCGACAGTGTCCAACAATTGGGCCTCTTTTCAAACAAAACTCGGTTAAGTTGGCACAACTATTTCAAATCTACCAACTGGCGACTCTGTAAAATATTCAATCGTCGACATAATACATGTTGGCCTTTTCCTAAAAAACCCTTCAAAACCTTTTTCACAAATAAAAAGAGTAAGGGTAGACATAACTTAGGAAGAGAGAAAGATCCGTGTTGTGGCCCAACTCGCAGATTTTTTCCCGACGTCGACAAGTGGCGACTCTGCTGAGGACAGTAGAGGGCTTAGGCCGCGTTCAAAAATTTCATTTTCACATCTGCGTATGTGTGAATGCTGCATCCTTACATTGAATAAATGCGTGAATGTTGTGTCTTTACATTGAATGAATGTGAATGAGTGCTTTCCAATTTTTTTAGTGCTTCGCACCCATATTAGTGCTTCACACCCATGCCATCATATGCATAATGGTGAGGAACGATGTATGTGAATGTATGTTGTGTGATTCCTCCACCAGGAGGCAAACCTGTCGGTGATAAGTAATGTCTTCGAGGGCTAATAAGTCTTTGGGGCTCTTGAAAAAGCACCACTCAGATTCGCTCCAGTTGAAAGATCGGATTAATTTCCCCTCTAGTAGATTGCGATGATCTGAGGACCTTCATGCCAAAAATCCGTGATAGTAGCCTAATATAGATCAGCCTCTGATTAACCAAATCCGATGGGAAGCTTCTTCATGCCTTCCTCTTTCAATTCAATGTCATGTTTTTAATTCCTATGTAAAGGAGCACAATGTAAATATCATAATAAAAATTTTACATTCCTTGTTATATACATCTTGTCATCCTATCATCAAAACAACTAACCTCTGTTTTGCAGGATAAGATTAAAAAACCACAAAAACACATCATGGCATGCATCCTATCCCTACATACTTAAGGAAATTGACACACATACGTTTCGTTGTAGGTGAAAAATTAGTTTTGTTACTAGATCTAAGTCAAAGAAAGCACTAAGTCCATCCACGGACATGACTTCAAGTGCTCAGCCAGAATCCCCCTTGTCCCTAGGGAAGAGTTTGAAAGACTGAAGAATCAGATAGCCGAATTGGCCAGTTTCCTGAGAGAACAAAGTAAGGCTCTTAAAGGGAAGCAAGCCCAAGCTCACACAGAACCAGGAACACTTGGTGGTAGAGGTGGCAGTCAAGAGACCGAAAAGAAAGATACTCAGATTCCTGGTGTGACACCCCCAGAATAGGTCCAATCCACCCAACCTATTATGATTCGCCAAATACATGGTACAGAATTCAAATACAATCTTTTCTATCAAAAGATCGTGAGCAGTACGACCATACAAGCTGTGTGCTACAATACATATCGTATATAATACGAAATATGAACGCTCAAATTCAGTCTTCATCAGTTACAATTATTATCACACTATTATACAAAAATAGTGAGAACTACTACTGCTCTACTCTAACCATCACACTGTTCCCCGACTAGTCCCCGCAACATTCTCATTTTCTGAAGAGGACAGTAGAAGAAAAAGTTGAGCTCAACTAGCCCAGTAAAGAATATTATGACTAAGATAATGAAAAATTAATTATCGTTAGTCTTCAGCAAATCAAATAAAATATGATGGACAACAAGTTTTAGATCAACAACTGCAGCGAAAATAACAATTTATCAGAAGAATTAAGTAAAAAATGATGTCTACTATCTTCTATGATTTAAAAGTCCATCATCAATATTTTATCCCTGTCAATCAATATATATCTCAAATCAAATATTCATCTTTGCACTACGGGCCAAAGATATTCATTTGTATCACCAGTGGTCATGTTCATCTCAACACTTGTCCAACTTTGCACTACGGGCCAAAGATATTCATCAGGTAAACATTCATCTTTGCACTACAGGCCAATGATATTCATCAAGTAACCATTTATCTTTGCACTACAGGCCAAAGATATTCGTTTATATCACCATTTAAGATTGAAGATGATGAAAAACAATATTAATAACGAATCCAGTGAGATAAAGGACAAAGATTAGGGATTCGTAAATTAATTTATCCAAGTTCAAGAATACTCTATAATAATCAATTGTGGAGCAAAATTCAAGAATGAAGTTCAAAACATGGATCCAATCAAAGATAGGAACCATAACAGACAATTTGAACAAAGAAAAGAAAATTTAATTTTTATGTGAATAGTACCATATTCGTGAATAGTGCCGTATACGTGAATAATAACCCCGACATGAAAAGGTAGAAATTTTACAAGAAAAAACATACTTCGTGAATATTACTCGTGAATAGTACCGTATTCGTTAATAGTGTTGTGTACGTGAATAGTGTCGTATACGTGAATAGTAACTCAGATATGAAAAGGTAAAAATTTTATAAAAAATTCATACCAATATTTCGGTAAAATGATATTGAAAGAAATAACAATATTTACGAAAAAACTAACATCCCTTACCTCAAAAGAATAGTACTTCTGACTGGAATATCAGATATAATACTGAAGGAAACTTGCACCGTATAGCAACACTCAAAGTATCGAAATACTCATAAAAATATGCTCGATATTATAGAGAAAGAAACTTCTGATTCTGGTATGATTTTCAATTCTAACTAAGCACCCTATTTATAGGAAAATGCTTAGAACGCCAAAGCAGAAAATTTAATAAAAAATTATTATTTTATTTTATTTTCTCACGGACGCCAACCAGCAAAATTTTTCAGCAATTAGCCAACCACAAGTAGGACCCACCCACACAAAATATGTTTTAATCACCTTTTGCAACAAAAAAATAATTCAGACCCAATATTCCGGAACTTCAATAATTCATAATAAATAGCCTTTTATCAAAAAAAATACGAACCTCATGTTCATTTCATATGAAATTTAATTCTCTACAACTTTGTAGAAGAAAGTTTTTCCAAATTCCGAACGAAAAATGACCCGAATTTACATACGGATGATTTTTCCACACCCCCATTCTGACAAAATTAATTCGGACGAATTTGATCCCCTCGCCACTTTGGAAAAATTAATTTCAGCAAACTCACTCAACAGCTCTAACCAACGTCGTTGTCGCATATTGAGTTCGTTATAAGTAAAGAAATATTTGAGACTTTTAGAGTATATTAGGATGTCATCAATAATGACAACCACGAAATGATCCAAATATTTCTTAAATATTCGATTCATCATGTCCATGAACGTAGCATGGACATTGGTCAATCTGAAAGATCTAACTAGAAATTTGTAATGCGCGTATCGAGTTCTAAAGGTAGTCTTTGGAATGTCATCAGTTCTAATCTCTAACTGATGATATCCAGAATGAAGATCGATCTTTGAGAAGAATTGCGCACCTTGCAACTGGTCGAACAGGTCATTACTGCGAGGTAACGGATACCTATTCTTGATGGTGACGTGGTTCAATTCCCGATAGTCAATACAAAGTCGCATACTCCCGTTTTTCTTCTTTACGAATAAAACAGGAGCACCCCAAGGAAACGTACTAGGACGAATAAAACTGATGTCCAACAAATCTTGTAATTGGACCTTTAACTCCTGAAGTTCAATAGGAGCCATTCGATATGGGGTTTTAGAAATGGGTTTTGTACTGGGTTCAAGGTCAATAAAGAATTCAACTTCACGTTCTGGGGGTAGGCTAGGAAGTTCTTCGGGAAATACATCAGGAAACTCATTAACAACAGAAATATTATTCAAATCTGACATATTTTGGTTTAAATCAGTGACATGGGCTAAGAAAGCTTGACATCCGTTTTTCAATAAACGAATAGCTTTATGACTTGAAATGATATTGATTGATTTGAATTCGCATAACGGGTTATTTAGGAATATAAAAATAATAAACTTACGAAAACAATCAATTTTAGCATGATGAGTGGTTAACCAGTAGATTCCAAAAATCACATCAAATTCAAGTATTTTCAAAGAGATAAGATCAACAGCTAATGTAAGGGTGCCAACTTGAATCAAACAAGATTTGTAAACCGTGAATGTAACGAAGGTTTCTCCTAACGTAGTTTCAACAGATAAGTCAAAGTCTAATTTCTCAGAAGTCAAGTTCAAACGTTGAGAACAAGCAGGTGAAATAAAAGAATGGGTAGCACCGGTATCTAATAAGGTATAGACTTCGCAAGAATTTATGATTAACTAACCCGTGATAACCTCGTTCGTGTTCCTCGCATTTTGGGCAGTCACGACAAACACTCTTTTTAGGAACCATCGACTTTGACTTGTCCGGGAAAGCCTTTGGAATCACCATCCCCGCTGGACTTAGTTTTGCTACAGGACAATCTCGAGCTATATGACCTTACTTTCCACAGTTATAACATACCTTGAATTGTGTTGTGCAGGCTTGGACTGATGTGTCCCTCTTGCCCGCATTTATAGCATACGACTGGTGGTCGTTCTCCTCCCCTAGAAACAGTTGATGTTGGTGTTGACGTCTTCACGTTGTCATTGTTGTACCTCGTCTTTTTGAAATCTCCCCCAGAATCACTTCTTCTATTATCCTGGCCATGATTACCACCGAAGTGGTTACCATTTCTAGCCTGATAATTTCCTCCTCTCTGGTTATCGTTGTTCGATGACTGCTGCCACCGGCACGACTATGGTTGCTCTCTCTTGGTTGAACAGACTCATTATCTCGCTCTAATAATTGAGCCCTGATCACAACATCTGAATATAAAGAAAGTTTGTGAGAAATTAGGTATTGAAGAATTTTGGGTTTCAAACCTCTCAGAAACATCCGCGTCATACGTTTCTCATTTTCCACCAAATGAGATGCGAACCGGGATAACTCCGCGAACTTAGCCTCATACTGGGACACAGTCATGTTGTTCTGTTCCAGTTTGATAAACTCTACCTCTTTCATATGACGAATACTTTCTGGAAAGTACTTGTCATTGAACAGTTTCTGGAACGCCTCCCAAGACATCCTGAGTGCGGCAGGCTCGGTACGCTTCATAGATTCCCACTAGTAATCTGCCTCTCCACGGAACATAAAGGTGGCGAATGGAACATTCTGTTCCTCCGTACATCTCAAGACATCAAATATAGTGGTAATTTGCTTAACCCAAGTATTTTCCTTGAGTGGCTCTAGTTTTCCTAAAATCTCTGGTGGTCCCAAATCTTTGAACTACTTGGCAGTGACAAGTCGCGAGTTGCTATTATTTTCACCTGTATTTTGAACACGAGTTTCCCTCGTCTGGTTTTGCATGAGCTGCAAAAAGCTTCTGAACATACCATCGTTCATCGTTTGATCGGTGGTGTTGTTTACAAGAGGAATATTGCCTTCCTGTTGCACGTTCTCCTAGTTGGTGATTAAAGGTGTCTCAACGGTCTCATTCACTCTATTGTTAACATTTTCAGCTGCCATTCTCAAATACTGTCATAAAACAAGGGTTAATTAAACAAATTAATATATCACATATTAACCCTATGTTCCGACCGACCAATTAAATACCATATAAGCTTAGGTAGGACACACTAGCGAAGGATTTACTCGTCTCTCCCCTCCTAGTTTTATTCCCAGATCTCTGCCAGAGATCATATCCCTAAGCTCAGATACCAACTGTGACACCCCCAGAATAGGTCCAATCCACCCAACCCATTCTGAGTCGCCAAATACATGATACAAAATTTAAATACAATCTTTTATATCAAAAGGACGTGAGCAGTACGACCATACAAGCTGTGAGCTTCAATACATATCGTATATAATACGAATTACGAACGCTCAAATTCAGTCCTCATCAGTTACAATTATTATCACATTATTATACAAAAATAGTGAGGACTACTACTGCTTTACTCTGACCATCACACTGTTTTCCGACTAGTCCCCGCAACATTCTCATTTTCTGAAGAGGACAGTAGAAGAACAGGGTGAGCTCAACTAGCCCAGTAAAGAATATTATGATTAAGATAAAGAAAAATAAATTATCGTTAGTTTTCAACAAATCAGATAAAATATGATGGACAACAAGTTTTAGATCAACAACTGCAGCGAAAATAACAATTTATCTAAAGAATTAAGTAGAAAATGATGTCTACTATCTTCTATGATTTAAAAGTCCATCATCAATATTTTATCCCTGTCAATCAATATATATCTCAAATCAAATATTCATCTTTGCATTATGGGCCAAAGATATTCATTTGTATCACCAGTGGTCATGTTCATCTCAACACCTGTCCAACTTTGTACTACGGGCCAAAGATATTCATCAGGTAAACATTCATCTTTGCACTACAGGCTAAAGATATTCGTCAAATAATCATTCATCTTTGCACTACAGGCCAAAGATATTCATCAAGTAACCATTCATCTTTGCACTACAGGCCAAAGATATTCATTTTATATCACCATTTAAGACTTAAGATGATGAAAAATAATATTAATAACGAATCCAGTGAGACAAAGGACAAAGATTAGGGATTCGTAAATTAGTTTATCCAAGTTCAAGAATACTCTATAATAATCAATTGTGGAGCAAAATTCAAGAATGAAGTTCAAAACATGGATCCAATCAAAGATAGGAACCATAACAGACAATTTGTACAAAGAAAAAAAAATTAATTTTTTTGTGAATAGTACCGACATGAAAATATAGAAATTTCACAAGAAAAATCATACTTCGTGAATAATACTCGTGAATAGTGCCGTATACATGAATAGTGCCGTATACGTGAATAGTAACTCCGACATGAAAAGGTAAAAATTTCATACCAATATTTCGGTGAAATGATATTGAAAGAAATAACATCATTTACAAAAAAAACTAACATCCCTTACCTCAAAAGAATAGTACTTCTGACTGGAATATCGGATATAATGTTGAAGAAAACTTGCTCTGTATAGTAACACTCAACTTATCGAAATACTCACAAAAATACGCTCGATATTATAGAGAAAGAAATTTCTGATTCTGGTGTGATTTTCAATTCTAACTAAGTACCCTATTTATGGGAAAATGCTTAGAATGCCAAAGTAGAAAATTTATTAAAATATTATTATTTTATTTTTTTTCTCATGGACGCTAACGAGCAAAATTTTCCAGCAATTAGCCAACCACAAGTGGGACCCACCCACACAAAATATTTTTTAATCACCTTTTGCAACAAAAAAACAATTCAGACCCAATATTCCGGAACTTTAATAATTCATAATAAATAGCCTTTTATCAGAAAAATACGAACCTCATGTCCATTTCATATGAAATTTAATTCTCTACAACTTTGTAGAAGAAAAGTGTTTCCAAATTCCGAACGAAAAATGATCTGAATTTACATACGGATGATTTTTTCACACCCCCATTCTGACAAAATTAATTCGGACGAATTTGATCCGTTCGCCACTTTGGAAAAATTAATTTCGACAAACTCACCCAACAAAAGGACAAGTGGGGCCCACCCACTTGTTTAACATGTTTTTAGCATTTATTGTAACAAAATCGATTTGGACCCAATTTACTCTCTTCCTCCTCATTTTATTCATATATCATGCATTTATTGAAAAAAAATATCACTATTATTATATTATTATATCAACACATTATACATTTATAATGTAATATTATAATAATATATTTGAATGAATTTTTTTATTGAAGAAGATAAAATATCCACTCTCAATAATTGTCTCTTTTGCTAAAAAATTCCTTCACTTATATCCACATTGAATAAATATTTCCTTATTATTTTTATCAATAATTAATTATTTACAAATAATATTACAGAACCACAATATTGACAACCAGGTCATTCCCAGAAAAGAGGGGGCCTTCCGATAAGGATTTCTCCTTACTGGCGCGCAATTAAATAACCCCTCCTAGACAGAACTTCCTTAGACATTGTCAATTAGCTATCTAATAATATTATTTAAATAATATAAATTATTGATTTGATAATATGAAATACTGAGCAATGACAATTATTAAAATATAATACACTGTGCAATACCGTGTGGTACTGTGCAACGACGCGTATTACTTCATTTTTAACCACCGGGTATTTCAACAGTTCTAACGGTAACTGTTGCGTTGTTATTTTTATAAAACTAATACTTGTCTTTTTCTTCATCCAACAGTTTTCCGTTATGGGGTCCACAAATGGTTGCGTCGTCGTACGAATATTCTCCGACAACAAGAATATTCCACGGCCAAACGAATATTACTCGACAAAAATGAATATTTTATAACCACTTACTTATTTTAAAATATTTGCACGTATTACCCCTAACTTACCACATCATTCAAATAAACCCCTTACTATTTCAAAATAATATATAGAGGAAATTCAATTTTACTTATAAAAAGTTGGGGTCTTACACCTGGACCACACACCAAGACACAATCAACAAAATCCCTGAAATCACCACCCTTAACAAAGAACAGGAAGCTGGTGACATTTTGAAGAAAGTCCAGCAGATGGAAGAAACCATCTGGTCTATTAAAGGGACTGGGGCGTTTGGCAGTGTCAATTATTTTGATTTATGCATTTTCCCTAGGGGCTCGTTATCCTGAAAAATTTAGAACTCTTGATTTTGAGAAATATGATGGATTGGGAGTCCCCTACACTCGCTTGAAAGTATTCATTGGAGAACTCGAATCCTATGCAGAGGACGAGAAACTCCGAATGCAGTTATTTCAAAAGAGTCTGACCGGAGAGGCTAAAGCCTGGTACGCCCATCTAGACAACTCCAAAATTCACAGTTGGGAAGAGTTGGCCCATGCTTTCCTCAATCAGTACAGTTTCCAATCTCAGCTGGCTCCAGACAGATACCAGATAACCAAAATCAAAAAATAAAGTACTGAGTCATTAAGAGAGTATGCTCAACGGTGGAGGCGGGTCACAGCACAAGTTACCCCATCTATGACTGGGTCTGAGATAGTCATGACCTTCATCTATATTCAAGATGCTCCATATTACAAAAGGGTCCTAGCATGCATAAGAAAACCATTCTCTGAGATGATCAAGCATGGAGAGATGGCCGAAATGGGGCTAAAGTCTGGGAAGATAAGGGACTTGACTGCCTTGGAAGCCGTTGCCTGAACATATACAGTCTAAAAATTATGGGAGTAATCCCCGGAGGGCACATAAGAAAAAAGATGAAGAAGTGTCCTTAGTATTGCAAGGACAGAATCCAAGGGGTGATTCAAGTAATATGCCCATTCAAAGGAGGAATTATACCCCTGTTCAAGCTCCTGCACAGCTTTCAAACCCTCCATTTCAGAAGACTATGGAGGCCAAGCGTCGAAGAACGTTCATCCCCTTAGGGGATTCACTCAAAAATGTGCTAAAATTGTTAACCGCACAGAAAAAGATTGTGCAACTCCTTCCACCAACTAACACCGGGGGGCGAAATTTCTACCCAAGCAAGAAGTGTGCCTACCATTTTGGATCTTCGAGCCATGACACACAAAACTGTTGGTCTCTCAAGAACAAAATTTAAGACTTGATTGACAACGGAGAGATTGTTGTTACAAAGCCCGAGCAACCGCACGTGCAGGATAATCCCCTCCCTCAAAACAAAGAGGAAAATGTCAACATGATCAACACAGGAAATGGAGAAGGATCCAAATACCTTCGTTATACAAAAGAGTCGACTCCGTCTAGCAACAACAGCCCAGACAGTTGGGAAGTCTAGGAAAGGCGATTCATGATAGAGCAGGAGATTTGCTCTATTAAGGATCAAATTGAACAGTTAGCAGAACTGGTCGTATACCAACATCAGATCACCAGACAAATGATGAACCAGACCAACTAATATGATGCAAATCCACCCACACCAGAGATCAGTCCCATCCCCATAGGGGATCACTACCGGTCTCATGAACATGAATCCTGGGCCGATAATATGGCCAAAAAGGAGAATTTCTAAGCTGGTAGGAAATTCGCCTTTCAAAGGAATTTCACTAACCTGAACCAGCCAATGAAGGAAATCCTCCAGATATTAATCAATGAAGGAATGGTTGCAGATTTATTACCTCTATTAAACCCGCGATCTAGGAAATTCAAGCCTGACCAAACTTGTCAGTACCACTCCAATGCACCCGGCCATGATACTGAGGATTGTTGGGCACTTCGTAACCTGATTCAGAATATGATTGAAAGCAGTAAATTGATAAGAGGGAATCGAGATTATGGCCTCCCAGATGAGGAAACTCTCTTTATGAGGAATCAAGATACCATGGCTGTTATTTCCTGTGATAAGGAGTCATCTCTCACACCCTTAGCACTGCCAGGGAAAGGGGTCCAAGAAACACCAAATCCTGTGAAGGTAGCCGCACCCGAGCCTTTAATCTTGCCTTTCAGACCTTAGTATCCAATTATCAGTCTGAAGAGGGTCCCATGGAACTACGGGAATGATGAAGGTTCTACCTCAAACAACATTACCATTGTGCCAAAGGAGAATCCCTTGTACCTTCCTCAGCGGGTGATCAAACCAGTCCTCAACGCCAAAGAAAAGGTGGCTGAAGAGAAAATGGAAGAGTTCCTCAACAAAATGGGACACAATAAAATCAAGGTAGTGCAAATCTTGAAAGACGCACCCAAGAAAATGTCCATCCTAGACTTGGTCTTATCATCGGTGGATCATTGCAACATTCTGGTGAAAGTACTGGAAGAAGCCCATCTGCCACATACTGTGGATGCCGAGAAATTATGTTACGTGGTAGAACACATTTTCAACAGCAATGTGATATCTTTCACTGATAATGATATACCTGCAGAGGAGACGGGTCATCGCAAGTCATTACACATAGCAGTGATGTTTTTCGGTTATGTGATCGGAGGTGTGCTCATAGATGGAGGATCATCCCTCAACATCTGTCTCTACGATACCTTGAAAAGAATGAAGATTAACCCGAACTGGATCAAAACCAGTCATGTGGTCATCCGAGCTTTTGATGGATCTCGCCGACAAGCTATGGGGGAAATAGAGCTTCCTCTGGAGATTGATCCGCATACTTTCTATGTGTCCTTTCAGGTGCTCAACATTTCCACTGGATAGAACTTGTTGCTGGGCAGGCCATGGATCCACATGGCAGGGGCAGTGTTATCCACCCTCCATCAATAACTCAAATACATTATCAACGGCAACCTAATCAAGGTGAATGCCAAACTGGAATACCCTGTCTGCATACAGGGAGACATACCGGTGATCATCCTGGATGCAGGGATTGAACCTGCTAGTTTTCAAGCCTTGGAGGTGAGTAATACTCAATATCTACTAGTTGGGGCACCAGCCTTGAAGCCTAAAGTCTTCTTTGAAGTGATGACAGTAGGCCAAGAGATGGTATCTTTGGGTTTCCAACCTGGAGAAGGGTTAGGAAAGAACCAACAATGTATGGCAAAACCAGTCCAAATCCCGAGCTAGACAGGGAGAGCCGGATTGGGTTATTCATCTGGGTTAAGCCACCGAAATCCACATAAGCACCCTAAGACTCATGTTCCCACCATACTGCTGTCAAACCTCACTGATGCTGGCTTTGTAAAACCAATGAGGAAGATCCCCGCTTTGGTATCAACCATGATGTTTCCTCCAGTCATAGCGGTCGGTGAAAGGAAATCCCCAAAGCCTGAGGGTGATAGCAAAAAGGGAAAAGATAAGATCTTATACGAAGGACGAGACCCATTTGTTAACATGCGGGTTATCATAAACTACGATGGTATGAATGATGAGATCACAGACAGTGACGACGAGGATCAGATACAAATTCCTTGCATCAAGAAGGGAAAAGAGGGAAGTTCAAAGAAAAGCCGGCCCTATTATAAAGAATGTCTTAGTCATTATCCGAGATGAGGTAGATGAGCACAATTCCTTGTTCCTCCCTGTTCATGAGGATCTAACCCTGGATAACTGGAGCAACGTACCTTGCCTCAGTCAAAAAGGGTAAAGGGGCAGAGAGTTCGTCTACCCTGTAACATACTTTCATTTACTGCTTACTTTTGATTGCACAGCTATATCAGTAACTTTTGTCATGCTTTGCCAAATGCTTTGTATATTTAAGCAGTTGCATATATTAAAGTGAAAGCATGTTTGTTTTCAGGACTCTAGAGTTGGATTTGTTTATCATTGCTGGTAAGATGCCAACCTGTCATAGTGGCTATAACTTTGATATAGAACTAAACTTCGACTTGATGGATATTGATCAAGAGGAGGAAGATGACTATGAGGTGCCCGAGGAGATCAAAGAATGGGTCAAAGACAAACCCAAATCGAACGTCGACCAAACCACCACTATCAACATAGGAACCTCCGAATACATCAATGAAATCCAAATAGGCCTAGACCTCACACAAGATCAAAAAATCGACCTGATCGAACTCCTAACATAGTTCTAGGATGTGTTTGTATGGTCACACGAAGACATGATTGGCCTATCTACTGATATTGTCATTCATCGAATGCCCATCAAAGATGGATTCAAGCCAGTCAAGTAGAAGCTCAGGCGTTTGAAACTTGAGTGGAGTCTGAAAGTCAAAGAAGAAGTCGTTAAACAATTTAAAGCCGGTATCATCATGGTATCAACATACCCAGAGTGGCTGTCAAATATAGTTCCCGTACCTAAACCCGTAGGGAGGGTACGAGTATGCGTGGATTACCAGAATTTGAACAAAGCCTGCCTCAAGGACAATTTCCCAGTACCTTTTATCCACATCCTGATAGACAACACGGCGTAGTACGGAATGTATTCTTTTGTGGACTGTTTTGCTTGTTACCACCAGATCATGGTTGCTGAAGAGGACATGGAAAAAACAACTTTCATCACTCTCTGGGGAACCTTCTGCTATAGAAGACTATTCTTCGACCTCATTAATGTCGGCGCCATATATCAGCGAGCCATGATGGCCTTATTTCATGACATGATGCATAAAGAGATGGAGGTTTATATGGATGACATCATCATCAAATTCTGGAGGGATGATGATCACCTTGACCATCTCAGGAAGCTGTTTAACAAGTTGCGTAAGTACAACCTCAAGCTAAATCCCGCCAAGTGTGCTTTTGGCGTCAAATCAGGCAAGTTGTTGGGATTCCTGATGAGTAATCCAGGCATCGAGCTGGACCCTGCCAAGATCAAAGCCATCACTGAGATGCCAATACCTCGAACAGAGAAGGAGATATGCGGGTTTCTAAGAAGGATCAATTTCATAAGCAGGTTTATTTCCCAGCTCACAACAACCTGTGAACCCATCTTCAAGCTATTAAGGAAGAATTCCTCCACCAAATGGAATGAGGATTGTCAGAAAGCCTTCCTTGCCATCAAGAAGTAGCTAATCAAAGCACCAGTATTGGTACCACCAAGGGATGGAGTTCCCCTGTTCATGTACCTATTAGTCAATGCCAATGCAATGGGCTGTATGCTGGGACAGAAAAATAATAGTAGCAAGGAGAGAGCCATCTACTACATCAGCAAAAGATTCAGCAGTGGTGAACAAAGGCACACCCTGATCGAAAAGACGTGTTGTGAGTTAGCATGGGCCGCAATGAGGTTACAACATTACCTCCATGAGCACACGACCTACCTCATATCCCGCATGGATCTATTGAAGTACGTATTCAACAAGCCAATGTTGAATTGTCGACTGTCCAAATGGCAGTTGATCCTACAACAGTTCGATATTGTCTATGTAACTCAGAAGTCCATCAAAGGTTAAGGCATTGCAGATCAACTAGCCGATGCACCATCAGGAGGGTTCGAGCCCCTGGAGACTTATTTCCCGGATGATGGGATCATGACAATTCAATAACTCCAACAAGAGAATACAGTCCAACCATGGAAAATGTATTTCGATGGAGCGGTAAATATAGAGGGTGCCGAAGCTGGGGCAGTCCCTATCTCTGGTACAGGAGAACAATATCCTGTGTCTACCAAACTGCAATTTGGCAACACCAACAACACAGTCGAGTATGAAGGCTGCATAATGGGGTTGAATTTAGCCCAATCCATGGGTATCAAACATTTACTAGTCTTCGGAGATTCTGAGTTGGTCATCAGACAAACCACTGGGATATATCATACCAATGAACTATATTTGCTGCCCTATCATAGGCAGGTCGCCAAAATATCCATGGAGATTGAAGACATAACCTTCATCCATATTCTTCGGGGTAGGAATGACTTCGCTGATGCATTGGCGACATTGGTTTCCTTGATCCACATATCCGATAGGAGTGGAATTCCCTGCATTAAATTCACAAGTCAGAAGGCCCCGACACACGGGAATTACATTGGAGATATATCAGATGAAATACCTCCTATCAAACAGCCTTGGTATCAAGACATTAAGGAATATCTCTGAGATGGATCTACACCCGTTGGGGCAAGTCAATCCGAATGAAAGCGGATTCATAAAATGGCTACGAAGTTCTATCTAAGTGGAGATGCACTATACAAAAGGGATATTGGAATAGGATTGTTAAGATACCTTGATAAAGAACAAGCCTAGAGATTGATGGATGAAGTCCATGGTGGAGTCTGTGGTCCACACATGAGCGGTCATCTGCTGGCCAAGAAGATATTAAGAATAGAAAATTATTGGATCTCTCTCAAAGTTGACTGTGATGATCATATCAGGAGATGATTTCAATGCCAAGGACATGGAAATGCTATACACGCTCCCCCAAATGAGCTACACAACATGAGTTCACCATGGCCTTTTTCCATATGGGGAATGGATGTGATCGGTCCAGTAGAACCAAAAGCCAGCAATGGTCATCGATTCATCTTCACTATGATCGATTACTTTACCAAGTGGGTTGAAGCTACCTCCTTTCCCAAACTCACTAAAGACGTCATCATTGGTTTCATCAAAAATAATGTCGTCTGTCGATATGAACAACCGGAGGTGATCGTATCAGACAACTCCAAGAACCTGAACAATCAAATGATGAAAGAGCTAAGTAACAAGTTCCACATTAAGTATCTCAATTCCGTCATCTATTGGCCCAAGATGAATGGTGGTGTCGAAGCAGCCAACAAAAACATCAAGAAGATTATACAGAAAATGTCCGCCAATCACAAAGAATGGCCTGACCTGCTGCCTCTAACCATGTTAGCCTACAGGACATCAATGCGTACCTCTACTGGGGCTACCCTCTATTTATTGGTCTATGGCATGGAAGCAGTCCTTCCCATAGAAGTAGAGATGGAGTCCTTGCGAGTGTTAATCGACGCTCAGATGGACGAAGATGAAGATAAGTGGTTGCAAGACCGATACCACCAACTGTCCCTGATAGATGAAAAGAGGGCTACAACCATTTTCCATGGGCAATTATATTAGTAAAGGATTTCTCGATCCTACAACAAGAAAGTCCGAATCCGACAATTCAAAGAAAATGACTTGGTGCTGAAGAAAGTTCTGGCTAGATAGGACGAGGCCAAAGGAAAGTTTGCCCCGAATTGGGAAGGTCCTTTCATTGCCAAGAAGGTGTTGACGGGAGGAGCTATCAGATTGCAAGAAATGAACAGGGCCGAATTCCCCAACTCATCAACTCAGATACCATAAAAATGTACTATGTCTGAAATACATGCATACCCGCATCATGGTCCTACCAATCAAATCAGGCTCGATTTTCACTAAAACCAAAACTACGAATGACCTGATCTCCATCAACCCGAGAATACGTAGGCAGCCATTCCTGGTGCGATCAAACCAAACAAAAAATTTAAAAAACTCATCAAACCAAACTCAAAATAGACACTTCTCAAACCTCTCACACAAAAAATTAAACTACGAATGACTTGATCTCCCTACACCCAGGAGTACGTAGGCAGTCATTCATGGTGCGTTTGGACCGTAAAAAAAACAAAAAACCAATAAAAACCAATCCCAAGACACCGAAACCATATGAAACCTAAAAACTATCAAGCCTCCATGGTCAGCAGGCCCATCTAAGATACCCTCTGACATCTCACTGTCAGTCCATCAAGGAGAACCTCAAGATACATCAACAACAGCAAGTCATGAAAGAAGTGGTAATCACTCAACAATAACAATACATATCCAAACAGTAAAGTGAATCAAAATATATTTCTCTGATATATAATATTGTTTGATATATACATAGTGTCCTGTATATGACAAAAATGGCTGATCTAGTATGTGCAGAAAAAATAAAGCTAAACTATGGACCCAAGGAAAAGCGGGACAACAATGCCAACATGGCATCTCTCTCTGAAGATGGAGGAGTTGCTGCAAGTGCAATACCCTCAACCTCCATACGAGCCAAAACATCCACGACCATCTGCATAGTCTCACTGTGATCATCAATGTAAACACTCATCTCAACAACCAGACCATGAGTACAAGATCTAAGAGCAGTACTATTGGCAATGTGGAAATCCCGGGAAGCTATGGCCTCATCCCTCTCCACAAGAACAACATCCCTGGCAATCAAAACTTCCTCAATCTCCTCGTAAGCTGCATCTGTGGCAGATCGAATCTCATCCCTCTCTGCAAAAGCTGCGTCCCTGGCATTCAAAGTCTCCTCAATATCGACAAAAGCAGCGTCTCGAGAAGATCGAGCCTCGTCTCTCTCAACCAATGTCATATCTCGAGTGGCTTGAGCTTCATCTCTCTTCGCAAAAGCTATATCTCTGCCAGACAGGGCAGTCAACACCAACGCTCTTGCCTGGTCTCTCTCGAAGGTCATCCTAGCTAGTGAGTCTACCAAAGCTGGATCTGTCCCAGAAGGAATGATCGGCGGATCACTAACTAATGCGGCTATCAGACCCATAAACAACTCATCCTCAGTGGGAGAATCAGGATCCTCCATAGGCTACTCATCTGAATCCACTCTCGGAGCTGATTGGATGAATACAGCTAATGATATATCGGCCTCCAACCACACTGAGTACTCTGGAGAACGATCCAGATGGCTACTAGAGAAATCAACCCTCTCCCTATGAGTCCAACACTCATATACTCTGATCAAATCGACAGGTGACATAGACGAAGCTGACATCCTCTGATCAATATCCCCCTCAAACTGATGCAGGCTCTGAAACTGATCGAATTGGCCCATAACAACCAGAGGATGGTAAGTAGTCACTCACCTCAATCCCGCTAGGGGCAAATAGTCCATGCCAGATGCGTGGATTGAAAGTAGTATGCATACAAGCCAATCATGTATGATGATAAAGCATATACTTTGGAGACAATCTTATTTATTTATTAATAAAAATACTCATTTATTAAAGGCATTTAATTATCTACATGGTGCTGTTTTTATAATATGTAAATAACCCATAGTTTTAAGCAATACTTTTAGAATCATGATGATGATCATGCAAATGAGATCTAAATTCTTAGAAAGCTTTAAAACTAAAATAGTTCCCAATCGTGGGATTACTAAAAAGGGGATTAGTAAATCCGAATAGATTGGTACATTTGTTGCTTGCTCATTGGATGAGGATGATTGATCTCATGATTATTTGTGTAGAGACACTAAAGCAAATATGTAGGTGCTTATTGGAGAATAAGTTCACTGAACGTGACTCGCTATGGAATATCTAATGGAGTTTTACTCGCCTGTCAATAGGAATTCCTAATGTGATAGTAGTACAAGCGATCCTTGGACTTGAGATCATCATAGTATCTTGTATGTAATGAATTATGCTTTGACTTATTCCTTAAAGCCCTTTAGGGTATATAAAAGGGTATGCTTGGGTATAATGAGTTATTTATGAAGATAATGAATGATCAATAAAGAATCTACCACCTCTAGTAAAAGAGGAGATATGTCCTATGTGATTCGGTAAATGACAACTCAGGAATCCTTGGCCAAGGTGGAATGAAATTAGAAAGGAGTTTCTAATTTGCAATAAATGGAGTTGTGCATTTTCTAATCGAAATACATATAATTAAATAAAATAAGACTTGACAGTAATTCCATGTCTTATATTTAATTGGGACATTGTATGGTGGAATGAATGAATTGTACGGTAACTATTTACTCACAGGTTCTTTTATGATTAATGTTGAAATCTATATTATTTGGAAAGTCGTTGATTGCTAGGGAGGCTTATCCCTATTGTAGAATAAATATTATTTATTTAAATAGATTATTAGTTTAATTTATTTATTTAAATAATATTAGAATTGTTCTAATTGATTTATTCATAACCGGTTTAATATGGAGAACCTAAAGGGTCCACCATAAAAGGAAGAATAATTATTTAAGAAGGTAATGACATAATCGTAATAATGCATTAAGTGTAATTAATTTAATCTATGATGATAGAATAAATTAAATTGCTTAATGTTTATTATTTAATATTTTGGAAATATTAAATATAAATTAATAAGAGGAGTCTTATTAGTATTATTACAATTATTATTATTTTAATTTCTAAAGTAGTTTAGTAATTAATTTAATATTAGTACTCTTATTTATTCCTAATAAGATTAGGATGCAAATTAATTAAATAAATTTAATTAATTATTCCCAATGTGGTGGAAAGCCTAAATTAATTAAAGGAGTTTAATTAATTAAATAAAATCCCATGTCTAATAGGATTAGAAGGGTTGACCAATATCTATATAAGAGGAGTCTTATAATAGATATCAGTTGATGCAATTTCAATTGTTGGAGAGTACTCATTGTCTATAGAGGATAGAGAACTAAGCCAACCACCCTCCTTCTTGATATTCCTCTTCCTTGGTGGATCACCTCTAGAGGCCAAACACTTGGGTGGCTAAAGTTGATCAAAAGAAGTAATCTAACCGGGAAATTCAAGGAGATCACGAAGAACAAGGAGTTGAACTCGTACTTGTGGAAGCTTCGTTCTACAAGGGTATAATTCTATAACTTCTTATTTATCGTTTTAAATTAATAATTTGCATAAAGGATGATCCGAGTAATGATTTTGTAGAATTTTTTTAAAACTCTGATATACCATTCTTCCGCTAATTTTTGCAATTTGATTGCGTCATAATTTTGTACAAATCCAACAGTGGTATCAGAGCCAAATTTTTTTGTAATTATTAATTATTTTTATTCCATATATGTATGTGTATGTATTTAAAATAATTTATTGGGCATAATTAATTGTATAAAATTATTTTTATTATTATTATTTTTGAAAGAAGAATAATAATAAAAATTATCCAAAAGCTTCAAAAAAAAAATTTGCAAAAAAGTGATTACAATGGATCCGTTCCAGCAAGTTGACGGTATTATATATATAATATTTATATTACATTCGTGGGTCTATTTTCTAACTAACACTGCCACAAATTGTTATTAATCAGGATTGTTTTAAAAGAGAAGCTACTACTACTACTATATACATATATATATATATATATATATATATATATATATATTATACGAATGGATGTCCAGGATGCTTTTTCTAAAAGAATGGTCACTATATAATATATATATATTTATATATTATATTCATAATAATTTTATAATTAAAATAAAGAGTTTATTTTAATCTTGAAATTAGATTTCATGCTAATTAAAATTGCTCATTAAATGATACTCATATATATATGGAATGTTTTAATTTATGAGATGAATATTTATTTATTGATGCATATGTTGATGTGTATGATAATAAATGGGGTTGATTATGGACTATTGACCAATGTGATTGAATTTTATTTTAGTTGAATGCTTGAATGAATGTGTTTTATTAAATGGGGTCTGCGTACCTCGTCTTCTCTAGTTTTTTTTGATGTAAATTCTATCTCCCTCCTATGTACTTTCCCTTGACTGCTGATCAAAGTTTTTATTTAAATTAAATAGTTAATGTAATAGAGATAGTTAGAATTATCTTGAAGAAATTGGAGATCAAGGAACAAGGAGCGCGTGAAGACCCGTTTGTATGGAGCCCGGGTTTAAATGTAATAGTTACGCTTAAATTTAAATTCTTACACTCCTAGGTTTGACCTTTTGGTTCACTTGGTGGCTCTAGTGAACCAAACTAGAATAAAAGTCCATAATCAATCCGGGTAAAATATAGTATTCTATATATGCATGCTTAGTACTATATATATTATATTTTATACAAACATGCTTCGCATGTTTAATAAAATGACACGTATTTTATATATATATGTGCATGCGCGCTAAACAAGATGAGACAAATAATAACAAACCCCTCAAAGAAATTATATTTAGTCTGAAGCGTTCAAATGATATTTAGAATATCGAACGTCGCCTTCTAGCATGATAAATTAATAGAGTATTAAATATTTAATATGAGCTCGTTGTGCTATCCACAAGGCGAGTATTGCGTATTTAAGATGTTAATTAATCACATTTGATGCTTATCAAGAAAATTGAACAATATAGTCTTGTTGTGCTATCCACAAGGACGAACATTTTTTTTTTGAATTTATGAAAGTGCTAGGTTGGACTTAACTTAAATTATTTTAGTTCGGATGTGCACACACTTGACCATTATGATTTAAGAGGCAAAATAAAAAGAGTTACATGTTGATGTAATTGACAAGAGTTGTCTACCTATTTATTTATATATCGTTTGTTGTGCTATCCACAAGGCTATATACATTTGAAATGGGATCCTTAATCTCACTAGCAAATCTTTAATTAGATGTTGCCGAACTATATAAGTGAGGGTAATATAGTTTGATAAAAATAGTGGGAGATACAAATTTAAAATAAAGACCTAAATTTATTTTGGTATGCAAAATTAATAAAAATGAATGTTCTCTAAAAATGTTATTTTTCACATGAAGAATTTTAAAAATGTCAAAATCACTAATTTCACTGTGAAGCATACTTGACGTTAATAAGCTTACCGGGACGAATTATACAGACTGGCTAAGAAATCTGAGAATAGTTCTTACTGCTGAAAAGATTTCGTATGTTCTAGATTCACCTGTCCCTGGAACTGTTCTAGAAACAGCCTATGAGGAAGAGTTTCCACCATTGTAAAGTGGCAAGATGATGCATCTGTGGCTCAATGTATCATGCTCGTATCCATGAATAACGAGCTTCAGCGTCAGCACGAAAACATGGATACTCCTACTATGTTGCTTCACCTCAAGGAGTTGTATGGTGAACAAAGTAGGACTGCTAGATATGAGATATCTAAGGAGTTCTTTCGATCTCGGATGACCAAGGGCAAGGTGAACATAAAGGAACAAAAGAAACCTGATCCAGCTAGCAAAGGAATGTGCTTCCATTGCAATGAGTCGGTTTATTGGAAGAGGAACTACAAGAAGTTTCTGGCAGAGAAGAAGCTTGGAGAAGCTTCAACTTTCAATTAAGGTTTGTTCATGATTGAAATTAATTTTTCAGAAAGTCAAAATTCTACTTGGGTATAGGATACCGGCTGTGGTTCTCACATATGTAATACTGTGAAGGGACTGGTCAGAAGTAGAAAGCTAAACAAGGATGATGTTGTCCTACGAGTGGGAAATGAAGCAAAGGTTGCTGCATTAGTTGTAGGCACTTATTGTTTAGCACAGCCTACGGGTAAGTCCTTTTATTTAAATAATTGTTATTTTGTTCCGAATATCATTAGAAACATTATTTCAAATTCTGTATTAGATATGGATGGATTTGAAATTATAATAAAGAACAACAGTTATTCAATTTATAAAAACAATGTTTTATATGGTATTGGAAATCTGCGAAATGGACTTTATATACTTGACTTGCATGAAAATATACTTCAAATAGAACAAACTAAGAAAAGAAAAAGAGATGATATTAATTATACCTATATGTGGCACTGTAGACTCGGTCATATTAATGAAACAAAATTATCCAAGTTGCATAAGGATGGGCTCTCAGAGTTATCCGATTATGAATCATATCGAACTTGTGAATCTTGTCTCATGGGTAAAATGACTAAATCTCCTTTTAGTGGAAAAGGAGAAAAAGTTACAGAGTTGTTAGCGTTGGTTCACACAGACGTTTGTGGATCCTATGACAACGAATGCACAGGGTGGGTATTCTTATTTTATTACTTTCACTGATGATCACTCAAGATTTGGATATGTGTATTTAATGAAATACAAATCAGAATCATTTGAAAAGTTCAAAGAGTTCAGAAGTGAAGTAGAGAAATAAACGGATAAGAGTATTAAGATTTTTTGATCAGATCGAGGTGGTGAATACTTAAGCGGTGAGTTTCTCGATTGTCTCAAAGAAAATGGTATAACTTCACAATGGACTCCACCAGGTACACCATAGTTAAATGGAGTATCTAAAAGGAGAAATCGAATATTGTTGGACATGGTTCGTTCCATGATGAGTTTTACCGATCTTCCAATTTTATCCTTTGGTCATGCCCTAGAAACGGCTACATATCTACTAAATAAGGTCTCCACCAAATTCATCCCCAAGACTCCATATGAGATGTGGACAGGGAGGAACCTAGTCTTAAGCATGTTAAGATTTGGGGATGTCCAGCTTATGTGAAAAGGTTTCAAAATGATAAGCTTGGGATAAGATCTGATAAGTGCACGTTTGTGGATATCCTAAAGAATGTTTGGGATACTATTTCTACAATCCTACTGAACAAAAGGTGTTTGTTGCGAAACACGTTGCCTTCTTGGAAAATGAGTTTATCCTTGAAGGGGCTAGTGGGAGAAAAATAGATCTTGAAGAAATTCAAGAACTACAAACCACTACAGATCAAGTGGATGAACCTGTCCAAGTAGAGACACCTACTGTACAACACCCTATTCATAAATCTGGAAAGGTACCGAAGATACCTAAAAGGTATGGATTCGTCACAGAGGATGACGATGAGGTACACATCATGGATGATGATGATCCAATGAATTACGAATAGACTATGAGTAATAAAGACTCGGAGAAATGGTAGATAACCATAAAATTTAAAATGGATTTTGAAGCAATGCTCAAGTCCATTTGGATTTTACTTGCGATTGCAGCTTATTATTGCTTAATCTGGTAAAATGGAAGTGGAGACGTCCTTTCTCAAATATACATTATTAGAGGAGAATGTATGTATGATACAACCAGATAGTTTTTTGTTTTAATGGTTGAAGCAAATCATGTATATAAGCTACAACAATCCATTCATGGATTGAAGCAAGATTCTCGTAGATGGAACATTCGTTTTGATGAGACAATCAAAGAGTTTGATTTTATCAAAAACGAAGATGAACCATGTGTGTACAAGAAGGTTAGTGGGAGCGCTATTTCATTCCTTGTATTATATGTTGATGATATATTACTGATAGGGAATGAAATTCCTATGCTAAAATTGATCAAAACAAAGTTGTCTAAACATTCCTCCATGAATGATTTGGGTCGAACATCCCACATTGGGGATATAAATCTTTATTGATATATTTAAAAGGATGTTCAGCAAAACCCAAGGAAACGTATATTCATTAGATGCTAAAGGCGTTTAGCATGGCAAACTCCAAAAGGTGTCTCATGATGATGAGTCATGGAGTGAATCTCTCTAAAATTATCCTCAATAAAAGAGAGATCGCATGAGCTACTATCATGTATGCAATAAAATATAAGAGATTTGATGTTGATCAGTCATATTCTGGAGAAGATCACTGTGAGACAGTGATAAACATCTTAAAGTACTTAACTGACACTAAGGATGTCATCATATGACATGATGAGTCTGAATTAAACTAGAGTGCTAAACAGACTCAAGTTTTTAGACTGACCAAGACGATAACAAATCCACTTTAGGGTAAGTTGTTACCTTGAAAGATGGTGCAGTGAATTGGAAAGGTTCTAAACAGCAAAAGGTTGCTGGTTTAGTGACAAAGACAAAGTATATAACTGTAAGTGAAGCTGCAAGTTGATGTTTCGGATGAAAAGTTCATTACAGAACTAGGAATAGTAACTAAGTCTCATCTTGAATATAAACATGTGTTGCGGCACTTTGATTAAAGAAATCATTGAAAGAGAAGCATATAGACTCTCAAGATAACATTGCAGATCCATTTACTAAAGCTTTAACACAACAGCAGTTTGATCGTCACTTAGAGAAGAAGGGTATGAGATACCATGGCGATTAGCTTTAGTGCAAGTGGGAGATTGAAAGTAATATGCATACAAGCCAATCATGTATGATGATAAAGCATATACTTTGGAGACAATCTTATTTATTTATTAATAAAAATATTTATTTATTAAAGGCATTTAATTATCTACATGTTGCTATTTTTATAATATGTAAATAACCCATAGTTTTAAGCAATACTTTTAGAATCATGATGATGATCATGCAAATGAGATCTAAATTCTTAGAAAGCTTTAAAACTAAAATAGTTCTCAATCGTGGGATTACTAAAAAGAGGATTAGTAAATTCGGATAGATTGGTACATATGTTGCTTGCTCATTGGATGAGGATGATTGATCTCATGATCATTTGTGTGGAGACACTAAAGCAAGTATGTAGGTGCTTATTGGAGAATAAGTTCACTGAACGTGACTCGCTATGGAATACCTAATGGAGTTTTACTCGCCTGTCAATAGAAATTCCTAATGTTATAGTAGTACAAGTGATCCTTGGACTTGAGATCATCATAGTATCTTGTATGTAATGAATTTTACTTTGACTTATTCCTTAAAGCCCTTTAGGGTATATAAAAGGGTATGCTTGGGTATAATGAGTTACATATGGAGATAATGAATGATCAATAAAGAATCTACCACCTCTAGTAAAAGAGAAGATATGTCCTATGTGATTCGGTAAATGACAACCTAGGAATCCTTGGCCAAGGTGGAATGAAATTAGAAAGGAGTTTTTAATTTGAATTAAATGGAGTTGTACATTTTCTAATTGAAATACATATAATTAAATAAAATAAGACTTGACAGTAATTTCATGTCTTATATTTAATTGGGACATTGTATGTTGGAAGGATTGAATTGTACGGTAACTATTTACTCACAGGTTCTTTTATGATTAATGTTAAAATCTATATTATCTGAAAAGTCATTGATCGCTAGGGAGGCTTATCCCTATTGTAGAATAAATATTATTTATTTAAATAAATTATTAGTTTAATTTATTTATTTAAATAATATTAGAATTGTTCTAATTGATTTATTCACAACCGGTTTAATATGGAGAACCTAAAGGGTTACACCATAAAATGAAGAATAATTATTTAAGAATGTAATGGCATAATCGTAATAATGCATTCAGTGTAATTAATTTAATCTATGATGATAGAATAAATTAAATTGCTTAATGTTTATTATTTAATATTTTGAAAATATTAAATATAAATTAATAAGAGGAGTCTTATTAATATTATTACAATTATTATTATTTTAATTTCTAAAGTAGTTTAGTAATTAATTTAATATTAGTACTCTCATTTATTTCTAATAAGATTAGTAGGTAAATTAATTAAATAAATTTAATTAATTATTCCCAATGTGGTGGAAAGCCTAAATTAATTAAAGGAGTTTAATTAATTAAATAAAATCCTATGTCTAATAGGATTAGAAGGGTTGACCAATATCTATATAAGAGGAGTCTTATAATAGATATCAGTTGATGCAATTTTAATTGTTGGAGAGTACTCCTTTTCTATAGAGGATAGAGAACTAAGCCAACCACCCTCCTTCTTGATATCCCTCTTCCTTGGTGGATAACTTCTAGAGGCCAAACACTTAGGTGGCTAACGTTGATTAAAGGAAGGAATCTAACCCGAAAATTCAAGGAGATCACGAAGAACAAGGAGTTGAACTCGTACATGTGGAAGCTTCGTTCTACAAGGGTATGATTCCATAACTTCTTATTTACCGTTTCAAATTAATAATTTGCATAAAGGATGATTCAGGTAATGGTTTTGTAGATTTTTTTTTAAACTTTTATATACCATGCTTCCGCTAATTTTTGCAATTTGATTGCATCACAATTTCGTACAAACCTAACATGGGTGATGAAGCTATAGGGAAAATCTAGCCCTGAGCATGGCAGAATCGAGAATGGATGCGCATTATCGGACAGAACTGGTTACCATGTATCTGCGTCGGTACACTAGCTGGCTGAAAGAAGTAAGACATGGCTATCTCACGGATGAAACAGTACCCCTGGTGTCTGAAAAATCCAGGGACATGAGCCATACAAACAGCAAGACCGATCTGCCTCTAAAAAACCCCTCCGGGTGGGTATTGCAGTGGGTGGCTGCTCTCAGCGTCTCGGCCAATATCATCGAAAGAATGGTGCTACCCTGTCTAAGGGCCCGAACCACGACTATCAATCTGACATCCAGGTGGTCCAAGTGAAGTGGCATATAGACGTAGGCTACTATGCACATTGACAAAACATCTATCCTGGCAAAATGTCATGCCTCTGCCGAAATAATAAAATCTCCAGCATCACGATCATAGCTGTCCAGCCGGCCGAAACGATCGATCAAGAAGTCTATAGAGATCACATGTCTATAAAAAATCTCATCCGAGACTATACTCTAGCGTAGACCCGACATCCGAAGAAACGGTCTCGTCATATCGCTGATCGTAGTACAAGCGTAGGGTAAGTCTAAAGCCAAACCAGTGAACCGTTCATACTCATCTAAAGTCAGAGTCAGCTCGTTCCGCCCAAAGACGAAAACCTGTCTCTTAGGTATCCAACAGGATAAGACGCCATCCATGAACCCATACGGGACCTGAAAGTCTATAAGGGCCAATGAATGCCCTAACATCTAATCCATTGTCCCTCTAGCTGGGAAGGGCAGGCTCTCATACCACAATTTCAAGGATGATGCCACTACAGATGGTGGTAAGTGCTCAATACGACTGACGGTGGATGACATCTGTATCATCGTATCACAAGACCATCCAGGGGTCAAATCTGAACTCATCTGTCTAAATGCATACACATGACATAATACATGCATAATGATAATGATAAACATGATGTGATAGATAGGAAATATCATGCATATCTATAATAAACTATCTACTGCAAGCATCATCTCTGTCTCCTAATAAAGTACAAAATAAAAAGTACAGGGATATGGGGCACAACCCCCCAACTACTAACAATGGCCTATCAAAATGGGGCACAACCGCCCAACAGCCAAAATAGTGGCCGACCAAAAGATATAACTATAATAGCTATCCAAAAAAATCTAAAATATCTACACTCAGGTGGTTAACCTGCTCCATCTCCTCCTAGAACACAAAGTCATGGTCATCAGGTATGTCTGGGCGATACAAGGGAGGATCAGCCCCTGCAAAACTACTGGAAAATGGACCTGATGAGGGGCCCGCTCCTGAGCTGGAAGGGTCAAAAGAAGATGCCTATGACAGATCTCGCCCAAGATGCCTGATGAAAAAATGACCTCTCTCCAACTGCTGGGTCAGTCCTGTAATCTGGTCCAAGTGAGTAGGCTCCCTAAGGCAAGCTATTCAGTCTATCATCATTACGGACCCCGGCACCATGTCTACCATGAACTGGGCAGCACGAGTCTGAGCCCCAATACTGCGAGGACTCCACCAGCTGCTGAATGCCTCCTGGCTGTAAGGCCCCTCTGATAGGGTAAAGTCGTCCACGCCCTCCATAGGGATATTTGTTAGGGGCTGGACCAATGGCCAATGATGCCAAGCCGGTGGAACAAAGGGAATGCGGATCTGACCCGTAATACTTTGGATGGCACACTCTCCTAGATAGAGCTCCTAGCCTCCCTCTGTCAAAAATGGGACTCTGCGGGTCGACAATGCAAACTCCAGACCAGTGGGGAAGCCTCCCTCAAATCCAACAGTCAAAAACTCGAAGGTATATGGGATCCACGAGATCGCTCTGGCTATCAAAAGCTCCAACTGTAGGTGGGAATGTGTAAAGCCCTCAGCAACAGGGACCTCTGTCAGAGTGGAGTGATGCCAACGCCGTCCTCGGGGATAGGTCTCCAAACCAAAAGCAGTGGCGGGCCGTAGGCAAGGAAGCCTCTCATACGCCCAGAACTGGCCATGAAAATATCAAAAGTCCTCAGTGACCAAGATTGACAAATATAAATGAAGAAATCAAAAAGGTACAAGAAAGATGTACTCACCAGCAGAAATGGGTAGAACCCTAACCAAGCCTCCGTCAAACCCTCCGATAGCATGCGCATGCCCCGGAGAAAATAGGCAAAGGTGTAGGAACCCCAATCAAAGTCATTGAGGCGCTCTACATGTCGGGTGGCACTGACCAGGGCAAAGGACACAGTCGATGAGTTGTCCGCCATAAAACAATCCCTGATGATCACCAAAAATAATCTCCTCAAGATGCGATCCCTAACCCTCTGATCATCAGGCAGAGGCTTAAGTAAAGCCCCACTCTGGGCATATATACTCAAGGGACCAGATCGGACTGTCCAACCCTTGAGCGCCGACAAAGGTACAACGGCATCAATCGAAAGAAAAATATGCCCCATGAAGATTATCGACATGTGTGGGAAACCATTGGTCTCAAACCAAGGTAGCATCAATAATGTCATCCCCGTCAGAGTTAACAAAGCTATCACGGAGGACGTCATCCCCAACAGAAAGTGATGAAAATAGTCTGGGATAACTTAAATCTAATGTCCTACCAGTGACTGCATGATAATTCTGCAACAAGGGTTATCACGGTTAACGTTATCCCCAGTAGAAACTAACGTAATCAATCAGTGATAACCCTACCCCCTCGAAGGTATCTAACATTCATCACGTATCCTGCCATGCATTGCTTTTTCGTTGCATCTGCATTTCTAGTGTCTAGCAATCTTTATCCTGTTCATTCCACTACATTGCATGAATATGATAAAGAGGGGCATTTGTAGACACTCGAAATTTCGTTTCCTTATTACTAACATTGTAAGAGGGTAAAATTATCTTTTCAAATCAACTCCGGTCTCAATACCGGGCCGTCAAATCAACCCCGATCTCAATACCTGGGAAGTACAGGTCAGCCCCGTTCTCAACCCGGGAAGTACAGGTCAGCCCCGGTCTTAACCCGGGAAGTACAGGTTAGCCCCGGTCTCAACCCGAGAAATACAGGTCAACCCCGGTCTCAACCCGGGAAGTATAAGTCAGCCCCGATCTCAACCCGGGAGGTACAGGTCAGCCCCAGTCTTAACCTGGGAAGTACAGGTCAGCTCCGGTCTCAACTCGAGAAGTACAAGTCAGCCCCGGTCTCAACCCGGGATATACAGGTCAGCCCCGATCTCAACCCGGGAGGTACAAGTCAGCCCCGGTCTCAACTTGGGAGGTACAGGTCAGCCCCAGTCTCAACCTGGGAGATACAGGTCAGCCCCGGTCTCAACCCGGGAGGTACAGGTCAGCCCCGGTCTCAACCTAGGAGGTACAGGTCAGCCCCGGTCTCAACCCGGGAGGTACAGGTCAACTTCAGAAACAATCCTGAAGCATCACAACATCTCTAGAGGAAAATATGGAAGGACCAAGTTAGCCTCGGAGATGACACTGAGGATGAACAGACTCGAATGGGATCCAAACCTTGGAAACAACCCCAAGAAGTCAGCCGAAGGCCATGTAGACATTGAAGGCAACCCCGGGAGGGGAAAAATGGTCATTTTACCAACTTAAAGATGATTCGATCAAACTAAAGTGGAATTGATGCCACTAAGGTCAGAACAAACCATAACAATGATCCCGAGTTGAAACAACGCAAGACAGCTCAACGGATAAACTGCGAGAAATCAAAGACCCGGTTATGAACCCATCTTTTTGGACTCAAACAAAATTTTCTCCCATGTCATTGCGACACGCTCGGCGAGGGCTTTCTGGAAAGGTATAGTACGCCTCAAAACGGACGCTCCGATCAAAAGTTAAAAAGTTTCGAATCTGACATCGTATTGCTCGGAGTGTACGTACTTCTATTCAACGGGACCCGCCACATGGGCCATGCCACATGGAGCCGCACCTCTACCTGCGGTTGCAGCAGGTAGAGCTGCTTCTCCTAGGTCTATATATATAAGCTGACCCCCAGATCATTTTATAATTCAAAAACGCTCTGAACCCCTGCCCGTTTGGTTTTCCAACCATTTTCTTGTCTTCCAAACCCAAATTTTTTCACTCTAACATGTAGATATACCCACATACTACCACATATCAAAAATTGACCAGTAGATTTGGACGTTTAAAGCCTACAATTTGGCAAAGAGCCTGTGTAGCAGTCCATTGTGAGTATTTTTACGATCAGCAAGTTTATATTACTTCATTACGCTGTTATACACTTGCATAACAAGTTTTGTTTTCTAAATATGCCCAGAACTCAGTTCTGTCGCCGTTTTTGTTAACTTTTGTTACATTTTAGTACCTAAACGCATTTTCTGGCATTTCTATAACTCAAATTGACGATCTGTCGCCGATAAACTTTTATATACTTGTATCTTCGTTATTAGCAACTTCGTCGGGTTGGGTTATCTTCCCTGTCAAGGTTTGGCTTTTTTTGTATATATTTAACTATATATATACTAACTTTTCAATTCTGTCAAGCCCGAATGTCAAATCCGCTGTAGTTTATCGCTTATATATATATATACATATATATGCACTTTTCACCGAACTGGGTTATCTTTCCAGTCCCGATTTGACTATTTTTATCTATATTTAACTATAAATATATATATTTACATTCCAGTTTGCCCGGGATCATTCTGTGGCCTTTTTACTGCTTTTTTATATATATATTTATATTTTCGTCCGGGCCTCGGAGTGAAAACCCACCGCCCTTTATCGCTTTTATATATATATATATATATATATATATATATATATATATATATTTCCATTCTGTCCAGCTTGGATCATTTTGTAGCTTTTATACAGCTTTTATAAATATATATATTTCCATTCCAGTCCGGGCATCAGAGTGAAAACCCATCGCCCTTTATTGCATTTCTATATATAGTTACATTCTGTACAGCTTGGATCATTCTGTGGCTTTTATACAGCTTTTATAAATATATATTTACATTTCAGTACAGGCATCGGAGTGCAAACCCATCGTCCTTTATAGCTTTCGTATATATAATTATATATATATATATATTGCTTTACTCATTACGATTAAATTGCTACTTTAATATTCATTTAATATGAATCGGCATTGACATTTCTGCAGGCGAACTAGATTTCTTTAAATCTCGCCAACTCTAGCTTTTAAACGGTTCAAAATAGGTCCAGACAGAACCGGGAAGCTAGAATAGCTGAGATATATTTAAATCTAGCATTTTTTCTAGTTTCAGTTATGAAAGCAACCTCGCAGCCCTTAGATCGCTATCTAGTGGGAACGAGACGCTTCGGCCATGTGCGAGCTAGGATTTACTGATGAATCCTTGGTTCTGGCAATATTTGGATATATTTCTATACAAATTTGAGATGTGCAGGTTTATTGGCTTTCCTATGTGAGCCTAGGAATCGTGGGATTCATGATCAAATGGATTAGAATCTGATTCCCACGATGGACAAACTCAACTTTACAAATGCACCCTGCTAGTTTTTCTGTAAAAATGTACATACAAAAGACCTTAAAACGGTTATCCGAATTTAAGGTCTCAACATAGTGAAAATATAGTTTGTCGTATCAGAGTCACTCCGATGGCTGTCATGTCCATGAGAAGACCGACACTTGTATTCATTTTTGTGATCGAGGATGCTTCGCAACCCTATAATCACCATTTAAATTGAGCCTTAAGGCTGAAAAGATAATACTGAAGTATCGATATGCTTCAATTCCTATGTTAGCGTAAGGGTTTGAAAATCTTCTTTCAAAACATCATTTTAATAATCTTATCAAAAAGAGAAGCTTTTGCAAATCAAATCAAACACTTTTGAAAATCAAATCAAAGAATTGTTTTGCAAATCAAATCAAACCCTTCGTATATAGGTTCAACGATGCATAAACATACTTCCAATCAAGCATAGGCCCATTTTCTTACAGCATTCACACACACATTGCAGATTTAAAAGGGAAATATTGAAAAGATGCGGTACCGTGTTTACACGAGAGTTGTGGGGTGCCTAACACCTTCTCCACACTTAACCAAGCCCCCGAACTCAAAACTTTGTTTTCATAGATCAAGTTTCGACAGTGTCCAACAATTGGGCCTCTTTTCAAACAAAACTCGGTTGAGTTGGTACAACTATTTCAAATCTACCAACTGGCGACTCTGTAAAATATTCAATCATCGACATAATACATGTTGGCCTTTTTCCTAAAAAGCCCTTCAAAACCTTTTTCACAAATAAAAAGAGTAAGGGTAGACATAACTTAGGAAGAGAGAAAGATCCGGGTTGTGACCCGACCCGCGGATTTTTTCCCGACAATTGAATTGGTCATTTTTTAAAATTGCAATTAGAGCTTAAAAATATCAATTGGACACTCCTAACAAATCTTGTTGGAATTGTTTAAGGGTGTGAGATGGTCAGATTGTGGAAGTAGAGAGGTGTGACAGGAAGATGAATGAAGGAAAATCATAGAAAGACCAAATTTCTTTAATCGACTAATTGGGGCATAATTGTCCAAGATTTTTATTAAACCAGTCATTTAGAAGTTCTAACAGACCGCGATGTCATGTTTTAAATATCAGCCCTCCATATTTGTAATGAAAGGTATAGATGCTATATGCCAATTTTTGAATTATAGCAAATAGATGTTATGGATCATTCCCCATATATATATATATATATATATATATATATATATATATATCTATATATACGATCCTGTTCAAGAGCCATACCCTTAAAGACCTATATTCTCTTAAAGAGTAATACCACTTAAAAAGCTCCGTGTTTTTCTTTTTTAGCCTTCTCTCTTCTCAAGGACAACTCTCAGACTCTCTCTCCTCAAAGACAACTCTCTCCTTAAAGACAACCTTCAGACTTCCTTCTCCAAAACCAAATCGAGCTTCGAACGAAATCTTCACAAAATCTTTGAATGAAGAAGAAATCTTCACAAAACCTTCGAACAAAGCCCTAGAATCTTCACAAATTGAGCTTTCATAAGTCCAGATCTCAAGTGGAGAAGAAATCGTGCCCTAGAATCGAAACACGAAAGAAATCAGACTTCGAAGTATTCACAAATCGGTAATTAATTCATCCATTTCTTTCTCTCGTATCTATTATCGTTTGTTTCTTGTATTATTCAACTTGTGTTTTACAATTTGATTCTTGATTATATTTATCTCTTTTTTGTCATTGTCCTCTGTTTTATATGTATATATGTAGCAGTGTTGATTTGGATTTGGATTCATTCTTGGCTTAATTTTATGTTTTTTCCTTAAATTTTTCTCTGTCTTGTTACTGGCAGTTGGTGTATTTTTAATTTTTTGGTCTTAAAATTTTTTTGGTTTGAGCAACAATTTTTTATAGTCTTTGCCAAAATTGATATTTGGTTGGTATGTACAATGTAATTCTGTATGCAGTTTTACTTGTACTTTAAACATACAAAATAAATCACTGTTATAGAAGCTTGCTCATTATGTTCATATTGACATAACCTGTTGCAGAATTAGGGGTAGCTTATTGTGCTATCAATATATTCCTTCATTTTTAGAATTGCCTCTTTTTATCTCAGTTCCTTCACTGGATTTTCAAATTTTAATTGAAGATGATAATTCGTTAATTCTAGTAGATAGTGGGAGCGATTTTTCCCTTTTTAGTGTAATTTTAAGATCACTGACTTTTATTTGCTTATATCTTTTTTGTCCAGTGACTTAACTTTTACTATTACTTGCACTGTTTATCAGTAGCATTATGAGTGAGATTTGGCACTCAGAGACTGTTTTCCTTCAGGTCAAATCTCATTCTATGTTCTATTTCCTCAAAAAAAAATTGCATTCAGAATTGTGTCCTCAAAATTTTCTTTGCATTCTGAATTGTGTGCTGAACATTTTTCTTGCAAGATAGTTATTATCTCAATAATTCTTCTAATTGGTGATTTCACAAGTTCAAGTAAATTTCTGTTTGTCCAGGTGTAAATATATTGGATGACAGGACCATGAAATAGGAAGTTGCGGGGATAATGTAGAAATGAATTTGGAGATAGAAATGGATAGGGGATAACTCGAGTGCAGAGGGGTTGAATGTGAACAATACTAATACTGTTGTCTACTATCTTCAAGTAGCCGATGAGTTTACGCCTAAGTTTGGTCAAGAATTTCAAACATTAAATGATATTCACACTTTTTACAATACATATGCAATGTATGCTGGTTTTTATGTACGAAAGTTTAATGAGAAAAAAAGGGCGGGTAGCGATGAGATTTGTAGGAAGGAGTATGTGTGTTCTAAGCAAGGAAATGGCAAACTATTACCCGATGTGGTTGTAAAAAGAAAACGTGGATCTACAAAAGAAGGTTGTAGTGCAAGACTTATAGTGGTAAAAAGAAATGACTTGTACGTAATTACTAAAATTGAGGAGGGTCACATAAGAGGTATCTTTTACGATCGCAGCGTAATGTGTCAATTGCCCAAAAATCTTTGAGTCAGTAACTTGGCACGGTGAATATACCACAATACCAACAATACTATTTTTCTTGCAGTGCAGGCGGGTGGGTTTGAAAATATTGGTTGCACGCAACTAGATTTATATAACTTTGAAAGAGACAAGCGCAATGACTTGAAGGGTCATGATGGGGATATGTTGAATTAGTACTTACAGTTAGAACAAAAAAAAAATCCTTCATTCATTTTCACAATTGACACAGACGATGAAAAAAGGATCACTCGTTGTTTTTGGGCCGATGCAACTTCTAGACCGGCTTATAGATTTTATGGTGATGTTGTGATTTTTGATACCATATACAATACTAATCGTTACGGAATGATATTTGCACCACTAATGGGGGGTTAATAACCATGGTCAAACTACTGTATTTGGTTGTGCTTTCTTAAGTGATGAGACCATAGCTAGTCTTGTCTGGCTTTTCAAGTGCTTTTTGGAAGCAATACCAGGTGATGCACCTAAGATGATTATCACCGATCAGGATTCGACTATGACAAATTCCATTTCACAGATTCTTCCTAATACATTTCATAGGTGTTGTAGTTGGCACATATTGACCAAATTTTCAGAGAAAATTGACTCGGTAAAATACAGTGCTTATTATAAAGAGTTTGTAGATTGCATTTGGAATTCGGAGACTATGGAAAATTTTGACTCTACTTGGGTAGCGCTGATGAAGAAAAGTGGGTTGAATGATAATAAATGGATATAATCAATGTATGACATCCGTTGTAGATGGGTACCCGTACATGTGAATCATGTTTTCTCAGCCAGTATATCAAGTAGCCAACGAGCGGAGAGTTGTCATGCATTTTTAAAAAAATTTGTTTCTAAGAGGAATTCTTTAGTGGATTTTATGATTCAATTTGGTCGGGACCTTCAACATCAACGACATGCAGAGTTGGTTTTGGATAACAAAGATTTGGTTGAGAGGCCGAGAATGAAATATCGCCATGACTTCTTAGTTTAAATGGTTGACATTTATACACACTCTATATATTATAAATTTGAAGAAGAGTTGTGTGAGAGCTTTATTTATAGGTTTGAACTTATGAAGGAGGATATCAACTACCATTTATATAAGATTTATTGAAGGAATGTCAGCAAGTTTAAAGTAAGAGAAATTCAGTATGACAAATCTTTGGATAATGCGACATGCACTTGCAAAAAGTTTGAGAGTTTGGGAATCCTATGTCGGCATGTGATAGCTTATTTGCATAAGTATCATGATCTTGACAAATTTCCTACAAAATACATTTTGAAAAGGTGGACAAAAACAGCAAAATCAAGTGGTGTAATTGATGATAATGGTGTAGAGATAAAAGATGACAAGCCATACTTACTCTTGCGGAGTCAATTGATTCAACAATCTTTAGAGATGATTGATAATGCTCTCACAAATGAAGAAGCCACAAATGTATTAAAAGAATGTTTCAATAATGGAAATGAAAAGATCAAGTAAATAATTGGGACTAATGGTTCCAAACGAAACAATGAAATGGATTTTGGTGGAATGAGTGGATCCAAGTCAGTTAACATGACTGGGACTTATGAACATAATTACATTGAGCCGAACCAAGTGCGTGCAAAAGGGTGTGGCAAAAGGCTAAAGAGTGGTAAAGAATGGGCTTTGGGGAAAATAAAAAATCCCAAGGGGAGACGTTGTCATGGATGTAGCAAAATTGGTGTCACACACGACAAAAGAAATTGCCCGGCGCTTAATAATTGGTAAACAAGTTTACTTTCTTTGACTTTGCTATTTGTTTAAATTTGACTTTGCTATTTGTTTAAATGTTGAATTGGATAATCAAATGTTGATGCTACTCAGGATCCAAGTATAGATGATGATAGTGATTCACCCACAGGTGGAACTGAGATTGCTATAACAACACTTGTATATCTATATTTTTGTATTAATTTGGATTATTTTTTTGTATAGAGTGTCCTTCAGAATTGCAGTAATCATGGGAGTGAGTTATGGTATCACCTACAAGCCAGGTAGTTGTGCCTTATTTGCTTTTTTATTTATTATTCTTTGTTATATATTTTTCGGGCTCAGGCATCCTTAGAAAGGAGTGTTCATGCTTGGACTTGTTGCTCTTCCAATTGTTTCTTTTGCTTTGTAATTTGCATTCTATGTTAGGCTCCTATTAATCAGGAATCCATGTGTGAGCTCTTAACTGTTAATATGTTTCCCTATGTGTTGTTGTTCTGTAAAAATGAAGGATAAATTCCATTTTTGATGGTTTGTTTTTGTCATTCGAATTGCAAAGATGGTTTGCACCTTACTCAGGGTGGCAACAGGATAGTGTTTGAGGAAGTGGTTGGGACGCTGAGAGGGGAATGCTTGAGTCTGGAAACTCTACCCGTTGATCTGCCACTCATTTCAGAGATTGACCCTAATGACCCCCTCAAAACTTATGTGACTTGTGACTTTGAATACTCTCTAAATATATGCACTACTGTATTATTGGTCAAGTTGATGTAATTCTCGTTTAAAATTTGAATTCATACTATTGGTTTTATGTGTTTTTTGGTATTCATTGAAACGAATTGAGGTTAACAAAATTTGTTATATGTTTTCTATTCAACGGTTAACCTTTTGTGGAAAGTGGAAACAACTAATTTGCATATGCACAATTTTTTGAGCTTGCTCATTTGACAGTGATAAGCTTATTAGTTTTGAAGTCCTTTAGAATTACAGTTGTTTAAATTAGATAACACAAGTCAGGTAATACAAGAAGTCCCGGATCAACTGTGTTAGTCACGCACCCAATGTTATTTGTATATATATGTAGTATTCTGCTCATTATTGGCAAGTATAAAGATGCTACATAGATGGGAATTCAAAAAAAGCTCAAATTGTGCAGTTATGAAATTTTAAAACAATAAAAAAAATAAAAATTATCCACCATGTAGTTATGTAAAAAGCTACAAGTTGCAAGCAAATCATAATCACAACAACTTTTATTCCAATTAATTCTAAGTTACTACATAAAATTGTAAGTCCATAGAAGCTTACCATGGAACAATGCTTCCTTTTTTATTCACCAACAATCTGAACCCCTTTTCAGTTTGATACATAACCAAATCTAGAACATATACCCTATGACTTCTACTGTAATTTAGCAGTGTTTCAATATACAAGGAAACTGCATGCAACAGCTAAAATACAACAAACAGCAGCACATAATCACAGCAAAAAAGACTTCCAACTAAAGTTGATAAGAGCATAGAATTGCTAACAGCCAAGCAACAGATTACAATCAATTCATTACATTGCTGCAGAAGTGCTAAAACAGAGTGCAATATCTTTGCTTCATTACAATTATTTCATTACATTTAAAATAGGGAATGCACACAACCTAACTGTTCCATCTCCCAACATCCAAGTTATAATTTTTTCCTATTTAAGCATCTTCTTGCACAGAGATGATTCCAAAGAAATTCCAAAGTAGCAAAATCACAGAAACCCATATGATTATCAATTAAATCCTCTGTCTGCGTCTAACATTTTGAGCTTCATTTTCAAGAGCCCTCAACTTCCTCAACAAACCAGGAATCACTTGAATGGCTCTCGGCTGCATTGGAGGATCATACTGCATGAAATACCCACAACCATGAGGCTGTCAAAAAAGAAATTTTTTTCAGAACAAACTTCGTATCAAAGTAAATTGAATAAAAATTACGTACTCTTGCAGTTTGACATCCATAGAATCGACGACTAGGATTCAAATCAGTCCAAGAAGTTTTCAATATAGCAGGGCAATGACAATGGCAGTGATTAACTGCGGCCATTTAAGTTGACTCTTTCCGGTGTTGGGGATGTGGTGCATGCAACATAATCAAAATAAATCAAATGAACAAAAAAAGGATATACATTTGAAATATACATCACAATGAATCATGATTTATGAGCACATACCGCCTATCAAGCAAAATGAATAGAAAAAAGATACATAGCGGCTTTCACATAGCAAGTGAAATAGTGGGCTACTCAATTCAAAACTAATAGTGAATGCATGAGTCATGCAGCAGACTTGCATAAAATTTGTCAATGCAGATTAGCTATAAGAGTTTAAATTCTTCAGATATCACATAGAAACAAGGCCACAAGGAAGTGAATACACTTCATATAGGTTACATCTATTCTATGCCAAAACTGATTCACCAATGCAACATAAACAATAATAACAGAGTGCCCCTTCCCTCCACGATTAAAATATACTTTCAAATAATAGCAGAGTGCCCCTGCATTTTACTTTCAAATATTCAGACTTCATTTTTGAGTTAGAATCATACCCGAGATAGTGCTCAAGGGAAATTTCAAGATAAAGATGTCTTCTCCAGGAACAATCACGATTAAAATATACAAACACGGACATATACATGATAAGGCAATAAGTAAAAAAATATAGTGCTCCTTCCCTCCACGTTTGCTATTTTTGCCAAAGAGACATTGTGTCTAATTAGTTAAGCACATATAATATTTAAGGGAACAAGAAGCTAAGAGGGGATAAAATGATGTTTGCATAAAAGAAAATTTACTGCAAGCGCTCTGCTGCATCATATATTCCCATGGTTTCTGTACTAAAATTGTCAATTGCCAGGATTACATCACCAGAGCAATCCCGTTGAATAAATGCTAGTAACAAGACAAAAAATTTTAAGGAAAAAACATAAAATTAAGCCAAGAATGAATCCAAATCCAAATCCACACTGCTACATATATACATATAAAACAGAGGACAATGACAAAAAAGAGACAAAAATAATCAAGAATTAAATTGTAAAACACAAGTTGAATACTACAAGAAACAAATAATAATAGATACGAGAGAAAGAAATGGATGAATTAATTACCGATTTGTGAAGACTTCAAAGTCCGATTTCTTCCGTGTTTCGATTCTAGGGCACGATTTCTTCTCCACTTGAGATCTGGACTTATGGAAGCTCGATTTGTGAAGATTCTAGGGCTTCATTCGACGGTTTTGTGAAGATTTCTTCTCCGTTTGAAGATTTTGTGAAGATTTCATTCAAAAATCAATTTGGTTTTGGATAAGGAAGTCTGAAGCTTGTCTTTGAGGAGAGAGTTGTCTTTGAGGAGAGAGAGTCTGAGAGTTGTCTTTGAGGAGAGAGAAGGCTAAAAAAGAAAAATACGAAGCTTTTTAAGTGATATTGTTCTTTAAGAGAATATGGCTCTTTAAGAGTATGGCTCTTGAACGGGATCATATATATATATATATATATATATATATATATATATAGGATAGGGCTCTGGAACGAACAGTTCGTTTACGAACATATGTAGGGCCAAATGTTGAAGGCTGTTGATTGGATGAGAATATTTAACACTAATTACGAATATATGATGATAAATAATTGGGCCAATCAACAATCTTCAACACTTGACCCTACATATATTCGTAAACGAACTGTTCGTTCTAGAGCCTTATCATATATATATATCTTTAGGATTTGACATTCTCATGTAAATTTCTTGATTTTAATTAATGAATTTTATTTGCTAATAAAAATAAAATAAAATGTCCTCACTCATAATAATAATAATAATAAATTAATTTCAAAAATGGTAACCTTTCAGTTAATAAAAAACAATTTAGGACAAGATATCACAAATATACAAAACTATGACAGAATAACTATTCTTAGGCCCCAAGCCACGTGGTCTATAGTCAATATGGGATCGAGCCTAGTCTTCAATTACAAGGCTTGATAAAGAGTAACGTTACACTTATAAAGAACTCTTATAAAAATTATTTTAAAAAATAATGTGTTAAAATTTAATAAGTAAATGATTAATCATACATAGATGACTCTAGTGATTGTAACCAATCAAAATCATACACATAAATTTGTATGTTTTTTTTGTAACAATTCTTTAGTCACCGTAGTATTATTGCTTAATAAATCACATCCTAACAATTTCAAAAAATATTAAGAGTATGTTTGGGTTCACTTAAAAAATATAATTAGATATTTTGATTATTGTTTTTGTTTATAATTAGGTTAAAAAAAGTAGTTTGCGTTTGGTAAATAAAAAATACTTAAATTAGTATAAAATAAAAAGTGTTTGGTATAAAAAAACTATTATCACTTAGTACAAGTGTAAATTACTAGAAAGGAATTTAAGGTTTAGAGAAATAAAGATAGGTATTGTGTGAAATTACTAAAATAAATAGGAATAGATTAATTAGTAATATATTTGATCAAACATGATAATTAGATTTCACAAATAATCAAAAGTTTTAGATGCTCCAATTTAGAGCTTCTGATTATTTGCATAAAAAGTGATTATAAGCAGTTTTAGAATCAGTTTACCGAACACTTTTTATTTTTTTAAAACTGATTATCAGAAGTGTTGAATATTGGCTCCCATTTGGTTGGTTAGTAGAACTCTCAATAAATGAATGCCATCAAAGTCTTGGAATAATTAATTTCATTGCACACTTTGTCAAAGCAAATCTCCTTGCTTGATATTAACAGCCATAAAATGGGGAGGTTGTCTGCCCTCGTTGCACTATAAAAGGGCACCCATCTTCACAAGCTAAGACACACGAAGCTTAGAAAAGCAAAAAGAGTTGGAGAGAAAGCTCAAGTTGAGCATTAGAGAGGTAGAGAGAAAATAAACAGTTAGGTAATTTCTCAGTTGAGAGTTTGGTGAATTTCTTAGATCTCTTCCCATATTTTTTTTCAGTTGGGTTTCCACGTAAAATTCTTGTGTTATTATTTTACATCTCATATAGTAGCGTGTCTGTATTTATCTTAGTGTATTTGTGTGAACCTGATTTCTCAACAATTGGTGTCAAAGCTTTTTTAATTGGTTCACGTCGTTGGTGTCTAGGAAAGGTGGTTATTTAATTAGTCACTGTTGCAAAAGCACGGAAAGACTTTCACCAGATTTACACTTACCTGGCCAACTGGTACGATCCATTTAAAGAGAAATTAGGCAGGTTACAAATACAAAGATGACAAACATAGGTGCGAGGTATGTAGTTGAACCATTTGACGGTAAGTCAAATTTCAGTATTTGGCGGTGTATAGTCAAAGATGTATTGGCTCAACAAGGATTGGCAAAGGTACTAGAAGGGAAGAAACCAACAACTATGGCAGATGAAAAATGGAAAGAACTTGAAAGCAAAGGCAGTGACAACAATCAAATTAAGTTTGGTGCCATAAATCAAATATCAAGTTTTGACAGAAACCTCTTCGAAGGACTTGTGGGAGAAACTTGAGAAAGTTTACAAGTCAAAGTATTTGTCAAACCGATTATATTTGAAGAAGGAATTATACTGGCTTCAGATGGAAGAAGGGTCAGATTTGACCAATCATATTAATGAGTTTAATGGATTGGTAACCCAACTAACCAGTATTGATGTTAAGTTGGACGAAGAAGATAAAGCCTTATTGATTCTTATCTCTCTACCAGATTCATACTCAACTCTCCAGACTACACTCCTTGCAGGGAAGAAAAAGCTTGCAGTTGACGATGTGATGTCAGCAGTCCTGGACCAAGATAAGTTTAGGGGCACTACTTCCAAAGATCAAGGAGACAATCTTCTTGCATTTTTAAATGGGCGTGTCAGGGTACTAATCAAAAAAAGTATTCCTACAAGGAATGAGAAAGGTCTCAGTTGAGACCAGGCAAGAAGGATAAATCTCAAGTTGAGTGTTATCATTGCCATGAGAAGAGCCACTACAAAGATCAGTGTCCATTATTGAAGAAGGATAATAAAAAGAAAGGAAAACATATTGAAAATTATGCTAATGTTGTTGAGCAAGAAGATGTGTGCAACAATGGAGAGCTATACACAGTGACAGAAAATAAAGTTTCACAAGATGATCTCTTATCTGTTAGAGACAGTAGCAGCCTTATAGATTGGTGCATGGATTCCGGATGTTCTTTTCATATGTCCACTTACATGTATTGGTTTGATACTTTTACATACTGCAACGGTGGTATAATTTTATTGGTTAACAATGCAATCTGCAAAGTTACTGGGATAGGCACCATAAAAATTAAAATTTTTGACGGGATTGTCAGAACATTGGGTGATGTAAGGTATATTCCAGAATTGAAGAAGAGCTTACTATCGGTTGGAGTACTCGACTTTATAGGTTGCAATATCTCAGTCAGAGATGGTGTCATGAAAATTACCAAGGGTTCGATGGTAATTATGAAGGGTCAAAAAAAGGCATCATTTACAAGTTGATAGTGGACACAGTTGCTGGTGGAGTAGCAATTTTTGTGCAAGATAATTGCAACAGTGATAGCACAAAAGTATGGCATATGCGACTTGGTCATTTGAGTGAAGGAGAAATGAAATAAATTCACAAAAGGTAGTTGCTGAAAGGTGTTAAAACGTGCGATTTAGAATTTTACAGGTTTTGAGTGCACGACAAACAACGGAGGGTTAGCTTCAAGGTAGGAGCACACACCAGTAAGAATGTACTTGATTATATACATTCAGATGTGTGGAGCCCATTGTTTTGTTAGCTTCATAAATGACTACTCCAGAAAGGTTTGGGTGTATTTTATGAAGCAGAAATCTGAGGTTTTCATAATCTTTAAGTAGTTGAAAGCTAAAGTAGAAAACCAGACCAGAAAGAAGTTGAAGTATTTCAGATCAGATAATGGCACAGAATACAAGGACAAGTTATTCCAAAGTTATGCTAAGATGAAGGTATTACCAGGCACTTCTCAGTTAAAAGAACTCCAGAGCAAAATGGGGTTGTCGAGAGAATGAACAGAACTCTATTGGATCGTGCCAAATGTATGAGGTTGAATGCAGGATTGCCCAAAAGTTTCTGGGCTGAGGCACTCAACACAACGTGTTATCTGATAAATCTTTCTCCTTCAGTTGGAATTGATTACAAAATCCCCGAAGAGCTATGGAGTGGGAAACCAATTAATTTTTTTGTGATGAAAAGCTTTGGTTGTCCAGCTTATATTCATCTTCCAGTCGAGGAGCAACAATCCAAACTTAATCCAAGGTCTAAAGAGTGTATTTTCCTTGGATATAAAGATGGAATCAAGGGATACAGGTTATAAAATCCAGTATCCAAGAAGAAGGTTGTCAGCAGAGATGTGGTGTTCAATGAGAAACACATGCTGAACAAGTTCGAGAAAAAAGAATCTGCAGCAAGTGAGTTGCAGAAATACCAAGTTGAGGTGGAACTTCTTGAAGAGACAAAAGAATCTAAAGAGATTGAAGATGATCATCCTTCAGATCACCAAGAGAGGTCCTATAATCTTGTTAGAGATCGGGAAAGGCGAGTCAGCAAACCAATGCAAAGATATGGGTTTGATGACATAGTTGTCTTTGTTTTGATTGCTGGTAGTAGAGATCCAACTAGTTATCAGGATGTTATTCAGTCTGAGGATAATGATAAATGGGCAATAGCGATGGCTGAAGAGATGGAGTATTTACAGAAGAACTATACTTGGGAGTTAGTTCAACTTCCAAAAGGATCGAAGGCTATAAGATGCAAGTGGGTGTTTAGGAAAAAGGAAGCTCACTCTGATAAAGAAGGTGAAAAATTTAAGGCTAGGTTAGTGGCAAAGGGTTTCTCTCAGAGAGAGGGAATCGACTACAATGAGAGCTTCTCACCAGTTGTGAAACACATGTCGATTCAGTTAATCTTATCTATCGTAACATCACATGATATGGAGTTAAAGTAGCTTGATGTAAAAATAGCTTTTCTTCATGATGATTTAGAAGAAAAGATCTACATGAAACAGCCTGATGGGTTTATTGAACCAGAAAAAGAGGGCTTAGTTTGCAATTTGAAGAATTCTATCTATGATTTGAAGCAGTCCCCGAGACAGTGGTACATGAAGTTTGACAACTTTATGGTAGCTCATGGTTACTCTAGCTCGTTTAGCGTATGATCCATGTGTGTATTTCAGATCCCTTGATGATGGTTCTCTAGTATTGCTGATGTTATATGTCGATGACATGTTGATAGCAGCAAAGAGGAAGTCAGATATTCTTCAACTGAAGAATTTGTTGAGCAATGAATTTGGCATGAAGGATCTTGGGTCAACCTAGAAGATCCTAGGTATGGAAATCCACAGGGATCGTCATGCAGAAAAACTGTGGCTAACTCAAAAAGGGCATGTACAGAAAGTCTTAGAGAGGTTTAACATGCACAATGTTAAACCAGTTAGCACTCCATTGGCAGCACATTTCAGGTTGTCTTCACAGCTGAGCCCACAAAAGAGGATGAGGTGGAGTATATGTCCAAAGTACCGTATGCAAATGTGGTGGGTTGTCTAATGTACGTCATGGTATGTACAAGGCTAGATATCTCATATGTAGTCAATGTGGTTAGCAAGTATATGGCAAATCCAGGGAAAGAGCATTGGAATATTGTGAAATGGTTTTTTCGTTATCTAGCCAGTATAACCAATTACGGTCTTATGTTTGATCATGATGCCACAAGAAGTGAGGTTACAGGGTTTGTTGATTTGGACTATGTTGGAGACCTAGATGCAAAGAGATCTACGACAGGGTTGATATACATCTTTTGTGGAGGATGTATATGTTGGAGGTCAGTGTTGCAGTCTACGGTAGCATTATCAACAACAGAGGCTAAGTATATGGCATTGACAGAGGCAAACAAGGAGGTTTTATGGCTAAAAGGACTAGTTGAAGAACTAGGTTTCAAGTAAGGCAGTATCTAGATATAGTGTGGTAGTCAAAGTGGTATTCATTTAGTGAAGAACCAAGTGGTCCACGCCAGAAACAAACATACAGATGTTCGGTATCACAAGATTCTTGAGTGGCTGAACAGTGGTGACATTGCAGTTCGCAAAGTTCACACAAAGGAGAATGTCGTAGATGTGCTCACAAAGTCAGTTACAGCAGAAAAGTTCAAGTATTGCTTGGACTTAGTTCACTTCGTTGAATGCTGAGTTCGTGGTAGAGTATCCAGGGAGAGGGATACATTAACAGACACGAAGAAATTCATAATACGTAGCATTTGGAAAATATGAGCCAAGGTGGAGATTGTTGAATATTGACTCCCATTTGGTTGGTCAGTAGAACTCTTAATAAATGGATGCCATCAAAGTCTTGGAATAATTAATTTCATTACCCACTTTGTTAAAGCAAATTTCCTTGCTTGATATTGGCAGCCATAAAATGGGAAGCTTGTCTCCCCCCGTTCCACTATAAAAGGGCACCCATATATCTTCACAAGCTAAGACACACCAAGCTTAGAAAAGCAAAGAGAGTTACACTCTGTTTCTAAGTTTGAAAATGGACAGAAAAGAAAATAAATGGATGAAAAATTTAAGTTTTCTTTTCAATTCCTATGTTTTTGAGTTTTTTAATAAACAGAAAAGAAAAGAAATGGATAGAAAACTTGGCCACTTTTCTTGCCAAAGTTTTCCGTCCAAAATTGGCTTGATTTGGACGAAAAAGAAATTGGAATAAGTAATATTTTTATAATTCTCATACTATCCACAACTTTCAATATAATAAATTTTAAATTACAACTCATATCCCCAATTTTTTTTATCTTTGAATAAATTACATTTTATATAGGAGTAAATTACAACACCATATTAGGACCTAGCCACCACATAAAGGAATCTAAGATGAGTATATCTGCATCTGTCCAATGCCTAGCATGTTTTTCAATTTTTTGCACTTTGATAACTCTCTCCATTACACGATGGTCTATTGGATCATCGCAATTAGATTCCACTAGCAAAGGATCCTAGTAGAAATCAATGTATACATCATAAACCTAAATTACATGAACTTTAATAATAATAAAAAATTCAAAGAGAATAATAACACCATATATAAGTAAATTCAAAGAGAATAATAACACCATATAGGCAAATAAGAGAAATATTTGATAGAGAAACTTGAGGTATCGATCGAAAATGTAAGTACTTCAAAAGAAAAAAAGAAAAAGGCAAAACATTCTGATAATGAAGATAAATTAACTAATGTGATGGATAGATTATCTACCATATATATTGGAAAAAGCAAGGGGATATATCTTTAAAGGACTAAATAAAATGAATTTCAATGAAGAAAAATTCGATGAGGCCTATTTATTGCTACTAGAAAATCAAGACAAGACACGAGCAGTGTTTGGGTTACCATAAGAGAGGAGATTGAATTTCTTAAAAGAATTTGATCCGTTAATATTAATAATACAGATTGTGTTTGATGACTTTAGGGTATGGTATGATAATAGTTTTGTAGAAGTAGCTTTTGTTTAACATTCATTTGGATATTTGTACTTAATTATGAAACTTTTTCTTTGTTTAAATTTGTCTTGCATATTTTTATTCATGGTTTAATGATTATAATTAATAGAAGGGTGAATTTGTAAAAGTGATATTTTTCTTTTATTTTCCTTAGAACTCAAAAACGCAAAGAAAAGAAATTTTTAAAATTCTCTATTATTTTCTTTTAAAAACTCAGAAACAACACAGAAAATTTTCAAATTTTCTATTCTTTTCTTTTCTGTTCTAATTTAAGTTTTTTATTCTTTTCTTTTCTGTCCAAAACTCAGAAACAGAGTGTTAGAGAGAAAGCTCAAGTTGAGCATTAGAGAGGTAGAGAGAAAATAAACAGTTAGTTTATTTCTCAGTTGAAAGTTTGTAACCTCTATATTATTTTTGATAGTAAATTTCTTAGATCTCTCCCCGTGATTTTTTCTTAGTTGGACTTTCACGTAAAATTCTTGTATAATTATTTTATATCTCATACAGAAATGTGTTTGAATTTATTTTAGTGTATTTGTGTGAGCCTGATTTCTCAACAAGCAGATTTGACTAATTATAAGTGATCCCAAACACTCTCGTCCTAAAACTCGTAAACATAATTTTTTTTAGTAACAACATATCTTTCCACAAGTTACAAAATAATTCACTTACATATCCTGCGTAATTATTTTGGCAGAAGACAATAAATTTTATTTAATTCTAAACGAAAATGAAACATTATCTAGTAATTAACATATATTTGGTCCATTATATTAATTTTTGCAAAATTCAAGCCCGAGTTAGATCCAAGCAGGATTTGCTATTGAGTTGATTGCTTTGTTGAAGCTCCAAGTAGTCCTTGTACTTCATCCCACGGTATTCTGAGCGGCGGTTATCCCTGTTCAACAGCTCCGGTGCAGGCTCTACAATTTTTTCAAGTGGCGGTCCATTTGCCGTTCCAGTGGAAATCCTTGCCGCTTTCTTATTCACCATTGCTCGATGGATCACACTCTTGTATATACCATTAGTCAGTATCTGCAAGATATATATATGTAATTCTCCATTCTAAGTTATATTACTCTAATGCGTTTAGATTGAAGGAATAAAGGTAGGAATGGAATGACTCATTCTTATGAAATAAAAAAAATTATGTTTGGTTGAGATTGGAATGAATTGAACCATCTTTTTTTTTTCTATTTTCGACTCAAATATAACATTCTTGTCCAATATTTCATGCTTAAAGCCTTATGAGTAGTTTTTTTTTATCATTGAGTCATGAGGGTCTTGAGGGAGGGAGAGTATGGAATAACTCATTCCAACTAGAATGGAATGAATCATTCCTCCTCACTCTAATGTGCGGAGATTGTTCATGGAACGTAATTCTATAGTGTTCTTGATTTTAATGAATTTTATTTTACTAATAAAAATAAAATAAAGTGTCCTCCTCACTCATAATAATAATAATAATAATAATAATAATAATTAATTTAAAAAAATGGCAACCTTTCAGTTAAATATGGCTTAAATACCCTTTAAACCTTTAAGTTATTAACACTTAAACCCTAATATTTAAATTTTGAGTTATTTAACCTTAATATCCCTAAATTTTTATAAGTAAAATTTTTCGCCCAACGAAGTGTAATAATTGATTGTTGTTAGGATATTTTGGGGGTAATTTCATTCCTATTATCTTTTGGAAGTGTAAAATATTATAGGCAGGTGTGATTAATGTGTAACATACAAAATATTAACCTAATCTGATGGCTAAAATGTTTTATTTATAGAAATCCAAGAACATTAAAGTTTAATATTTAATAATAAAAAATCAGAATTTAAGTTCAAAAATACACAAAAAAAAATGAAGGAATGTTGGCTTAAATTTCTTATACCTCCATATGATCTCCAGTGTTGACAAGAATGGAGTACGGAATGGGGTTGATAGGCACCCATTTCCCGTTATGCGTCACTTGAAGGTCACACTAAACTCGTTCTGTATGAGGAGTGTCAACAGGCCATGGTCCGAGTGAGGGGGCAACCCCATTGCAACTTCTGGTTGCCGGCATTTTGGATAATAATTAACAACAAGGATCTGTGAGCCAGATTCCAGTTCCATTGCCTTATGAATGTACTCTTCTTCAAATCCCAAGCTCATAGATATTCCTTTGAATAATTGGTTGGCCACTTCTCGAGCGCTTTTGCAGTATTCTTGTGAAATCTCTCTGCATTTATGAATTAGGAAGCTTCAGTTTTCTGGCTCAAGGACCGAGGTAGGCTAGGGTCTGGATGAATCTGGCTACCCTAAAAATTTTTGAATTTTTTTCTGGTCTATAAAATTATGATATTTTTATATACCCTAGCTAGAACCTCCCCTCCCCTCCCCAAAGATCTATGAGAAAAATAAAGTATTTTTTGAAAAAAAATATAAGAAAGTACTTGTTGTGTTCCAAATATAAGATTTTAAAAAAATAATAATTAAGTCAATTTGAAATATGTGTAAATTCCTAAATATATCACTCTTCTCATTTTTTGGGTTTATTATGCGAATATCAAACTTTATCGGTCCTTTTTTGCTCAAATTAAAGTGTCCATATACAGTATAAAACAATGAAATTTTATTATAATTAGAAAGTATAATAAATTAAATTATTCATTACCCATCTCTTCATCGATTCGTTTCTTCTTCTTCATCGATTCGTTCTCTTCATCAAACTTCGTTATTCCTCAATTACCCATCTCTTCATCATATTTCCCAATTTCGTCCCCCTCCCCAATTATCGGCTACTCAGTTTCCTTTCAGAATTCAGGCAAGCCCAGAAGTTGCACTTGAGCCGGTATAATTCCCCCTTCTCCCTCTATAAATCTCTCTGTATATATAGTAATTATGTATTGACATACTCTGTTTGGTTGCCATGAAAGTGTGGAAATAAGATTATTGAAATTTATTTTTGAGTTACAGAATTATACTACTTCCTATGCTACTGTTTACTTTCTATTACAAGATTTTCTTAGGAACCAAATTAAGCTGGTTATCCGGAGGTTCAATTTTGGATCTTTGGCGTGAACAAGAATTTTGTTGAATATTTAGTTTAGAATCATTATTGGTGTTCTGTTTCTGTATAATTAAAAAGTAGAAAGACAAATAAAATAAAGTGACAGTGGTAAAAAAGAAATGGTGGTAGTGCCCTATTGATGTCTTAGAGTTCTTATGGCATTTCTTAATTCAGTTTGAACTCCAGCACTAATGAAATAACTATCAGTATTTAATAAAAATGAAATTTAAATTCATATATTTTGATGGGATAATACAATTACTTAGTTGGCATAGTCAGCTTCAAGTTTAAGAAGGAATATATGCTGTTTTGTTCATACGTGGTGTTACTTATGAACACTTGATCTAAAGGTGCTGCAAAAGGTCATCATAATTGTTGTAAATTTCATAATGAACCTGGAACCCTTGATAGATGAAACATCTTCGCTCGATTATCGGGTTCTATTATGTATATATGCACAACATTCCATTTCCTTATGCCATTGATTAATGAGGAGTTGCATTTTCCCTTTTGACCTCTTTGTTTTGGGTCTCCAATTCCCCTCTCATTCCTTCTTCGATTTCTTCATTTTAGGTCTGCCGATTTATTGCAGCACTGGTGCTTCTCTTCCTCCCTCTGTGTCCGCCGACTTCTCGCTCCCTCCGTGGCCATCTCCTGCTACTCCTGCGATTGCTGCCAGGTACCAAACCCTAGACCAAATGAGTTACTTACTCTGTTTCTTTCTTAAACTGCATTAGGAGCAGATTTGATGATGGGGAGTGCTAATATTCTTGCATGAATTATTTACACTGGTTGATCATCAAATGAGAGGTTATGAGTTCTTTAGGATGTTTAACTTTGTTCAGGATGGTATAACCATATTTACTTTTTTAGTTCTTTCATTTAGTTTGAATTTGCGGATTTCATACTTGAAATCCAAAAAATAAAATTAAAAAATAAAATAAAAATTGAGATTGATTATGATCTTTCACGTTGTTATAAGGCTCATTTTACTGGGAGAGCTAAATGGTAGTATAGGTTATGTGATATGGATTCCACTACTAGATAAATATTTATAAGTATTAAAAAAGAAGTAACATTTCAAAGTGATAATGAGTTTTGCATGAAATACATTTTGAGCAAGTCATTAATATGAGTTACTACATGAAAGATGTCTCAGTAACGTCTTGAATTTATTCTAACCTAGAATTTTAGATGTAAGGTTTTTATGCCTTCTTGAAAGGATCTTAAAGTCATGGTAAATCAGCTGTTGCTATACAGAATTGAAAGGATCTTAAAGTCACGGTGGATTTTTTCTTAAGAAGGGTAAAAAGAACCATTTTAAATTATAAAATTTTCACAATTACCAGCAGGGCACCTCACCAACGGCACATACACTGCAAATCAGTCATTGGCAGCACTGTATTGATTGCTTGAATCAGTTATTGGCAGCACTTAATAGATACAGTGTCTACATTGATTTAAGCTCTTTTTGTTGTGTGGGTTTCTGATTATTAGTGATTGTGAATATCTTCTAAAGATTAGGTTTTGTTTTGTTGTGCATTTGTGGTTGTTAATTCAATATGATTTTTATTGGGTTACTTTTTGTTTGATTTTATTTTTTGAAGTGATGGTTTGTTGTGAGGTTGTGGATTACTTGCTTGAATCTAATTAAAATTTTATGTTTTTAGTTTTAAGGACTTTATATTGTTAATCTATTTTGGAATTGAAACTTTTTCTCATGGATCTTTGGGTTCTTGGTAATGGGTATTTCTGCTTTGTTGGGTATCAGTGATTTTTCGAATTATTGTGGTTGAATTTCTTCAAGATTTTCTCAAATTTTGAAATAATATGGGATCATATTATTGAAAATTTTGAAGCAAAAATATCTGTTTGTTACTAGGAAAGTATATTTTTCTCACCAGGTATGTTTAAATCCAGCAAAGCTCAAATTAAGATGCTTTACTTGCAGCTTTCTCAACTTGAATATGAATATGTGCTATAGGAACTACATTATGTAGTGTCTAAAGCTTGAGATTAATATAGAACATTTTAAGCATCAATATAGAATATTCAATTCAATGTTGTGGTGATTTTCTTTGGTTTTGGCTTAATTAATCCTGAATATAAGCCGACTTTCAGTTTCCTCTCATTTATTTTGTATTCTTCTTCTTCCCCCAACCCCCCCCCCCCCCCCCCCCAACAATTTGAAACCTTCCAAGATGCTACTAGGCTTGAGAGGTTAAGAATCAATTTAAATTTAAGTGTGCGTGGTTTGTGAGGGTATTGTAATTCATAATGTAATTTATTCATTATACACCCATAGTCATTAGGGAAAAAAATCGGTAGTGGCTATGAGAATTTTAATAAATTTAATTATTATAATATTAATAATTTATCTATACAAAATACAAGTGTTTTTGAAAATCTATCTCTTAAAAGTGTTTTTCCGCTCAGTCTATTAAAAGATCCGGACCGTTCAAAAGTTGGGATAAATCTAACCCTTGCTGTTAAACACAAAATAGACTCTAGACTAAGGAAATTAGAATAACCCAATTCAAGTCACAGCTCTCTCATTTCTCTTCTCATATTCGTTCCAAAGCAAGTCAATCTCCTGCTCTCCCACTTCGGTCCCAACCCATTTCCTCTTAATCCCTTCTAATTACAAGCTACTAGCATCAAAGAAATTCTTCCAATTGCTGTTAAAAATCACAGAATCCTCCATGAATTGGAACCATGAACTGAAATCTCCTGCTCTCTCACTTCGGTCCCAACCCATTTCCTCTTAATCCCTTCTAATTACAAGCTACTAGCATCAAAGAAATTCTTCCAATTGCTGTTAAAAATCACGGAATCCTCCAAGAAGTGGAACCATGAACTGAAATAGAAGAATAATTGAAGCCAGATAATACTAAATGGAAGATTGAAGCATGATTGAAATATCATATTAAAACATGTTACCAAGAAAAAGGTAAGTCATGTCTTTACTTTTAAATTCATGAAAGTTAAGTAAATTATGTTGCAATTGTTGTGCTTGGTTGGAAGATTTGTGTTACGGGAGTATTATATATGCTCTGAAGTAATAAGGATGGAAAAGTTATGGCTAAACCATACTCTAACATCTATGAATTTTGGATTTCTAAGTTTTGCATTCAAGGTATTTGATAAAATACTTCAAAGAGGCTAAAAAGAAATTGGAGGCTTCAGGGAACTGAAATTCAATTGGATTAAAGTCTAGAGTTAGCATTAAAGTCTAGAGGTAGCATTAAATTGATGCATCAAACAAGAGGTAAAATAACTTTTATTTTAACATTCATGGAAATTAGAGTAAATATACAATATAATTGTGTAATATACAGTTAGCTAAATATAGGGGAAACAAAACCTGGCTCAATTAGTGTTGAATGTTGTGTTTTTAAAGGTAGGATTTATGATTGTGATTGCCCCATGAGGCCATGAGAATTTTTCCCTGTGAATAGTATTTTTCTGCACCAAAGTGGGATTTATATTATACTCCCCACCATTCTAGAAAGAGATTACTAATGCTTCTTTTGTTGGTTTTTTTATATTGAGGTTCAAATAGGACACGCCTCTACAACTTTTTTCAATAACTAAATTAGTCTTTAAAATTTAATACTGAAAAGAATTATGTCTAAGTATGCCTTATGCAAACCTGAAATATTAATTAAAAAATGAAAAAAAGTAGTACTCTTATTTTTGGACGGAGGAAGTACATATTGTTTCTATTTCTATAACCTGATGACAAGATTTAATTTGTGCTTTTCCACCTACAATCAAGAAGCACTTTTGTTAAATTTGCAGGGTGATAAGGATAACAGATTTTCAATTTCTGTTCACTCTAGGCCTGAATTCCTATTCAACAAGGCAACCACAAGATCAATATATTTCTTGAATCGCCAACTTAATGACAACATTCAGGTTTGTCTTTAGTTTTCTGTCTTCCCCCTACTAAAAATGGAATCTTTTTAGTAGAAACTAGAGAGCTAATCTTCCACATTTTTTTAATAAGGAATATCTGCTAATCTTTGGGCATGAAAATTGGTTTTATGTTTTATGATGCTATTCTTAAGGAAATATATAGGTAAAACTAATCTAACAACTTATTTTTACATATCTACGTGTGAAATTAAGGTCGCCTGAACATTTCACAATGGAAGTATAAAGGGGTAGAATCCGATCAATCCTAATGCTGCAGTCCTCTAGAGTCAATTTAGGGTCTAAGTGCTCAAAATCTTAATACAAATGCTTTTCAACACTAACCCAAGAATGTGACGTCTTACTTACTCAGCCCATGGGGATTTGGGTTGTGGAGTGCTGTATACTTTTTCAAATTATAAGTGAAGTTAGTTCTTCTCAAAGTTAGACATTAGAACATACAGTGGAGTAACTTTCAGTTCATGCAGTCGAGCAACTTTGAGGTATAGCTCTTTCCAATGATGAAGCATGACAAGTCTTTTCATGTGACTTACCTGAACATTCTAAACTGCTCATTCAGGATCATGTTGTCAGATCATTGACTTATAAATATGTGTGTTTGGGTTTTGTTCAGAAGGTGTTCACTATTGTAAGTCACTTCTCTGTAGAGTAAATATGTGGGAATTAGCAAAGTTAGCTAACTGAGGTTGATTTGTTGCATTAGTAGTTTGTGTAATATGTATTGGATTCTTTATATTGATAAGCTATGGGAATTGATATTGTATAAAATTGAGTATGCAAAGTGGTTATTGTCAGTTAAGGGCTGCAGCAGTTTGGTTGGGTGGATGGTATGGCTGGGCATTTGGTTTTTATTTATGCCCTATTTTGAGCAGTGTATTGTCCTAAGCTCATTGCAGGGGGGAGGTCTAATGCCTTTTATACTTTCTCTTTTCTCTATTCAAACTATGGAGTAGTAAAACTTTAATTTATGCCCTATTGTGTAATATGTTCTCTTTCAGTTGCATATGAATTGTATACACACACACACACACTCACTCATATATGTTCGTATTCAGTTGTGATTGTGTACATGCCATCATTTTTTTCCTTCTTAGAGTTCTCCCGCCCCCGTTTTTAAGCTGTTCTGTATCAAGTAATCACGTGTCAATTGTTTCTTTCTTGCGATACTACTAACATTTTGCTTTCTCTTATAAATAACAGATTTTTGAGAAGAACTAACTTTGTTGGCCGTGGACGTTGCCGATGGATAGTCTTTCTTTTTAGAGGTTTATGTATCGAAGATATGGTAGAGTTTGACAGATCTACAAGGAAAATATTGTGATATGTATTTTTAAGAACATAGTTTATTAAAAGTGGTAATATTTTTTTGTCGATAATTGGAAAATAGATTGTTGTAAAAAAAATTATTGATATACGCGCTGTTGTATTTATTATAAATTTATATTAGTAAGTGTCATCCATTCTGTGTATAGAGTTTGCAGGTGGTCGATACAAAGGAGACATTACTGTGAAAGTACATGTATTTTGATTATTCACTTTCCCTGAAGAAGTGTATAAGTGGAAAGTATTTTCTGTCCATAACTTATACAGAAATTAAAGACAATCTTCATTATTTTATTTACTTTACGTGCAAAGAAGGGAAAATATTTTTTGTTTGAATGACTAATTGAGTTTGAAGGACTAATATTTACTTTTAAAAGATCTGTATGACACCTTCAGTGGATGATTTGGCAACATCTATTTTGTGTCATTAATTTTTTTTCTCTTTTCAATGATTTCGTATTATTGATTTGAGTTAAATTGAAAATAGGGACTCAATTTTCTCAATAGTGGTGGCGACAGGAGATTATATTCATATTGGTGCTGTCAATTTAATGTTTTAGGTAAATAATGAGCATGTAGAGAATTTTGATGGACAAGTAAAAAATGAGCATGTAGATTTTGGAGCTGTCAATTTTAGGTAAATAATGAGTATGTAGCGAATTTTGATGGACAAGTAAATAATGAGCATGTAAATACAATTTGTATCAAAATTCTTGACTTCTTTACATTTTGGGTGGGGATGTCTATCTTGATTAGAAATTTTTGAATTTACAACAAATAATTACGAAATTTTCTAATTTTCATCAAATAAATATTCTTTTCACATTGTCAACTCACATTTTTTATTTAGATTCATTTTTAGGTAATAAATAATTGCACGAGTATTCGTAGTGCCGGAGGCACGGGCTAACCCTAGTTTTATTATAATTAGAAAGTATAATAAATTAAATTATTCATTACCTTATAGTATTATGATCCGACTACCCGAAAAATAAATTATGCTTTCATCCCGGCTGTAAATCTATACGAATATATGAGTAATTAATTATTGTATCGATCTACTCGCAGCAAAAGTCAACATATTTCTATCACAATATAATTTTTTTTTAATTATGTAGCAAGCTAGTCTAGTGAAATGATGTACCTGAAATTGCTGGGCTTGTGAGGAGCATTGAAATGAGGATGAAGATGAACCTTAAGATGGTCCCTCCAAAACAATGTCTTATCCACCGAGGTATTAAAACTTGTTCCATATTTTATTGGATCAAATAGTTGCTTGCCTTTGTAGTCTCCTTTTTCTTCCTCAGTTAAGTCGAAAAATTCTCGACTAGCTTCTATCATTTTATCCATGAGCTCCTTTTTCATTCCATGATTAACTACCTATAGGATGGTTTAATTTTGTGATTAGTCCAATATAAGGAAACATTAGACAAACCAACTAAAATATGTATGGCAAACAAAAACTAGGAGGAGTTACTCTAGTAATAGGAACATCGATAATAAACTAAAAAATTATTTTTTAAAAAAAGGTTGCTATTATTTATTCTCTCACACAATGTTATGGAAAACTAAAGCGTTGGTTGGAATTCAAGGTTGATATATATATATATATACCATAAAGAAGCCCCATTCGCGGCAGGCATTTCCAATTTCTTGAACAACGGTGGACTGCTGATCTTTAGTACCATAAGTCAGTAACGATAAGTCGATGGTGGGGATTTCATCATCTACTGAAACTATAATGTCACTACAATCACTCTGCTGGTAAATATACTTGGATGGAATAGATGTGAAACTACTAGTTTCAACAAGCTTTTTCACACTATTCATCTTTTGAGCTGCAAATAAAATTAAAAGAGAGATGCTTCTGTGAATGAATTGTTAATGTCTGATAGCTATATTTATGGATGAAGGGTGCGAGAAAGAATAGTTATGGCCGAAAGTTAGGTCAACTGGTCAAGGAAGGAAAGACTTAATCACTAATTAAACACACTTTAAAAGTTTTTCACATTTTAAAATTTAAACCTTAATGTTTTAATTTAAAGACATCGAGTCTTAGGCTGTGTTTGGAGTTTTACTTTGGGGGCGTACGGGAAGGGATGGGATCAGGGAAAGTTCTGTCTTCACCTTCTCATCCCTTTCTCACCCTACAACACAATACTCACATGAAACAGACGTTAATGTCACTTTATTTTTATAAATAAAATTTTTTTGTCCCTGTATTTATAGAAGATATACATAGACTGAAAATGAAAGGATAATTTATTCTTTAATGATATATCATTTATATTAACTCTAATATTTAGTCCTTTTTTATTCATCACACACTAATTGTGTATCTATAAATTAATTTATGTGCTTCTAAAGATATTTTAGATCGAAGTTTAACGTCAAGATTCGTCCACGCACCTCAATCACCAAAAGCGTGTCCAATCCTGTATAGAAACAAAATCACACGTGAAGTTTGACGGCTTAGGCTGCCGGAGGATAGCTTCGGTATGAGAATAAGTACAGACTGAACAAGGTTTAACAATGTAGATATTTAGTTCTGGAAAGTAATAATGAACTGTATGTGTACCTTTGATCTAAAGTATAACCTTGTATTTATAGTGATCACACCTCCTCTACGTACCTTCCTCGTATAGAAATAAGATTCCTCATTAGGACAAATTCCTAAATGGGATTGAACTAAATTCTCCTTAAAGGAAGGAAGTCGTATTCTATCATGACACTTTCCTTGGGAGTTAAAAATCAAATATAATTAAGAATCTTGGATTACTTAAAGTTATCAAACTGCCCAAACAGACTCCCACGTGGGGAGACTTCCTCCACGTGGATTATGACCCATCGAATTATTCGGGCCCAAATAATCATGCCCCCCCCCCCCCCCCCCCCCGTCTTCCATTATAATGGGACATTTAATGGAAGATCCATAAAGCACAATAATTGCATAATAAATAGGAATGCAATGATCCGGGCCCAAATTCCTCGGTAACGGCCCCAACACTCATTAAATGGCCCTCACATTACCCCCACGTTTGCCATCATTTCAGCCAAATTAGATGCGCCACATTTATGTAACTGAAAAAAGTTAGTTATTTAAAAAAGTATTTCCCCCCAAAAACAACCGTCACTTTTTAGATCTAATTCCTCAAAAGCAACCGATTAAGAGCCCTCTGCAACCTTTTCCTCCTCTCTGCGAATCCCCACTTTCGGCCAAACCTCCTGCAACTATTCCTCCTCTATACACTCCAATGGCTGCTCCAAACACTGCATATGCATCTGCCCCACTCTCTTCCATTGCGACCGACGATTTAGTCTCGGTCGATATTCTAGTGTCAACCACCATCGGAACTCCAGGCTACAAAATCATCTCATCATCTTCAAACCCCTCATCACAAATATTTTCTCTCACTGAACTCATTGAGATGCAAATCCGAAAAGAATACGAGTCTTGGAAAGCCTACTCTTATGTAAACACCCCATCTTCTATTAAGAGCACACAAATGGACGCCATCCGACAATAGTACCAGATACCAAACGAATACTCCATCCGAGCCCCTGACCTCAACTAGGGAATGTATTGGCGCCCAGAGGGAGAATGGGTGGCCATCCCTCTCTATGCCCTTAAATACGGCATTTGATTCCCCATACACAAATTCATCTCATCCTACCTAGGGCTTATTGGAACTGGGTTCACAAAACTGGTGTCGAACTCGTATATTCATATGATTTGATTCATTGCATTATGCCACAAGCAGAAGATCCCTCCAGGATTAGATTTCTTTTTTGCCATGTTCAGCATATCCTGATGCAAAGAACTGGGTCTACGATAACTAAACCTTTACCCTGGGAAGACAACCTTCATAAAAACCCCATCTAGCAACAAAGGATATATGACACCCCTAGTGGTTCTACAGTAAAGGAACCGATATGAAGCTTCTACCAAACTGGGCTCCCCCAAATGACCCCATCCTTAAAGTTACCAAATTTTTGAAGAGCCGATTCAACACATTCCGATCCTTCTACAGTAAGTTGAAGACAACTGATTGGCCCCTTGAAGTACTACCCAACCCAACTTGGCTCTACACTCATGACTGTAAGTGTTGATAGGAACCCTTTCTTTATTACTTCAATATTAATTGTCTTTTATACTATATCCCTTTTATACTTTCGAGATTAATTTTTAACCCAGAAGGCCTTGCTTGAGGCCTCTAGCACACAACCGCTGTAGACACTCAAAATTTTTCTTTCCTTGGACTAACTATGTAAGAGGGCAAAAGCGTCTTTTTATACCCCAAAGACAACCTTGGTGAACTACAACATCAAATCAAACCACGGAGATAGCCTGTGGGATATCAAATCAAACCCTGAACACAACCCTGAGGAAAAATAGACTCAACAACAGTTAAACCCCAGATTCAACCCCAAGTGATAGTCAAAAGCCACCTCAATCCTGGAGAAAACCCCGGGAGGGCAAAGAGGGAATGTTGACAACACAACATAAGAAAACAACCGTCCAACTGTAGATAGGGTCACCAAAGAGCCATCGCAGCAATCTCAAGTGCAAACTGAGCAAGATAACTCAACGGACTGTATACGAAGACCTGGAGATGCTATTTTGGTCATGGACCCATCTTCCCGGATTCGAAAATGGTTAAGCCCAATGTCATTGCGTAGCTCTCGAAATGAGCTTTCCGGAATGGTATGACACATCTCCATCGAATTTTTGAATTGCAAGATACGAATGTTTCAGCAGACAGCGCGTCGTTCAAAGGGAACGAACTTCGAGATGACAAGACCCATAGGGCCCTTCCGCAGGTCTACCTGCGGAAGCCCGAGTCTATATATATCAGCCCCCATCAGCTCATAAAAGAAGATTCCAGAGAGAGAGAAAGGCTAGGAGAGAGAAAATTCGACCGTTTGAGAGAGAAATAGCTCAAATCTTGCTTCAATCTTTGTAAATCAATTTTAAACACTTATATACTTATAAACTTCCACATATCAAGTTTTAACTGGTGGAAATCGAGTTTAGAGGCGCCAAAAGCCGTTCGTTAGCTAATCTCGTGTTAGGCTGTAAGATCTCTTCATATCTGAGTTCATTTACTGCTTTAATATATATATATATGTGTTGTTTATATATATTGACTAGATCTATCCTAGATCTAGCCAGATCTAGCTTTCAATCGGTTCAAAAGTTGTAAAACTTGAACCATTCAAGCTAGACTGGCTAGGATCTAGATAGATCTAGTTTACTTTCTAGTTTTGTAAATATTTAGCAACCACGTGACCCTAGATATGTATCTAGAGGAAATGGAAAGCTTGTTTACTCGCATACAAGGATTTGATCAATAAATTCTTTCTTTAGCGAAGTTTTATGTTATATGTATATATTTAGTTTAAATATGCATATTGCAAGCTTTCAAATGATGTCATTTGAGCCTAGGAACCACAGGGTCGATGATTCAATAAATGTATCTAGATTCGGATCTCGTAATGGACTTGTTTAAGTTGTACAGCTAGCTTTCAATCCATTGTACATGTAACCTTGGGCCTTAAAGCCTTAAAATGAGAATACGGATTTAAGGTCCCAAAATAGTGAAACCCGTGGTTTATAGGTGTTCAGGCTTACTTCGATGGCTTTCATACCCACAAGGAGCCCGACCCTTGTAGATATTATTTATATACTGTCAAAGATGCTTTGCATCTTAAATAAAATCAAATCAAGCAGAGTCTGGAATAAAATTGGAAGTACCAAAGGGCCTCAATTCCTATGCGAGTGAAAGGGTTTGAAAATAGCTTTTTAAAAAGCCACTTTCATATGCCTATTAAAAAGTGTACTTTGCTACGAGTCAAACCCCTTCGTATATAGGTTCAAGGAGACACAACACTACTTTCAAAAGAAAGCACTTCGAGCACATTTATCTGCATCACACACACACACAATTAATGCATAGGGAATGAAAAGACGCGGTAATCGTGTTTCTCGAAAGTCGGGGGATACCTAACACCTTCCCCTCGCTTAATTAAGCCCTCGAACTCTATGAATCTCGGGTTTACCAATTAATAGAGTCACATATTGGGCCATATTGCGAAAACTTTCAAACTCCGGATGAGTTGATATATCCATTTAAACTTATATCAACTGGCGGCTCTATCTAATTCGGCCTTATCATTAAAATCAATCTTTTAAAATCGTCGACATTGTATATCAGTCTTTCCCAAAATCTCACCCTTTAAGAAAGATAACTTAAATCACATAGCAAAATATAAAGGGTAGAGAACACGATAGAAAAATTCCCGGCGTCGACAGGTGACGACTCTGCTGGGGACGTTAGAGGGCTTAAACCGCATTTTAATATTTTCAATTTCCTTTTATCTACGTGTGATGAATGCTTTATTTACAATGTTTGTGTGTGAATGAATGCTTCTTTATAATGCTTTATATTAGTGTTTCACACAATGTCATCATATTACATACAGTGAGACGCGATGTCTGTGAATGTATGTTGTGTGATTCCTCCACTAGGAGGCAAACTTGTCGATGGCTGATTACTGGACTCAAGAAGAGCATAATCCTGCGAGGCTCATGAAAGGCGCCACTCAGATCCGCTCCAGTTGAAAGATCGGACTCATTTCCATCTAGTAGATTGCGATGATCTAGGAACCTTCACGCCGAAAAGCCCGTGAGAATAAACCTAAGATAGGTCAGCCTCTGATAAACCAAACGCGAAGGGAAAGCTATTCATGCCTTTCGTCTTTCAATTCATGTCAAATATTAAATGTCAATTACTGTCAAATATCAAATGCCAATTATTACCAAATATCAAATGTTATATTTGTCACATTATCCTGTCATCAAAATAAGTAACCTCGGGTTTTGCAGGAAGCTAAAGAAAAAAAAATAAAGAAAAAAATCAAAAAATTTAAAGAATGAAAAAATCAAAAAAATCAAAAATCAAATCAATCAGGTCTTGTCAGTATGTGCTTTAACTACGAAAGACCTGATCTCCCACTAATTACGGGGGTACATAGGCAGCCATCTATGGTGCGGTCTAACCCTTTAAAGAAATAAACAAACACCCTTCCTCACAACCAAAATACCAAACCAAATACCAATCCCAAGACACCAAAGTCCACACCCAAGAAAAACCCTTAAGGTCTACGACCTATGCTGAGAAGAACCTATGACATCTCAATGTCGTTCCACCAAATTCGGTGCAAGTCTCGGAAAGGAAGAGATACATTAAAAAAGCCAGTCATAGGGATGAAATGGCAATCATCATAAGATGCGACCCTTTAGCAACTCATCACTCCTAAAGTGCGAGAAGAGTTGATCTCCTTTGACCTATAGAAGTACAAGGGTGACCTTCATGGCAAAGTCTATTTCATACCTCAAGACCTGTTCCCCAAGATAAAGGCCACAAATCAAGCCTTACAAATCAAACCAAGCTCAGTTAAATCCATCACATCACCAAGCAAGATGAGCTCTTAGATCCAATTCAATGGAATTCGATGGCATCCATACATCAATCATCAAATTTGAAGCAATATCATAGCTATATATCAAGCATAATCATCAATGAGTGCAGATACGACCCAAGGTGATCACAGCAAATATTGACCTTCAAAGAGCTAACACCCTCAATCGGAAACCTTCATCAAATTAGAAGAAAACGGTCATCAAACCCGAGTACACCTACAAGTTAGAATTGAGGATTGGGGCACTTAGATGTCAAAACTCACCTTTACCCAGTCACTATGTGGATCAGGAGGTAAAAGACTCTTGCAATCTCGGCATCTTATCAGCCCATCTATCAAACATATAAAGTGATCGGCAACAACCCGATGTTGGGACCCTTACAACAAACAAGACTGGGGAAATTTCAGAGACAGGGACAACTCAACCCTAGGGCATTTATTAACCATCCTAAAAAGGAAAATGCACCAGTCGGTCCCATCAGCATGGTCCATCATCATCGGAGCTTTCCTCATATCATCTCACTGACAATCTGGTACGATCATTTGGTCTTTTCTAATCAAAATCTTCTTAGAATACACTGACCCACATGTGAGGTACGACTCTTTTATCGCTTTATGTGCTTTCGGTCTCCATTTACATGCATTAGTGATAATATACATTTGAAGTACAAATAAATCTTGTGTTAGAATCTTAGAAAAAGGTTTTAAAAAAAAGAAAAAAAAGAAATTTTTGTTTAACTTGTTATGAATTAGATTAATTCTGATAAGCTTCCGTGGAGCAAGAATCACTGGAATGATTAGAGAACTAAGACTATTCAACCTTTTGATTAGGCGCGACATCCTAGTTCAAAGCGCTTTTTGGAACAAACTTTACCTCATATACATGTCTGCACTTTGCGATTATCTTGACTCTTAGTTATGGGGTATGAAACTATGACGAAAGCAATGACAATTAGTGAGAAGATAAAAGATAAGTAGCGAGCCTAATGTCTCGAATCATGGCCTGGGTTACTTGATTTATTAAGTCTGAGGGGTGTCTTTACACCTGGTGCCCTAAAGTCATATGGTTTGGGAGCCACCGGCCCAACGCTAGCTACATAGGTAACTTAGCGCCTAAGAAAACGAGCATTGAAGAAGGAGAAGGCAAAACCTAAGCAGATCCGAATCGTGGTCAGGGTTACTCGAGTAATTAAGCCCGAGGGGCGTCTTTACACCTGGTGCCCTAAAGCCGTCTGATTTGGAAGTCACAGGCCAAACGCTCGCTACAGGGGTAACTTAGAACCTAAGAAAATGAATCTTACACAAGCTCAGGCGAGGAACAAATAGAGTAGACCGCTTGACTTGTCTCGAAGTGTGGTCTTTATTACTCGAGCAAATAAACCCGAAGAGGTGTCTTTACACCTAGTGTCCTAAAGCCGTTCGATTTAGAAGTTATTGGTCCAAAACTCGTTAAATGGGTAACTCTGAATAGCCTAAGAAAACGAGACAAATTAAGCGAGAAAAAATGAAAAAAGGAAATATGGAATCAAGAAAAAATTTCAAGATAGAAATGAGATCATCTAAAGTCATAGAAGAGAAACCCCTGCTAAGGGTTGCGCCACTCATAGTGCACATGTCATATGATGTTAATTCTATGAAGAGCGGTGTCTAGAGCGAAAATGAAGTATCTCTGATAAAGGGAGATAAGTCTTTTGAATCTGATCCTACCCATGAACAATGACCATGGATGCTTAAAAATTTCCTTGCTATTTCATAACTCATTCAATTTCATAAACTTTAACTTCAAATGCCTCATTCACAAGATTATACTAACTCTGATGGCCCAAGCCGTCAAGCTTTTGCGCATTCTGTTATCCGTTTGATGTGTATGATATTGCTCACTCTCGACTTGGTCAACAAAGAGTGTTTCTTCTATGAATCCCCGGTAACAACGTGCGAAAGGACCGGGGCATTTTTCGATTCCAAGAAATTGAATGAGTATAAGGCGAGATCAAGCCTCTCATCAAAAGAAAAGGGAGAACTCCTGAAAGAAATCACGGCGACATAAGATTGCCTCGACAAAAAAAGGAAAAAATTCTCAAAAGAGTCCTTAACTCAAAAAACAGATGCCTAATGACAAACAAAAGGTCTAGCAATTGAAATCTATGTCATCAAACATGTCAACCTGAGCCAAGTCTTCATAAGTCAAGGCCTCAGCACCAAAGTTTAAATCTGGGCAGTAAAAGAACGGGCCACATCCTCTAGGATGTCAGCAACACCTGGGTCATCAGTCAAGCCAATATCTAATCCAGCAGGGTCGCAAGTAAAGAGCTCGCCCCTTTTCATAATCAATGATCAAACCGTTGATGTCAATACAGCGTAGCATCGTGGAAGGATCCAGTGATGTAAGCCATTGAACACTACTTCAGCAAAAATAGCGGGATGTCTGATATTATAAACCATTGGCGTCAATCTAGCGTAGCATCGAGGAAGGATCCGGTGATGTAAGCCGTTGAACATTACTTCAGCAAAGATATCGGGATGTCTAATATTATAAACCATTGGCGTCAATCCAGCGTAGCATCGGGGAAAGATCCGGTGATGTAAGTCGTTGAACACTACTTCAGCGAAGACATCAGGATGTCTGATATTGTAAACCGTTGGTGTCAATCCAGCGTAGTATCGGGGAAAGATCCGGTGATGTAAGTCGTTGAACATTACTTCAGCAAAGATATTGGGATGTCTGATATTGTAAACCGTTGGCGTCAATCCAACGTAGCATCGGGGAAGGATCCGGTGATGTAAGCCGTTGAACACTACTTCAGCAAAGATATCGAGATATCTCCTAGTAAAGCCATTAGTGTCTAGACCGCCAAAGGGACCAGCACCAGATCCAGATCCAGAAGGAAAAAAAAGTAGCAACCTCTGCAGGATCCCCACCAAGACGGCGTATGAAAAGGGAACATCCGAATCTGCCCTGCGAATGTTAAAAGTAGCCATACGAGAGTTGGAGCTGCTAGGCCTATCAAAATCCATGCTTGAAAAGAAACTCCAAATCGCCTCAGAAAGGGTGAGGTATGTTTCTATATCTAGTCATTTCAATTAAGCATGTGCATCAACCTAGGGCAATAGACTCCTAAGGATAAATTTAGATTATCACATTATGCATGGTCTTCATATGTGCAACCGCGCTATATCAGCGCACATCTCCATTAAAAAGTTTAGCATGCATCCCCAGTGGAGTTAAATATGCATGCACATTAAACGCCCAGACTCAAGAAAAAATTCTGCTATTTAAAACTACTGTTCGAGTAGGCATCGAGACAGTCCGATGATGTAAACCTTTGAAAACTACCGTTCGAGTAGGCATCGAGACAGTTTGATGATGTAAGCCTTTGTAAACTACCATTCGAGTAGGCATCGAGACAGTTTAGTGATATAAACCTTTGTAAACTATCGTTCGAGTAGGCATCGAGACAGTCCGGTGATGTAAACCTTTGTAAACTACTGGCATAGTGGGCATTAAGATCATCCGATGAGGTAAACCATTGTAAACTACCGACAGGGTAGGCATCGAGATCATCCGATGAGGTAAACTGTTGTAAACTACCGGCAGGGTAGGCATCGAGATCATCTAATAAGGTAAGCCTTTGTAAACTACCGGCAGGGTAAGCATCGAGATCATCCGATGAGGTAAGCCTTTGTAAACTACCGTCATGGTAGGCATCAAGATTATCTGATGATGTAAGCTTTTGTAAACGATTAGCAGGGTAGGCATCAGGATCATCCAATAATGTAAGCGTTGAAAACCATCCAGAACAAAGTCAAGAATATCTGATAGTGTAAACCTTTGAATACTATGTCCAGCGTAAGCATTGACATCAACCCGATGGAAGTCAAACCGTTGGTGTCAGCCCCAGCATAGGCATCGGAAAGGTTCGGTGGTTTCAACCATAAAAATTATCCCCAGCAGGAATATTAAAAATGTAAGGGATATGAACATCTCAGTTAATCTTCATCAAACAAGCTCAGGAATGTTCAGTGGTGGAAGTTGCTAATGTCAGTCCCCAACAAAGGCATCATTAAATTCTAAAGGTATGTGATACATGACTTGATTTGTGATTTGAGAAGTGCAATGTGCAAAGTGCGATGTGCAAAGTGCAATTTGCAAAGTGCGAGGTGCGAAGTATGATTTGCGAAGTGCGAGGTGTGAATTGCGAAGTGCAAAAGTGCAATTTGCGAAGTGCGATTTGCCAAAGTTTTTTGACATTCATCATACCATTCATTGCATTGCATCATTAAATTTATCTTGTTATATTTCAAGTGTCTGGTAGTGTTTATCATGTTCATTTCATTACATTGCATAAACATGATAAAGAGGGGCATCTGTAGACACTCAAAATTTTGTTTTCCTTGGACTAACTATGCATAAGGGCAAAAATGTCTTTTTACACCCCCAAAGACAATCTCAGAGAACTACAACATCAAATCAAACCCTGGAGATAGCTCGTGAGATATCAAATCAAACCCAAAAGACAATCCTGAGGAAAAGCAGAGTCAACAACAATTAAAGCCCGAAAACAACCCCAAGGGATAGTCAAAAGCCACATCAACCCTAGAGACAACCCCGGGAGAGAAAAGAGGGAATGTTGATAACATAACATAGGCAAACAACCATCTAGCTATAGATAAGGTCACCAAAGAGCCATCGCAGCAATCTCAAGTGCAAACTACGTAAAACAGCTCAACGGACTGCCTATGAAGACCTGGAGATGCTATTTTAGTCATGGACCCATCTTACCGAATTTAGAAATAGTCAAGCCCAATGTCATTACGTAGCTCTCGGAAAGAGCTTTCCGGAATGGTACGTCACATCTCCATCGAATTCTCGGATTGCAAGATACGGACGTTTCAATAGACAGCGCGTCACTCAAAAGGAACGGACTTCGAGACAGCAGGACCCACTGGGTCCTTACGTAGGTCTACCTGTGAAAGCCCGGGTCTATATATATCAGCCCCCATCAGCTCATAAGAGAAGATTCCAGAGAGAGAGAAGGGTCATGATAGAGAAAATTCGACAGTTTGAGAGAGAAATAGCTCAAATCTTGCTTCAATCTTTGTAAATCTCAATTGTAAACACTTATATACATACAAACTTCCGCATATCAAGTTTTAACTAGTGGAAATCGAGTTTAGATGCGCCAAAAGCCGTTCGTTAGCTAATCTCGTGTCAGGCTGTCAGATCTCTTCATATCTCAATTGATTTACTGCTTTAATATATATATATATATATATATATATGTGTGTGTGTGTGTGTGTGTGTATGTGTGTGTGTTGTTTATATATATATATATATATATATATATATTGCTTGGTATAGCATTGATCTGAGTTTTAACCGTTCATTTCATTGTAAATAGTTAATATTTGCATTTTATTTACTAGATCTATCCTAGATCTAGCCAAATCTAGCTTTCAATCGGTTCAAAAGTTGTAAAACTTAAACCATTCAAGCTATACTGGCTAGGATCTAGATAGATCTAGTTTACTTTCTAGTTTTGTAAATATTTAGCAACCACGTGACCCTAGATCTTTAGAGGAAACGGGAAGCTTGTTTACTCATATATAAGGATTTGATCAATAAATCCTTTGTTTAGCGAAGTTTTAAGTTATATGTATATATTCAGTTTAAATATGCATATTGCAAGCTTTCAAATGATGTCACGTGAGCCTAGGAACCACAGGGTTGATGATTCAATCAATAGATCTAGATTCGGTTCCCGTAATGGATATGTTTAAGTTGTACAGCTAGCTTGCAATCCATTATACATGTAACCTTCGGCCTTAAAATAGGGATACGGATTTAAGGCCCCAAAATAATGAAACTCGTGGTTTGTAGGTGTTCGGGCTTACTTCGATGGCTTTCATGCCCACAAGGAGCCCGACCCTTGTAGATATTATTTATATACTATCAGAGATGTTTCGCATCTTAAATAAAATAAAATCAAGCTGAACCTGGAATTAAATTGGAAGTATCAAAGGGCCTTAATTCCTATGCAAGCGAAAAGGTTTGAAAACAACCTTTCAAAAACACCACTTTCACATGTCTGTTAAAAATGAACTTTGCTATGAGTCAAACCCTTTCGTATATAGGTTCAACAAGGCAAAATACTACTTTCAAAATAAAGTACTTCGAGCACATTTATCTGCTTCACACACACATGCACACACACAATCAATGCATAAGGAATGAAAAGACGCGATAACCGTGTTTTACGGAAGTCGGGGGGGTGCCTAACACCTTCCCCTTGCTTAATCAATCCCCCGAACTCCATGAATCTCGGGTTCTAGACCAATTAAATAGAGTCACATATTGGGCCATATTGCAAAAAATTTCAAACTCTGGATGAGTTGATTCATTCATTTAAACTTATATCAACTGGTGGCTCTGTCTAATTCGACCCAATCATTAAAATCAATATTTTCAAATCGTCGACATTTTATGTCGGTCTTTCCCAAAATCTCACCCTTTAAGAAAGATAACTTAAATCACATAGAAAAATATAAAGGGTAGAGAACGCGATAGGAAAATTCTCGGAGTCGACAACCGCCCGTCCTGACCGAACCGATTCCTCAACCAATCACCGATGAGGGCTTAGACACCGAAACGATCCTCATCACCGAAATTCCCATCGACACCTCTCCAAACTCCTCTCCAACAACCGAACCACCCCTCCTCATCCAACCAATAACTACTGTCCCGATGCCTCCGAAAATATCCACCAAAAAATACCTAAACATGATCAGAACTGATAAACTGGTCTTGATGAAAAAGAAAAGAAGGAAACAAGCCAAGACATCAAAACCACCCATAATTTCCATAACCAAACTCCTACCGTCACTGATGCTCCCTAACCCACCGAATTAATCCAAGAACCTTCATCAGAACCTCAAATTGAAGAAACTGCAACCGACCCCCCCCCCCCTAAAAAGGGCTCGAACGGAAGAAACCAACCAATTTCCTCCTCCTCCTTCACTCCCTGCAAAGTCATCGACATCCGAAGACCCACCAAGGAGGTTCCTAAACACTTCCTGGTCTTGAGATATGCCACATGATTTTCGATACAAGAATTTTAACGCATTTGTCTTATCGGGAGATGACGAGAAGTTTGAAGTTCTCAAACTCGAGGACTTCGTAATTGCCATTGTTGTCCCCATGGGTCGGGTAAGAACAAGTACTTTACTCTTTCTGTTGTATTAATTACCCCTAAACACAACTCCTTAATTTATTCATACTTTTCACTGGTTTGTTTTGCCTTCGGCCGACTGTTACTTCGAATCAAAGAGATTTTAGTTCGGAAGAAGGAGCTTGAGAACATTGCATGTCGTCTTCACTCAGAACTTGAAGTTGTTTCGAATGAGCTGAAGGAAGAACGAGAAAGACTCTACGCTGCCCGACTTCACACTAAAGCACTATCATTAGAAGTAAAAGAACTGAAATGGAAACTCTTCGAGCTTTCTAAGCAAACAGAGAAACTCTTTCTAGAATGGATTAAGCTGAAAAAGGATAAAGATACCCATCACAAAGCATACACAACTCTGACAGATCAATATGAGCAAATTTTCAACAAAATGAAGAACATGGTTATAATAGCCGCAGGGCTGGAGAAAGAGATTGAAGGCTTGAAAGCTGAGAAGCCTACTATCTCTGAAGCCGAAAAGAAGAAGATCATCGAGGAGTATCAAGAATCGTCTGAGCTAACTAACCACATCATCTCCCAATTTGCCGAAGGCTACCAAAGCCACAAAGAAAAGATAAGGGAAAAGATGTTGCCAGCTGGTCTCGACACCTCCTCCGATGACGAAGCCGACCCACCTCTAAAATAATTTATTTTTTATATGTAAAAAATTTCTAATTTAAATATTTTGACAATCAATGAATATTAATATTTATGAGAAAAAATTGAATATTTATTGAATTAATTGATAACTTAGAAAATGTTTACAAAATCATACAAAATAAAGTACTTAGTATTCATTATTGATAATACTTTCTAAGCCTCCCGGCACGCCAAGTGTTTTTAATTTTTGTTCCATCCATTGCTCAAAGCTGGTAAGTTTCTGGCTTGGGCACTTCAATAACCTTGTACGGCCCTTCCCAGTTGGGCCTTAGCTTTTCGAGGGTTTGGGGCGACGACGCCTCTACCTCTCGAAGAACCAGATCTCCAAATTCAAATCTCCTCAACTTTTGTGATAACCCGAAGATTTAGAAGATCTTGAATGATTAAATTAAAGATTAAAATCTAAAACCCAGAGTGAAAATAGAGGATTTATTTAAAAATTTTAAGAAAAACCTATACGGTTTAAAATTTTAAATAGTGTAGAGAAATATGGGTTACAAAATTCAAAACCTAGAATGAAATTATATTTGAAAGTATGTTAAAAATAAGGTATTATGTTACCTTTAACTTTACGTGAATTAATGGAAAAGATTATGAAATGAAATATATGAAAAAGATTTAAAAAGGGAAATTAGTGTGCTGAATTAGTGTATTCTATTTGCTGAATTGGTATTCAGCTTGCTGAATTAGCGTATTCGATTTGCTGAATAGGTATACAGGTTGTTGTATTAGTTATGTTCGCTTGTTGTGTAGGGAAACAACAAGTTGTTTGAGTAATCTAGGTTGCTGGATTAGGTATTCTGCTTATTAGATTATAAAGGAGAACTGTTAAAGTGAAAGATTAAGTATTAGAAATTTAATAAAAATTCCAAAAAGGGATTAATATTTATGGCAAGCCATATGATAAAGGCTTATTGAGTGTAGCAAATTGTATAATGAGATTTTTAATAAGACATTGAAGTAAATGTCTTTCCTAATAAATGAATTTAATAATTATTTATCAACGATGATAAATATATTATGACTTATGTGGATTACGCATGAGATTAAGTAAATATGTATATTATAAATATGTATATATATTTATTTATTATATAAAGTGAATTATAATGAAAACAGTATAACCTAATATTATATATTAGGAATAAAAATTAAATAACCTAAGGGTTATAGTTATTGAAGATTTATCATAGTAATTAATCTATGTGCTAGAAAACTTATATTAAGAGAATTATAGCATTTAAAATATATACTAAGCTAAGAGATTAATTTTATCATCTCAATTTATTGGTTATTTTAAACCTAATTAAATTAAGCTTAACTGGGTTATATAATTAAATCTATGTAAATAATTATTTAAAGTCCAAATTGAGTTGGTCCATGTTATTTTTCATGACCCCAAATAAATTAAATTAGTGAGCCTAAACAATATTTCAATTGGCCCAATTTTTTAGCCCAAAAGATGTTGGGAGATTTGAGCACATAGAGTAAATCATTTTTACTCCACAAAAGTCATGGTTGCTCACCTACTCCCCATCTAATCTTATCTATTCTACCAACTCCTAGCCATGTGTCCTTATTTTATTTAGTCTTCTCATTTTATCCATATTTACAAGCAAGCTAAGAGATTAGAGTGAGAATGAAGATGAGAGCTAGCAAAAGAAAAGCAATCTTCTCTCTCATTTCTCTCCCTCTCACCTGCCACTTTAGAGAGAGAAAAGGAGAGAGAAATTAGCCATTAGAGGAAGAAGAGAAGAGATGAAGAGGAAATCAAGAGGGGAAGAAAACAAAAGGTATAAAACTCTAAGCTTTGTTAATTCCTTTTGATTTCTTTTATCAAATCACGAGTTTATGATCTTGAACATGATAACACTAGATCTACTAGTTAGATGGTGTATTATGTGTAGATCTAATCATTTTGGGTGTCAAAAATTGGATCAAAAGTAAGAAAAGCAAAATAGTTTTGAAGACTTAAGAAAACCTTAGCTTTTAGTCACTTTGAACACTCACCATTTGAAATCTACACATCTTATTTGCGATTTGTTAAAGAGGGGTGTTAGATATATTAATTGCATAAATAGTAGCAACTGTTTTAGTGAAAACAGTCCTGCCGGAAAACATTAAAAATTAGACACAAACAAACCCCCTGGCCAGTTTGGTCCAGGGACGTTTTCATCCACTTTTATTGCTTTAAAAATTCTGAAAACATTTGGGGTATTAATATAATGAGTTAACTGAGTCCTGTAAAAAGATGGGAATTTTTGGATGTGTAGAATGAAAGTTATGGATTTCATAAGAAAGTGTGATGTTAAAAGTAAACTGTTATAACTTGAAATTTACAGCCCAAAAAAATGTGAAATTTTTACAGGGATCAGTGTTTAATGAGATGAGTCTATTGTACAAATTTTAGAATTTTTGGACGAAATTTTAATTTACTAAAAATGTTGCAACATCTGACTATTTTGGGCATTTTAAAATTAGTAAATGAAATTTGAAAATTCCATAAAAAAATATATGTTCATAAGGGAACCATATACTGATATTTCATAGAAAAGAAAAAAGAAAAAATTTCAGACATGTTTTGGTATTTTTCATGTAAATGTTTGAGTTATGGATAAATGGATAGATTAAGTTAAATGATGTTAGAAATTTTGAAAATGTGATTTTATGACTTAAAGGCCCTTAATATGATATAATCAGATTTGTGGAGGGTATTTTGGTCATTTTTAATAAGAAGTTATATTTATGACATTTTAAGTTTATTAAATAAATGAATTAGTAAAAGATAAATAATTAAATAAAGAGATTATAATATACTGCATAGCAGTAATCGACGGGCAAGACAAGTTTCCGAACTCAAACTCGAGTTATTATGTTTCAAGCATGCTAGTGGTTTAATTATTTATAATTATTCCACATCTTTGATTATTGATTCGCACTTAGTGCATGTTGCATATGTTCATCAAGTATGAAAGGCTGATCACCTTCATTATCATAAGGTTTAGTTAAATTTGTTCATGGTCATTGTTGACCACCAAGCATTATTGATTCAATCATTCAATTATTGAAATTGATTCATGCTCTTTCACAATTATTATACATTGTTGAAAACTTAATAGCTTATTCCTTTTCAATCATGATATATCTTCATTGTATTTAAATTTGCTGAGAAAAGTAGTTGTTCACTCTTGCTATATCATGATAACAAATTTCAGATTAAGACGAATGTTCAAGGAAAGATAGAGACACAAGCAAAGGACAAGATTAGATTGTTATGCATGTTAACTATTTAGTTATCTGACGTAAGTTATTTATGTAAACTTTTTGTGAATCTAAAGGTATGTATTTAAGTTAAGGTTAGAAACCTTAGGAAGTGATGTAGAATTATTTGAAAATAAACAATGTATATATGAATATTCCTAAATATTTATAGAACAGATATGAAGTGAATATACTGTGACGCACCAGGTTCGAGGTTCAAGGGACTCGGATTTGGGGGCGCTACAGCGTTACCCCCTTATTATAATGCGTTCTCCTCTGGTAGACTTCTAGTCTTACCAAGGTCGATTCTCGAACGTTTTCCAACAAATCAAGATTGAGGTGAAGGCCTTCATCATTGTACAGCTCCTTAAATTGGCTGACCCGAAGCATATGAGACCTGATCTCAACTGACACAAGGTTATCGGTCCTATAGGCCAACCTGAACGGCGAATCACCTGTTGTGGTCCTAGAGTAGTTCAATATGCCCATAAAACACTAATCGATCAACTCCTCGGGCCAACTTCCTTTGGCTTCGTCTAGCCTCCTTTTAATTCTAATTAAGAGGGTCCGATTGGTAACCTCTACCTGGCCATTGGATTGAGGATGAGCTGTTAGGTTTGTATATTACGCATATATGCAATCAAATTACATAAACAAGGCGAAAGCGCTATAAAATCATATTTTAAAATTTATACAAACCATCACCATGATCATACCTTGTGCTCAATTATTAATTAATAGAAGAAGATTGAGAATTAGAATCATACCCTTGTAGAACCGTGCTTCCTCAAGTAAGAGTTCAATTCCAAGTCCTTCGTGTTCTCCTTGAATTAAACCGATGAGATTCCTTCTTTAGATCAACGTTCTCCACCCAAGTGTTTGGCTTCTAGAGGTGATCCACCAAGGAAGTATTTATTCAAGAAGATGGGTGTTAGCAAAACCCTAATTTCTATCTCTATAGAAATTATCAGTACTCTCCCAACTCTTGAAAGTTTGTCTAACCCCTAACCCATAATAATACTCCTCTTATTTGTAGATGTAGGTAACCCTCCTAAACTATTTAGGAATATGATTTGAATTAATTAAGGTCATAATCCAATTAGGAACTTGTGAGAGTACTTTTATTAATTAATTCCTAAACCCTTTTAGGAATTAAATAACAATAATAGTAATAATAATAAAAAGACTCCTCTTATTAATTTATATTTAATATTTTCAAAATATTAAATAATAAATATTAAGCTATTTAATTTATTCTATCGTCATAGATTAAATTAAATATATTTAACTTTATATTACGATTATGCAATTTACTTCTTAAATAAATATGTTCCTTTTGCGGTGTGACTATTTAAGTTCTCAATATTAAACCGGTTGTGAATAAATCAATTAAAATAATTATAATCTTTTTTAAATAAATAAATTAAATTATTTAATTTATTTAAATAAATATTTTTTATTCTACAATAAGGTTAAGCGCCCTTAGCGATCAACGACTTTCTAGATAATATAGATTTTAACATTAATCATGAAAGAACCTTTTAGTGAATAGTAACTGTACAATTCAATCCTTCTACCATACAATGTCCCAATTAAATATAAGAAATGAAATACTGTCAAGTCTTATTTTATTTAATAATTTGTATTTCGATTCTGAAATGCACAACTCTAAATAATACAAATTAAAAACTCATTTTACTAGGTCATTCTCTCCTTTTATTAGGAGCGGTAGATTATTTGTTGATCATTCACCTATCTCCATATACAACTTATTATATCCAAGTATACCCTTTGATATACCCTAAAGGTCTTAAGGGACATGTCAAAGCATAACTCATCATACATAAGATACTATGATGATCTCAAGTTCATGGATCACTTGTACTACTATCACTTAAGGAATTCTTATTGACAGGTAAGTAAAACTCTATTAATTAGGTATTCCTTTAGCGATCCACATTCAGTGAACCTATTCTTCAATAAACACCTATATACTTGCTTTATTGTCTCCACACAAATGATTATGAGATCAATCATCCTCTTTATAAGAACAAGCAAAGTATGTACCAATCTATCCAGATTCACTAATCCTCTTTGTAGTAATCCAACGATTGGGAACAATTTTAGTTTTAAGCTATCTAAGAATTTAGATCTCATTAGCATGAACATCATCATGATTCTGAAAGTATTGCTTAAAACTATGGGTTTATCACATTTAATATAACAACACCATGTAGATAAAGTAAAATGTCTTTAATAAATGAATTCGTTTATTAATAAATGAATAAGATTACAAAGTATATGTTACATCATATCCAATATGATTGGTTTGTGTGCATACTACTTTCAATCTCCCACTTGCACTAAATTCAATCGACATGGAATTTAATACCCATCTTCTCTAAGTGACGATCAAACTGCTGTTGAGTTAAAGCTTTAGTAAATAGATCTGCAAGGTTGTTTTGAGAGTATACATGCTACAAGGTGAAGTCTCCTCTTTCAATGATCTTTCTAATCAAATAAAACTGCCGCAACACGTGTTTAGATTTCTGATGAGACCTGGGTTCCTTGGCCTGCGTAATAGCTCCAATGTTGTCACAGAATAAAGGCACTGCTCCTTTAATGCTAGGAACCACACCAAGTTCATTTATGAACTTCTTCATCCAAACAACTTCCTTTGCAACTTCACTTGCAGCTATGTACTCTGCCCCTGTCACTAAAACAACAACTGTTTGCTGCTTAGAACTCTTCCAACTCACTGAGCCACCGTTTAAAGTAAACACATACCCCAAAATAGATTTACTGTCATCTTGGTCCGTTTGAAAACTTGAGTTTGTATAGCCCTCTAGTTTCAATTCAAAACCACCGTAGATAAGAAATACATCCTTAGTTCTTCTTAAGTATTTTAGGATATTTTTTCACTGCCTTCTAGTGTTCTTCTCATGGATTTGACTGATATCTGCTTGTTACACTAAGTGCATGAGCGACATCTGGTCTAGTACATATCATACCGTATATGATAGAACTTATTGCTAAAGCATAAGGAATCTTACTCATATGGTATCTCTCCTCAGGTGTCTTTGGGGCCTGTTTCTTGGAGAGATGTATTTCATGGCTCATCGGTATGAGACCTCTCTTAAAATCCTCCATACTTAACTTTTTTAGCATTGATTCAATGTACGTTCCTTGGGACAAGCCAAGCATTCTTTTAGATCCATCTCTATAGATCTTTATCCCTAAAATATAAGATTTCTCACCCAAGTCCTTCATGGAGAAGTGTTTAGATAACCAAATTTTGATCTATTGTAGCATAGGAATGTTATTCCCTATCAGTAATATATCTTCTACATATAATATTAGGATTGAAACAATGCTTCCACTAACCTTCTTGTACACACAAGGTTCATCCTCATTTATGATAAAATTAAACTCTTTGATTGTCTCATCGACACGGATGTTCCATCTTCGAGAAGCTTGATTCAATCCATAAATGGATCGTTGAAACAAAACCCTCTAGTTGTATCGTATACATATCCTCCTCAAGTTTCCCATTGAGGAAGGTCATTTTCATGACCATTTGCCTGATTCATAGTCATAATAAGCAACAATCGCAAGAAAAATCCGAAAGGACTTGAGCATAGCTACTGGTGAGAGGGTTTCATCATAGTCAACACATTATCTTTTTTTGAAACCTTTTATAACCAGTCGGGCCTTATAGGTCTCTACCTGTCGTCCGCTTCAGTCTTTATCTTAAAGAACCATTTGCACCCAATAGACTTAATGCCTTCAGGTGTTGAAACCAAAGTCCATACTTGGTTTTCATACATGGATTTCTTCTCGAATTTTATGGCTTCTAGCCATTTTTATGAGTCTTTACTACTTATAGCCTGTTCTTAAGTCAATGGATCATCATCATCTATGATTTGTACCTCATCATCATCCTCTATGATTAATCCATACCTTTTGGGTATCTTCGGTGCTCTTCCAGATTTACGAATAGGTTATGGTATAGAAGGTGTCTCTACTTGGACAAGTTCATCCACTTGAGCTGTAATGGTTTGTGGTTCTTGAACTTCTTCAAGATCAATCTTCCTCCCATTAGCCTCTTCAAGGATAAACTCCTTTTCCAAAAAGGAAGCTTGTTTTGCAACAAACAGCTTTTACTCAGTAGGATTGTAGAAATAGTATCCTAAATTTTTTTTAGGATATCTCACAAATCTGCACTTATCAGATCTTATCCCAAGCTTATCATCTTGAAACTTTTTCGCATAACCTGGACATCTCTAAATCTTAACATAACTAGGTTTCCTCCCTGTCTATATCTCATATAGAGTCTTGGGGAATGATTTTGAGGGGACCTTATTTAGTAGATACGTAGCTGTCTCTAGGGCATAACCCCAGAAGGATACTGGAAGGTTGGTAAAACTATAAATGGAACGAACCTAGGGTCCAACAATGTTCGGTTTCTCATTTTAGATACACCATTCAACTATGGCGTTCCTAGTGGAGTCTATTGTGAGATTATACTATTTTTTTGAGACAATTGAGAAACTCATTGCGTAAGTATTCACCACCTTGATTCGATCGAATAATCTTAATACTCTTACCAGTTTGTTTCTTTACTTCACTTCTGAATTCTTTGAAATTTTCAAATGATTCTGACTTGTACTTCAGTAAATACACATATTCAAATCTTGAATGATCATCAGTGAAAGTAATAAAATAAGAATACCCTCCTCGTGTATTCGTTGTCATAGGTCCACACACGTCAGTGTGTACCAATGCTAACAACTCTGTAACTCTTTCTCCTTTTCCACTAAAAGGAGATTTGGTAATGTTACCCATAAGACATGATTCACAAGTTGGATATGATTCGTAATCAGATAGCTCTAAAAGCCCATATTTATGCAACTGGGTAATCTTATTTCATTAATATGACCGAGTCTACAGTGCCACATAAAAGTATAATTAACATCATCTCTTTTCATTTTTTTAGTTTGTTCAATTTGAAGTATATTTTCATGAAAGTCAAGTATGTAAAGTCCATTCAGATTACCAACACCATATAAAATATTTTTATTATAAATAGAATAAGTGTTGTTCTTTATTATAATACCAAAACCATCCATATCCTAATATAGAAATATAAATAATGTTTTCTATAAATGTTGGAACATAATAACAATTATTTAAACCAATGCACTTGCCCATAGGCAGTGCTAAACAATAAGTTCCTACAGCTAATGCAACAACCTTTACTCCATTTTTCACTCGTAGAACGACCTCATCCTTGTTCATCTTTCTACTTCTGCTTAGTCCCTGCATAGTGTTACATATATGAGAATCACAGCCGGTATCCAATACCCAAGTAGAATTATGACTTTAAAAAATTAATTTTAATCATGAACAAACCTTGATCGGAAGTCGAAGCTTCTCCAAGATTCTTCTGCTTTTGATTTTCAAGATAATCCTTGCAGTTCCTTTTCTAGTGACCCGACTTATTGTAATGGAAGTATATTCCTTTGCTATCTGGATCAACTTTCTTATATCTTTTCCTTTCGCCTTGCCTTTAGCCTTCTTTTTTTTCTTCTTTTAAGAAAATACATTAGGCTTCTTCCTTTTATTGGAAGAATGATCCACCAATAAGACTTGGTCCTTCTTGGATGGGAAGTGACCGTCAGCAGTTTTCAACATGTTAAGTAATTGAGGCAAGCTGACATCCAATTTATTAATGTGAAAATTCATAACAAATTGTGAGAAGGTGTCTGGGAGTAACTACAAGATCAAATCTTGAATTAACTCTCCATCCATTATGAACCCTAACTATCCAAAATGTTCAATCAAATTGATCATCTTTAGGACATGAGTCTCAACAGTAGTACCCTTGGTCCTACGAGATTGGAAGAGCTCCTTAGATATTTGATATCTAGCAGTCCTAATTTTCTCAACATACAACTCCTTTAGGTGCAAGAGTATAGTAGGAGCATCCATAGTTTCATGCTAAAGCTCGTTACTCATGGATACGAGTATGATTCATTAAGCCATGGTTGCATCGCCATGTCACTTTCCAAAAGTAGCAACCTCTTTCTCAGAGGTTGTGCCTGCAACAGTTGCAAGGACGGACGAATTTAGGACATAAGAAATCTTTCAGCAATGAAAACAATTCTCAGATTCCTTAACCAGTTCATGTAATTCGGTCCGATCAGGTTGTTGGCATCAAGTATGTTACGCAGTGATATTAGTGAGTTTGACATTTTCAAATTCTGCAAGTAAAAAGACAAAATTTAGCATAAATTCTTTTTATTAATTACCAAAATAAATTAGGTCTTTATTTAAATTGGTATCTCCCACTATTTTCATCAAACTATATTACCCTCAATATATAGTTCGACAAATATAATTAAAGTTTTGCTAGTGAAAATAAAGATCTCATTTCAAATGTATATAGCCTTGTGTGTGCACAACAAACTATATATAAATAAATAGGTAGACAACTTTTGTCAATTACATCACCATGTAAATCTTTTTATTTTGTCTTTTAGATCATAATGGTCAAGTGTGTGCACATCCAAACTAAACTAATCTAAGTGAATTCAAACCCAAAATTTTCATATAAGTGAAGACAAAACTACAGTCGTGTGTGTACAACAAAGCTGTAATGTTTAATTCCTTATAAACATCCAACGTAATAAAGCAACATATTAAATAATTAATACTTGCCTTGTGTGTGCACACCAAACTTATATTAAATATTCAATACTCTATCGTCTTTGAATGTAATCAACTTAATATATTAATTTTTAGGGTTTTGTTATTAATTGTCTCATATTGTTTAGCGCACATGCATATATATATAAAATACGCGTCATATTATTTAACATGCGAAGCATGTTGGACAATATATAATATTTATATAGTAAGCATGCACATATAGAATACTATATTTTACCCGGATTATTTATGGACTTTTATTCTAGTTTGGTTCACTAGAGCCACCAACTGAATCAAAAGGTCAAACTTATGTGCAATAAATGAATTTAAACATAACTATTACATTTAAACCCGAGCTTCATTACAGAAGTGTCTTCAAACGCTCTTTGCTCCATGATCTTCAATTCTTCAAGTAATTCTAGCTAATCTTATTACATAAACTATTTATAATAAATAGAAACCTTGATCAGCAGTCAAGGGAAAGTACATAGGAGGGATATAAAATTTACATCAAGAAAAACTAGAGAAGACGAGGTATGAAAATCTCATTTATAAAACTCATTCATTCATGCATTCTCATAGAATACAATCATCCATTGGTCAATAGTCCATAGGCAATCCCATTTATTATCATACATAACACTATATGCATCAATAAATCACATTCATCTCATGAATAATAAAATTATTCCATATATGCATTGATATCAATTAATGGGCAAAAATTTGCTTAAATATTTAGTTTTGAAACAAAATAAACTCTTTATTTTAAAATTTTATCATTTAATTTTTATTTAACAATTTGAAATCTTATTCCAGATAAAATAAACATTTTTATTTTAAACTTTTATCGATTAAATAAATCATTTATGTTAATTGAAGAAATAAAAAAAATTCAAATTCTATAGAGTGGCGCGGCCGCGCCTTGAATGAACTGGGAAGCAGCGCGTCCGCATTACACCTTCAGAAACGAATTTTTGGGATCGAGTGTGACTGTTCTCCAGAATGAACTGGAAGTGGCGCAGTCGCGCTGCAGTGCAGATAGATTCAGCAAAACGATTTTTGCCAAGAAAATTTGATCGAATCGCATACCAATTCATACACAGAATCATAAAAATCGACAATTAGCACAAGATTAGGCTCTAATACCACTGTTAGGTTTGTATATTACGCATACATGCAATCAAATTAAATAAAAAAATGTGAAAGCGCGATAAAATCATATTTTAAAATTTTATACAAACCATTACCATGATCATACATTGTTCTCAATAATCAATTAATAGAAGAAGATGGAGAATCAGAATCATACCCTTGCAGAACCGTGTTTCTTCAAGTATGAGTTCAATAATAAGACTCCTCTTATTAATTTATATTTAATATTTCTAAAATATTAAATAATAAATATTAAGCTATTTAATTTATTATATCACCATAGATTAAATTAAATATATTTAACCTATTATTAAGATTATGTCATTTACTTCTTAAATAAATATTTTTCTTTTACGGTGTGACCCTTTAAGTTCTCCATATTAAACCGATTGTGAATAAATCAATTAGAACAATTCTAATCTTATTTAAATAAATAAATTAAATAATTTAATTTATTTAAATAAATAATATTTATTTTCAAAAAGGGTAAGCCCTCTTAGCAATCAACGACTTTCTAGATAATATAGATTTTAAAATTAATCATAAAAGAACCTTTAAGTGAATAGTTATCGTAAAATTCAATCATTCTACCTTACAATGTCCCAATCAAATATAAGGCATGAAATTACTATCAAATATTATTTTATTTAATTATATGTATTTCGATTCTAAAATAAAAAACTCTAAATAATGCAAATTAGAAACTCCTTTCTAACACTACAAGAAACTGGGTTATTGGCGACGGGGGTAATGTCGATGGGACAAACGTCGTCGGTAATGACCTTAATGGCAATGGCACAGCCGTCGTGAGTGAATGCCGTCGGCAATGACCTATTTTTCCTCACTTAGCGCCATCTTTTTCATTGCGCGTACAGGGGAAGGATGTAAGGCGACGGGTTAGGTCATTGGCGACGGGGAGTTGTCGTCAATATTAAGTCATTCGCGACGGGAGTAATCTGGACGACACTACCATCGAGAATGAGTCTTATATAATCAGACTGCTTTTAATTTTTCAGCTTATTCTTTTTCTTCCAGCCGCGCAAAATTCTTCTTTCCTTCTTCCTCCTATCGTCGCCCTGAGTAGCTCGCCGTCGCCCATCTTCTAATTACCACCTCGCCGTCGCCGTCGACAGTCCCCGTCGCCGCCTCTGTCAACTTTTCCCACAAATATAACCCTAATTAACTTATGGAACCATTGTAATAATTTTTTTATCATCTCAATATATAATAAGATTTGATTTATGATTTTAATTATTTGATTTATACTGGTATTTACAGTGCTTGTGTTAAGTTTGTTAAATTTCCCAGTTCTTTTTATAAAACAGAAATTACTGAAGTTCATGGGGTGGAAAAAAATTAATGTTTAGCTTCTTTCAAATTAAAGTATGAAAACTTTTGGGCATTGTATTATTCTTCAAATTAAAAAGTTGAGATTGTCAAGTGGGTTTTGGAGCCTAAATCCCAGGTTGGTTTTGCAGCCGTTAATGGAGTTTTCTCCAGTTGACCAATTTTCAGTTTTGCAGGATTTGTAAAAAAAAACTTGCCTTTTCATTTTGCTTCTTGTTTTATATTTTGTGCATATTTATATATTTGTATTATTGTTATGTACATAGAGATAAATCTATGTACCATTATGTAGCGTATTGTTATGTACATAGTATATATATATAATGGTCAATTTCTGTTTACTGCCATCTTATGTTGAGAATATCCGTGTCCTAGGTCAATTTCGTGTCTCATTACTATTTCAGTTTTTAAAATGTGAATAAATGCACTCATCTCTCGTTGTGTTGCTATTCACACCTTTCTTTGTTGTTATTATTGTTGTGTTGTGTGTGCTCGATGTCTTGTTTAATTTTTCTTTCATTTATTTCTAGTTTTTATTCGTTGGGGGTTAAGTTTTTTGTTCTCACAAGTAGCTTTCAGGCCTTGGGTTAAGCTTGAGTTCATAAAGAATAAGGTTAAGATGAAACTGGTTTGAGCTTAGACCGAGCCTTGTGCATTCTAAGCCCATTTTGATTTTTATACAAAATTCCAGAACCATATGAGACATATTATGTGCACTTGAGCATTTAAAATATGAGTTTTTTCTTAATAATAAAGAAGCTTAACATTCAATCTAATCATATGAAGTCCAATCTCAACATGTTATACCAATTAAAGAAAATTTAGAAAAATAGTCGAAAAAGAGACTAAAACCCGTCTCGGGCGTCGAAACAACACACAACCATAGACATAGCACTTCATAGATATTAGACACGCGTTACAACTTACGGGACTCGATTCTGATATTTGGAGGCCGAGTTATCAGTTCGTTTGCCTAACTTACATAACTTGAAGAACACAAACTAAAATTATTTAAATATGCTCTCTTTTGGACTTCTTTATTAATATTTTAATTTTGTAGGGGCTTATTGATGAGCCTCGTAAGGGTGGAGGCAGCGACGCAGGCAATGACCGTAGAGGAGATGGTGAGGACCGTCGAGCTGATGCTGATGATGATATAGAGGGTGGGACCGGAGGTGGGACCGGCAGTGGTAAGATAGATGGTGGCGATGATCATACTGGTAATCCTAATCTGGGGATGTAGTTAGTTTATGTTTATATTTTGACTTTTATGTATGTACTTATGCAATTTTTGGGTTGTACAAACTAGAGTTTTGTATCTAGTTAGGTTGATGGTGGTTTATGTATCTAACTAAATTGAATCAAGTTTCATGATGATTACATTTTGTATGTGCTAACATCGTACGACCTTTATCTATATGTGATTACGTTGTCTACATATTTGATAGTTGATAGGAAAAGATTTGATTGTTATTGATATGCATTCGTGAAGAATTATATTTTTTTTGTAGTTTATAACGGGTACAATTATGTATATGTAAATGAACAAGGGATTTTTGCAAAAAATTTAAAAATATTTAAATAAAGTCATTGGCGACGGGGGCATTGGCGACAGCATACCCGTCGCTAATGACCTACAACAATGGTTTTAGCGACAGACAATTGATTCTTTAAATAATATTATTAAATCCAGTTGACGACGAACAAAAAGTCATTGGCGACGACTAGCCTGTCACTAATGTCCATCTTAATAAAAAAAATTAATAGCTATTAACGACGGACTGTCCGTCGCCCGGTCCGTTGTTATGAGTCATTGCCGACGGACGACCGTCGCCTATGACCCACGTCGCCAATGACATCATTCTCGACGGTGGACGAAGGGAGCCAGGAGCGACGACCCTTGGGGCGACGGCAGGGGGTGGTCATTGGTGACTACAACGCCCGTCCGCAATGACTTTTTTTGTAGTGTAATTTCATTCAGCCTTAGCCAAAATTACTGAATTGTCATTTATCGAATCACATAAAACATTCTTTCCTTTTACTAGAACCGGTATATTCTTTGTTTGTCATTCACCTATCTCCAAATACAGTTTATTATACCCAAGCATACCCTTTGATATAACCTAAAGGTCTTAAGGGACATGTCAAAGCATAACTCATCATACACAAGATACTATAATGATCTCAAGTCCAAGAATTACTTGTACTACTATCACTTAAGGAATTCCTATTGACAGGCAAGTAAAACTCCATTAGGTATTCCTTTAGCGAGCCATATTCAGTGAACTTATTCTCTAATAAACACCTACATACTTGCTTTAATATCTCAACACAAATGATAATAAGATCAATCATCCTCTTCATAAGAGCATGCAAAGTATGTACCAATCTATCCTGATTCACTAATCCTCTTTTTAGTAATCCAACAATTGGGAACAGTTTTAGTTTTAATTTATCTAAGAATTTAGATTTCATTAGCATGATCATCATCATGATTCTAAAAGCATTACTTAAAACTATGGGTTTATCACATGTAATATAACAACGCCATGTAGATAAAGTAAAATGTCTTTAATAAATGAATTCATTTATTAATAAATGAATAAAATTACATAATATATGTTACATCATATCAAATATGATTGGCTTGTGTCCATACTACTTTCATGAGCAACTGAAGTCTTCCGATGCTGAATTCCCAAATCCTTTAGAAACCCTTCGAATTTAGACCCCACGAACTGTCTGCTATTTTCTAATACTATCACCATAAGAATTCTAAATCGAAAGACAACAAACTCTTTTAGAAACTTCAAACACTCCTGTTCCGTGATCGACTTAAGGGGCTTGGTGTGACGCACCCAAAATAGGTTCACACAACCCATTTTGAGTCACCAAAATACATATTACAGAATTCGAATACAAATTTTTCTATTTAGAACTATAAAACTGTCGTGTAAAATATGAAAACACATATTGTACCGTATTTAGAACGACAATATCCACACTCAATTTAAATTCTTAATACAATTATTGTCACACTATTTTATTTTATAATATATTGAGATACTTCTGCAGTCTCGGACCATCACTCCATTCCCTGGCTAGTCCCAGCTACACTCTCATTCCTTGAGAAGAACAATGAAACGAAAAAGAAAAGGGTGAGCTCAAATAGCCCAATAAATTATATATTATGACTAAAATAATAAAGAATAAATTATTTTTATTCTTCAGCAATGATAAATTAGAGATTTAAAGATAATATGAGTTTTCAACGATAACTACAGCGAAACAAGCAATCCATTAGAAGAGTTAAGTAGAGCATGATGTCTACTATCTTTTACAATTTAAAATTCCATCATCAATATTTTATCCCTGTAACACCAATTAATAATTATGCAAATCAACAGTTTATCTTTGCAGTACGGGCCAAAGATATTCATTTGTACTAGTGGTCATGATTATGCCAAACACCAGTCCATCTTTGCAATACGGGTCAAAGAGAACTTTCACCACAAGCCTTTATCTGTAACACCAAAGGTCGTGATTATACGAATACACAATTTCTAGTCATAATCATACCAATCACCAGTCCATTTTTACACTACGGTCCAAAGATAACTTTTCACCACAATTTAAATATGAGGATTATGACAATGATATAAAGGATGAATAAAAATAATAAGAACAATAAGATCAAGAATAAATATTAGAGATTTAATTTATCTAGAGTTCAAGAATGTCCAAATTGTCAAGATAATGACCAAAACGTGGATTTAAATTCAAGAATTATATTCAAGATCCATATTTCAAAGAAAACGATTAAAATTCAATAAGAAGATTCAAGTAAATGAAATGATACTAGATGAAACGCAAACCTCCAAGAAATTTTTAATCATTTCAGGAATTATAGAAGCAATGCTTACAATAGTAAGTTTAGATTTATGAGTATAAAAGAAAGTGATATCCCTTATAAATATGAAAGAAATGATATCCCTTTATGAATATTAAAGAAATAATATCCCTTACCTAGTAGGAGACTAGATCTAACTGGTATAAAGGAGATTATCCTGAGAAAATCTTGCACTATAAGCTATACTCAAAGTATCCTTATACTCAAAAGAAATACGCACAATATTATAGAAGAAGAATTTGCTGATCTAGTGTGAGTTTCATACCTCAACTAAGTAACCTATTTATAGAAGAATGGCAGCACACCACGTTTGAAAAATTTCCCAGGAGAAACAGAGGGGCACACCAAGTTTGAAAATTTCGTTCGTCTGATTTTTAAAATTATTCTAATAAAAAAAATAACTTTATATATAATATAATATATTTTAATTATATTCTAATAAAACAAACAACTTTATAAAAATTTTCTGTTTTATATAAAAAAAATTCTGTTTTATTACTATTATTATAATAATAAAAAAATTGAATAAAATTTTCTGCCGACAATTTGACAATTTGGCAAGTGGTGGGTCCATGGAATAATAAGCCAAACTTATAACAAACGCCTCATGTTAAATCCTTCTTTTGTATAAAAAATTAGACAAATATCTACCACACAATAATTATTATAATTATCCTTAATCAACACCTTTTATTCTTCAATAATTATTCATAATTAATATTACATACTCACAATACTAACAACCAGATCGTTACAAGGAAAGAGGAGACCTTCCATATAAACAGCGCGCAATTAACTAACCCCTTTCCTTGACCGAACTTTCTAGACATTGTCAATAATGCTAACTGTTTTAATAATACCATATCAAATTATATATGTTACTGTGTCGTATTATTGATTAATAATATAAATGTGCAGATGTTACTATAAAAATTATTGAATCAATAATATGAGATACTATGCAGTAACTTCTGTGACAATTATTGAATGAAATATTAAGTGACTTCTACTGTAGCAATTATTAAATCAATAATCAAAGATATTGTGCAATACCGTGTGTTACTATGCAATACCGCGTACTACTGTGAAACAATGCTTATTATTGTACTTTTATCACCAGGTATTTCAATAGTTAAAGGTAAAAGTTCTGCAGCCAATTTTAAGAAAATTATTTTTTGACGCTTTCTATATCCGATAGTTATTCTGTTGTGGGGCCCACCAATGATTGGTTATTTTGGCGTCGTCGTACAAATATTCCTCGATAAAATGAATATTTTCCGACAACTGTTTACTTTATATAATTTTCACATGTCACCCATAACTATAACATTTTTTAAATCAACACCTTACTATTTAGAAAAAAAATAATTAAATCTTATTCATAAAAAGTTGGGGTCTTACACTTGGCCTCCATCCACTTAGTCATATAATTAATAGCCACTAAGTTGACTTGCCATTTTGCCTTCGATAATTGACCTAATATGTAGATCCCCCATACTGCAAATGTAATCGGGGACAGAACCGAGTATAATTCTTCAGGCGACTGATGAGGAATAGGACTATTTAATTAATATTTAGGACATTTCTGTACATACTCCTTTGCATCCTTAAAGATTGTCGGTCAGTAATATCCCTGTCGACGAAGCACCTTATACGCCAATGCCTTAGATCACATATGATCTTCACATATGCCTTCATAAACCTCCCGAAGTGCATACTCAGCTTCGGATGGTATCAAATACTTCAGCAGAGGAGAAGAAAGTGCTCGTTGGAATAGATCCCTATCTATAAGTACGAAATTTAAGCTCTTATACAATTTTCTTCGTCCGATCAGAAGGTAACACGCCATATTCCAAATAATACAAGTATGGTGTCAGCCAGCAATCTGACCACTAATATATCTGACTTCTGAACACTCGGAGCATCAAAAACTTCCAAATAGACTGACCCACTGAAAGAGTTCGCATTCGTCGTGGCCAGTCGGACCAAGGCATCGACAACAGTGTTGTTTAACCTATCGACTCATTGAAAAGTATAGAAGCTGAAGAAATGCAACCGATTTTTGACTTCGGTAAGGTACTTAGTCATCCTTGCCCCCCCGAGCCTCATACTCCCCCAAAATTTGTTTGACCACTAACTGCGAGTCACTGAAAATCACCAACCTCTGTACCTCAAGACTCTTCACCAACCGCAAGCCCGCCAAAATCACCTCATATTCGGCTTCATTATTTGTCTCTTTAAATCTGAAGCAAATAACCTGTTGTACCTTAAAACCTTCTGACTTATTAGTATTACCCCTGCACCTCTGAGATACGAAGTCGCCGAACCATCCACGTACAAAGTCCATAAGGCCTAAACCGGCTGAGTATCCGAGATCAAACCTACCACTTTTGGTGCATAAATCGAATTCAATTCAGAAAAAGAACACTCCACTATGAAGTCGGCCAAGGCCTGACCTTTAATCGTCATCCGAGGATGGTAATCCAAAATAAACTGAGTCAACTCCATAGCCCAAGCTGCAAGGCGCCACGATATGTCGGGTTTATTCAAAATTTTCTTCAAAGGTTGATCCGTATACACCACAATCAACCGACCTTGAAAATAATGTCGAAGCTTCCTACTAGCTATTATTAAGGCATAAGAAAACTTTTCCAGATTCGGATATCTAATCTTTGCATCCCAAAGAGCATGATTGACGTAGTAGAACGGAAATTGTTTTCCTCCCATCTCCCGAATCAAGACAGCTCCTACTGCCAATGAACTAGATGCCAGATACAAGTATAGAGGGTCTGTAGGCATAGGATTCACCAGTAGAGGTGGCGAAAATAAATACTGTTTAATTCTCTGAAAAAACATCCTCGTAATCCAGTCCATTAAAAAGTTTCTTCATTCTTCAGCCCCCTTAGTGTGTCAAAGAATAGTAGACACCTTTCTGCTGACTTGGACATGAATCTACTCAATGCCGCAATCTGACCTGTCAAACGCTGAACATCCTTAAACGATTATGGAAACTTCATATCCAAAATAGCCCTAATCTTCTTTGGATTGGCTTCTATTCCTCTCTTACTCACCAGATAACCCAAAAATTTACCCGAATCGAGGCTAAAAGTGCACTTTCGTCGGGTTCAACTGAATATTATAGTGTTGAACGGTCTGGAAGAAATCCTCCAAGTCATCTAGATGATCCTGAACTGATATGATTTTGACAATCATATCGTCCATATACACCTCCATGTTCCGGCCTAACTGCTTTTGAAACACGTAATTCATCATCCTCTGATAAGTAGCACCGACATTAAACAGTCCAAACATCATCTTATTGTAAGCATAGATTACCCGATGTGTTATAAAAGCTATCTTTGGGATATCATCCTTATGCATTGAAATCTGGTTGTATCCCGAAAAGGCATCCATGAAACTCAAAAATGCATACCCCAATGTGGCGTCTATCAACTGATCAATATGGGGAAATGGATATAAATCCTTCGAAAAAGCCTTGTTCAAATCTGTATAATCAATGTAAATCCTCCACTTCCCATTCTATTTCTGAACCAGAACCACGTTTGCGAACTACTCGGGATAATCTATCTCAAATATAAAATTGGCCACTAGCAACTTGTCCACCTCATCATCTATGATCTTCTACTTCTCCGGGGAAAAGATTCTCCTCTTCTGTCAAACTGGTTTCTTGGCAGGATCCACTTGTAACCTATGAACAACAACGGATTCAACAATTACGGGTATGTCACTGGGCACCCAAGCAAAAATGTCAACATACACCCGAAGCAGTTCAATCAGTCCTATCCAAAAAGGCTTCTATAACCCTGTGCCGATCTTGACTATTTTGTCCTTCTTTCCCAGAACCAACTCAATGTCCTCCGTTTATTCGGCTGGTAGGGCAAGGGGTTATGTCCTACCTGCGGTAAATGGTTCCAGTTTGATTTCCATTGCATGCCTCTGCTTGCTGACTCCGACCCTAGAGGATATCAATGAATTCCTATAACACCTCTTGGTCATATCTAAGTCTCCTTTGACCTCACCCCTGTTCGGCGTGGGGAATTTCAACTTAAAGTGAGGGATGGAGGTTACTGCTTGTAATGTTGTCAGTGTTGGCCAACCCAGAATGGCGTTGTACGACGAGTCCACATGTACCCCAAAAAATATGATATTTATTTCCACCTGCTGAGGAGTCATCCCAAAGATGACTGGCTACTCGATTGTCCCTGCTACCCGAACTGGATCGTTACCAAAACTGTAAAGTGGAGGTTCCAGCCCGACCTCCATCTTTCTGCAATCCAAATCTAACCTCTGATATGCATGGGTGTACAGTATGTCGACCGAAGAACTGTTCTTGATCATAATACGTATTATGTCCATTAAACCCACCTGTGCAGTGATTGTCAATGCCCCTTCATGTGGCTCAATAGATTTCGATGGGTAATCCTCATCGGTAAAAAAACTATCATATCAGGGCATAACTGATCCCTCCTAGTCGATTGTTCAGATACTATCATAACCGAATCCAACACCTCTCTTCTCTTTTTCCCTGTCAACTTTACACCCGATCCACCACCCGTGATCACGTCTACTACCCAGCGAGCTGCCTGGGTCTGATCAGGTTATGACTGTGGTTGGGGGTCTGGGTCCAAGGTTTTATTTTGCCTTGTTACCATACCTTCACTCCCTGCACACCACTCTGTACATTCTTCTCAATCAACCTTTTCAGGTTCTTGCAAGCTTTTGTGGTGTGTCCGGCGGCCTAATGGTACTCACAATATTTATTTTGGTTACCCCTCTCCGGACGAGTATTGTCTGGACATGACTCAAAGAAAGGTTTATCCTTTATCTGCTCCAATATAGTAGCCTGATCCGTATTGTGTGGGGTGAACACCTTATTAACTCTCCGATTTGCGAAGGGTGGACGACCTCCTACCAAACCCCTCGTTGTTATAATCCTTCTTTTGATTATCTGTTCGGCCATTATTGTTTGACCAAGGATTGCTATTCCTGTCTCGATCTCTCGGCTTCTCCACAATGTTCGATTTCAAACTGCCCATAGCCTCTTCAATCGTGATGAACTATTCAGCTCTGTCATATGACTCTGACAAATCCTTCAAGATGTTGAACATCAAATTCTTCACCAATTTCCAAGACCTCACCACGTCTAGTCCAGATTGGAAATACTCGAGGGCCAAATGTCCATCCAATTGCCTTACCTGCCCGACCCCTTCTCGGATCACTTCACGTATTGGCTAAAAAGACTCGTCAGAATATTTTCGGATCAGAACTAGAGAACCGAGATGTTTTCCCCTTCTTTTATTGCTCCCAATGCAGCTGTGGAATTGATCACAGAGCTCCTTCCATTATGCAGTTGAGTTTGGCTTTAGTGACGTTATCCACTGACTAGCCTTGTTCCTCAGAGTTGTGATAAATATCTGACATTTAGAGGCAGCAGAATAGTCATAATATCTCATCAGTCGGTCATACGCCTGACTATGCTCATACGGATCCCCCGTTCTATTATAACATTCCATGTGTGGGGCCTTTTTATACAGATCGGCCCAAACCCGATCTATCTCTGGAGAGAATGGTGACGTTGGATCAATCGGAGTCTCCTCCTAATTGGGGGCCGCAAGTCTCTTCTCCAACTCTGCCAATCTCCGGGAAAGTGCCTCGGTTTTATTTTTCACAGGGTATGACTCTCGCCTATCCCGGTCTTTGGGATCTAGAGAGGTTTCTCACCTTCTCCGTTCTGTCTTTCCTCTGCCTCCACTGCTTGTTTTTCGAGAGCAACTCCTGCTCCTACTTCTGTCCTGAGAGCGGCTTCTTTACCTGCTCCTCTCCTGAGAACGACTTCAGCTCCGGCTCCTTTCCTATCTTTAACCGTCCGAACGATGTGTCCTAGATCGATTTCTAAGTGACGCTTCCCTGCGTCGGTCATATATAGAAGACACCTCCTCCCCGTTCAACAATGCCAACTGTGCATCTAACTCCTTTCGCTGAAGACGGTGGGCTTCGGTGGCGTCCTCGTTCTCCTGAACATTCCTGGCCAAGATCAACTGTTTGGTGTTTCGACTATCTTGATTGGAATCCCGGTCTTCCTAGGTATACGTTCGAGACGAGGTGTCCTCGACGCAACCATCACATCCCTTTTCCTTCCTTGTCGTTGAAAATAATCGACGCTTGACTTCGGCCGTCTGAGTATTCTTTTGACCCGCTGATTGGCTGCGGGGTCCAAGTCTATCCAAGATTTCTTTTGACAGCCCCAATATGTCGTTAATCGAACCCTTAGGCTGAGCAGATGGGTCAGCTGTTGATTTTTCGTGTCCAGAAACCATCTTAGTTATAGCCACACTCCTGAACAAATTCTTTTGTGATTGAAAACTCCTAGCACTAAACACCCTCTTTCTAGCGTCAATGTTAACGTCAAGATTCGTCAATGCGCCTCAATCACCAAAAGTGTGTTCAATCCTGCACATAAACGAAATCACATGTGAAGCTTGACGGGTTGGGCCGCCGAGAGATAGCATAGATGTGAGAATAAGTACAGGCTGAACAAGGTTTAATAATGAAGGTATTTAGTGCGGGAAAGTAATAATGAATTGTGTATATACCTTTGATCTAAAGTATAACCTTGTATTTATAGTGACCATACCTCCTCTATATGCCCTTTCTCGTATAGAAATAGGATTCCTCATTGGGACAAATTTTTTAATAGGATTGAACTGAATTCTCTTTAAAGAAAGGAAGTCATATTCTATACTGACACTTTCCTTAAGAGTTAAAAATTAAATATAATTAAGAATCTTAAATTCCTTAAAGTTATAAAACTGTCCAAACAGACTCCCACGTGAGGAGGTTTTCTTCACGTAGATCATGGCACACCAAATTATCCGAGCTCAAATAATAATGCCCCAACACTGAAATTACCCTATATTCTAGATTACTGATCTCACTTCTATCATCTATTACACACAGGTGACCACAAAGTATAAAAAATTAGGAATATTAGATTCTACGTCTTATATTCAAAATTGTGAAATTTATGTCCTAAAATTCAAGAAACTTACAGTTTCTGTTGAATTATGAAGTGGTTGTGGACACAGAAGAAAACAATTTGGGGCCTTGGGGGACAGAATTGAATGAGTGGGTTCATTAGTGTGATAAACATGCAGTACCAACATTTTCGGAAGAGATATGATTAAAGATATTGTGGCTAAAAAACATTTTTTCAGAATATATATGCATGATAAAGGATATGATTGAAGATCTTGTGGCTAAAAAGAAACAGTTTATCTCACTAGGTACATAATATTTTCTTGTAATATGAATGTAGGTGGGGTTGATATATTAGATTTAACCGACATTGATTTGACCTTAGAGAGCAGCAAATAGGTTAAGTTGGTTGTTATCGCTGTTCTATCAGAAATGTACGCTGGCATAAAAGATACCGGTTAAGTGAATTTAATTAGATTAACTAGGTTTTATCTATTTTATTAAAGGAAATAGGAAAAATAACTCATGTTTTCTTAAAGCTGAATCACTACTTTTTCTCTTTTTTAACTTTTTAACTTTTCTTCTTTGACTCTTATCAAACTTTTTTTTTTGCACGCATGTAAAATATATATATATATATATATATATATATATATATACACGATTCGAATTTTAAGTTTATTTTTAATTTAATATATCTTGTTCATCCTCTTTAGCGATAGATCGGACGACGGTTCGGTCCGTCGCTATATATATAACCGTCGTCTATATGTTGTCCGTCGCTAAAAACTAAGACGAAAGTTGTATATATAGCGACGGGCCGAACTATCGCCCGGTCCGTCTCTAAAGGAGAGTGAGCAAGGTATATTCGATAAAGGGTGTGCTTAAGATCCAGATCCATATATATATATATAATCCGGATCAGGTCCAGGAGTCCGGACCTTATTAAAATGCGGACTTTTTTTCTTTTTTTTTTGATTTTTTTTAAACAACTAATAAAAAATGTATAGTAATTTATGGAACTGGAAATATTTCATAATATAGTATTTTGGGTGTGATTTGGATACATATAACAAAAAAGGTTGTACAGACTGTATTATGAAATATTTTCAGTTTCATAAATTACTATACATTTTTTATTAGTTGTTTAAAAAAAATCAAAAAAAATAAATATAAAATCCGTATTTGTCCGGACTTGATCCTTATACTATATATATATATATATATATATATATATATATATATATATATATATAGAGAGAGAGAGAGAGAGAGAGAGAGAGAGAGAGAGAGAGAGAGAGAGAGAGAGTGAGTGAGTTGAAAACCAATTTTATTGCTTTTACATAATATGAGATAATAACACACAAAATTGTGTTATGATGTGTGCCCAATTTTTAGTTCATGTAAAAGTATTCTTTAACGTACTAATTTTCCTTGACACACGCCGAACAATAATTAATATCTGAAACAACTTTATGAGAAAGTTACACGGGAGTCATTTGTGCCCTCATATCTTTAGTACCTGCGACATTACTACAAGGCTAAAGGAATGAAGGGCCAACTCAACAAGGTAATCTCTAGTGGCCAGTCGCAGCAGAATATATGGCCGGAATCAAGTTTCTTGTATTGCTTTATAATATACTGCATCCGTCCTCAAAAGAAACGTGTGAAGTACATATTTACACAAATTAAATAATAATTGCAAAATCAAATATGAAAAAAAAAGAGAGAGACTATATTACTCTTAATATATAAAAAATCAATAAATACATTACCTAGCTTTCCATTTTAGCCCTAATTTTATGATGCATCATATTTAGAAGATAAAATATATATGCACTTATAGTTAGCCGTTTATTTTATTTATTAATACATTTCCTTCTAATTTAAGATAATTAATAAGTATTTATTAGAAAAAATATATTACAGACTAGAATTCATAAAATAAAATAAAAATAGATTTATAAATGGTAAACCTACTTGTTCGTATATTTTAAGACATGATATATAATTTAACTTGCTATCTAATTAAAGTGATACTTCACAATATAGTTAATTCATTTATCTAATTTAGAATATTTTATTTTTAATTTAAAATATTTTTTTAATAAAATTTTAAAATTCAAAGCAAATAAAAAACTACATATTCAATACAATTTTAAATATTGTAAACAATTTTAAAAAAACTTTCAATTACAAATTTACAAAACTTCAAATTTACATGAATTTATATTAAATTTTATAAATGGACTTTTTTTAAAAATCAAAATGAGACTATCTAAGTGGATACTAATAAAATATATGACTAGTTTACATTTCATTAATAAAATTGATAGAGATTTGAAGATTTTTTTTTGTTTTAATTTAGTTTTGAGTTATAAGGTTAAGGCTAAAATGGACATGATGGATGTGTTAATTGGCTTCTCATTACTTAAGAGTAATATAGTCTCTTTAATATATAAGGGAGTGCACTAATCAATTTAGAGTGTGCATATATTATAATCCTTAAAAAAAATTAAAATAGAAAAATATATATATATATATATATAATAAGTACCACTTTTATTCATGTCCGGCAATATAGTTAAAAAAAACTATCATATCAATCATATCAACTTACATTTATTCATGGTTTTAAAAATTGGATCGGATTGCCGGTTCGATTGGTAAAACTCAAAATCGGTTGGCAGTCCGGTCCGGTTTGAACAAAAAAAGTTTTGGTCAAAACTTGATTGACCTACCGATCGGATTGGTGATTCAACTGGTAAAAACGATCGGATCGGATTTAACTGATATCAATCATATCTACTTACATTTAATCATGATTTTAAAAATCGGATCGTATTGCCGATTCGATTGGTAAAAATAAAAATCGGTTGGCACTCCGGTCCGATTTGAACAAAAAAATAAGTGTTGGTCAAATCTTGGTTGACCCACCGATCGGACTGGTGATTCAACTGGTAAAAACGATTATTGACCTAGTGATCCCCTTTTTTTTTTGTACTAAACTTTTTTTAATATTAAAATTAACGACTTTTAGTAATATTGTAAGTCAACTTTATTATGTTTTAGTTCATAAAAAATGAGATTTTTTTAAAATTTATTAATTACTAATAATATATATTTTTATATATTAATGATGTCACTGAGTCAATAACGATTCGGCCACTAATTGGACCAATAACTCATCCACTTAGTACTTTTTTGGTTCGATAATAGATAAAACCTTGCATTTAATAGATCGGATAACTACATTAGATGTTATGGGTTGGGTTGGTTTCAGAACTATATTATACTAACTAAAGATGTAGAAATATTGGGTTAAACTGGTTAACTAGACCCATATACAACAACATATCCATGATTTAGTTTTGTATCTTCATTTTAAGGCTCTAAAACTTCTCACAAATTCTCTCTTAAAATATTTAATTGTCTTTATAAAAATTAAAAAAAATATTTGACTTTCTCTCTCTAAAAATTTACTCTCTATAAAAAAATGTTAGAATTTAATTATCTCTCTAAAAAAATCCTTGGCTTGCTCTCTACACAAAAATCTAGCTTTCTATTTTAGAGAGAGAAAAGAGTAAAACCAATAATTTATAATAATACCAAAGGTGCCAGAAGAGTCGATATAAATCGTTGTTTACAATACAAAATCATCCCAGAAATAGCAAAGAAATCAAAGAGAGAGAATATATTTAGGTTCCTTTACAATAATATACAATAATTAGAAAGTAATTATACCATTAGTTCATCTACAAAATAATTACAAAAATAACGCAATAAATTCAAACAATTCAATTTCACATTAATAAGGAACCTAAAATCAAGGCTGCCATAATTCAAAATTCAAAATTCAAAATTCAAAATTCAAAATTTAAAATTTAAAATTCAAATCAAACAGATGAAAAACAAAAAATTATTTTCTCGTCATCTTCCTCTCTCGTCATCTTCCTTCTCCGCCGCTACGAATCTTAAGATTGCACACTGTCAGATTATGTTTCAGATCCTGCAAAAAAGGAAGAGGTGGAGAGCAAAGCATGAACTGTCAGATTATGTTTCATTTAACTTCAACAAAAGAATAACACTGCTAAAAAAATCAAAAAATAAGGTAAATTTTCAAGAATAGAATTACTCACCATAGCCAGGTTAAAATCTATCGGATAAAACCTTGGTATGAAGGTTTGGTTACCTTGGTATCTGTGACGCCCCCAGAATAGATCCATTCAACCCAACCCATTCTGAGCCGCCAAATACATGGTACAGAATTCAAATACAAACTTTATATCATACGGTCGTGCAAAATACGACCACACAACTGTGAGTCTCAATACAAATATGTAGAAAATATTAAGATTCAAACTAAGTCCTCATTACAATTATTATCACACTATTTATCAGAAATAGTGAGGACTACTACTGCTCTAACTCGAACCATCACTCTGTCCCCCGACTAGTTCCCGCAACATTCTCATTTTCTGAAGAGGACAACATATGAAAAGGGTGAGCTCAACTAGCTCAATAAAGAATATTATGACTAAGATAATGGAAAATAAATTATCATTAGTCTTCAATAAATCAGATAAAATATAATGGACAACCAATCTTAGATCAATATTCGCAGCGAAAATAACAATTCATTAGAAGAATTAAGCAGAGAATGAAGTCTACTATCTTCTATGATTTAAAAGTCCATCATTAATATTTTATCCCTGTAACATCAATCAATATACATCTCGAATCAAATATTCATCTTTGCACTACAGGCCAAAGATATTCATTTGTATCATCAGTGGTCATATTCATCTCAACACCTGTCATCTTTGCACTACAGGCCAAAGATATTCATCAGGTAATCATTCATCTTTGCTCTACAGGCCAAAGATATTCATCAAGTAATCATTCATCTTTGCTCTACAGGCCAAAGATATTCATCAAGTAATCATTCATCTTTGCTCTACAGGCCAAAGATATTCAGTTACATCACCTTTTAGGACTGAGAATGATGAAAAATATTTTAAAAAAAACGAATCCAGTGAGATAAAAGACAAAGACTAAGGATTCGTATTTTAGTATATCCAATTCAAAAATACTTCGTAATAATCAATTATGGAGCAAAATTCAAGAATAGAGCTCAACACTTGGATACAATCAAAGATAGTAACCTTAACAAGCAATTTGGACAAATAGAAGAAAAATAAATTTTCCCGTGAATAGTGCCGTATACGTGAATAGTAACCCCGACGGAAAAAAATAAGAATTTCAACATAAAATCCATGACAATATTTCTGTATAATGATATTGAAAAGAATAACATCATTTACGAAAGAAAATAATATCCCTTACCTCAAAAAGATAGTACCTCTGACTGGAATATCGGATATAATACCGAAGGAAACTTGCACTGAATACTAATACTCAAAGTATAGAAATACTCACAAAAATATGCTCGATATTATAGAGAGAGAAAACTTATGATTCTGGTGTGATTTTCAATTATAACCTAAACACCCTATTTATAGGAAAAGCTTAGGATGCCAAAGGAGACTAAATGAATAAAATAATATATTTTTTTTCAAAATTTCCGCCGCCTGGCGGCTAAAAAATTTTCCACCAAAAGTGGGGCCCGCCCATAAAATATATATATATTTTTCGAAACTTCAATAATTCATAACAAATAGCCCCTTTGTCAGAAAAATACAAATTTTATGTTCTTCCATAGGAAATTTAATTCTCTACAACTTTGCAGAAGGAAGTTTTTCCAAATTCCAAACATAAATTATCCGAAATCCATAAACAGATGATTTCTCACACCAAAATATTGATAAAAACTCACCAGCGCCAATTCCTTCTTTAATGTCCACAAAATAAATATTTTCTTATCATATAAATCAATAGTTAATTATTCACAAATAATATTATAGAATTACAATATTAACAACCAGGTCGTTCCCAGGACAGAGGGGGCCTTCCGATAAGGAATTCTCCTTACTGGCGCGCAATTAAATAACCCCTCCTAGACAGAGCTTCCTTAGACATTGTCAATAATGCTATCTAATAATATTATTCAAATAGTATGAATTATTGAGTTGATAATGTGAAATACTGTGCAACGACAATTATTGAATCAATACTACAAAATATCAACTGTAGCCATTATTGAATCAATCATATAAAATGGCAACGTAGCAATTATTGAGTCAATAAAATATCAATGCAGCAATTATTGAGTCAATAATATAAAATATCAACGTAGCAATTATTGAGTCAATAATATAAAATATTGAACAGTAATTACTGTAACAATAATTGAGTAATGGCTTCTCACGTAAGACTCAATAATTCGAAATACTATGCAATACCGTGTGCTACTATGCAACACCGTGTATCACTGTATTTTAACCACCGGGTATTTCAACAGTACTAACGGTAACAACCACGCCGTTATTTTGTAAAAAAGTTATTTCTGTCGCTTTCTATATCCGACAGTTATTCCGTTGTGGGGGCCCACAAATAGCTACGCCGTCGTACGAATATTCCCCGACAACAAGAATATTCCACGACCAAACGAATATTCCCCGACAACAAGAATATTTTATAACCACTTGCTCATTTTAAAAATGTTTGCACATTTCACCCATAACTTTCATATTTATCAAAACAACACCTTACTGTTTCGAAATAATATATAAAGAAAACTAAATCTTTATTCATAAAAGTTGGGGTCTTACAGTATCAATGTTTGGTTACCTTGGTATGAAGGTTTGGTTATCAACTGCACTATGAAAAAACTGCACGTGTGGAGGTGGATTGGTTACCTTGTTATAAAGGTTTGGTTACCTTGGTATGAAGGTTTGGTTACCAACTGCATTATGAAAAAATGCATGTGTGAAGGTGGATTGGTTACTTTGGTATGAAAGTTTGGTTACCTTGGTATAAAAGTTTGGTTACCTTGGTATGAAGGTTTGGTTACCAACTGCACTATGAAGGTAACCTAATAAAACTAAATTGTTTACCTTGGTATGAAGGTTTGGCTACCAACTGCATGAAGGTTTGGCTACCAACTGCATCACATTCAAAATAAATTGGTAACCTAATAAAACTGAATTGGTTACCTTTGTACATAGGTTTGGTTACCAACTGCACTATGAAAAACTGTAAGTGTGGAGGTGAATTGGTTATTTTGGTATGAAAGTTTGGTTATCTTGGTATGAAGGTTTGGTTACCAATTGCATTATGGAAAAAACTGCAGGTGTGGAGGTGGTTTGGTTACCTTGGTATGAAGATTTGGTTACATTGGTATGAAGGTTTGATTACCTTGTTATGAAAGTTTGATTACCAACTACACTATGAAAAAATTGCAGGAGTGGTCGGCATAGGCCTGGATGGTCACCCCTCACCTTGGTATGAAGGTTTGCAGTTGTGCTCTCACTATTTTTAGAATCCATGTGGTCGTCCGTGTCGGTGTTTTTTAGAGAAGATGAAAAAGAAACGGGATAATAATAAAGGTAATTAAAAGGGGAAAATCTTTCAGACCATTAATATAATTTGCTCAGTAATTTAAGAACACATACTGCTACCACAAGTATTTATGAGGAACTGCAAAACAAAAGGCAAAAGCAATAAATTAGAAGGATTTCGATTTTTGAGGGAGAGGATCAGAGGATAAATTCAAAAAGTATGCATATATGTCTTTAAAGCTCTGATGATTTGCAAATTAAAGAGAAATAGTCTCTTTTGAAGTTTTCTCTTTCCAGTGTAATTTGGATCGAGGATGAAAGAAAAAGAAGAAGAAGAAGAAATAGCAGAAGGGGACAGAGAGAGAGAAAGAAGGAAGTCGGAAGCATTGAGCCTGTGCGAAAATGTTACAGGTGGTCAAAAAGCAGAGGGGTCGGAAAGCAATGGCGGAGTAAAAAGCGGAAGGTTCTCTTCAATGGCTACTTGGAGGTCTTGGTTAGCAGCAATTGATGATGATGGTGATGAGATGAAGAATGGAGATTAAGGATAAGGCAGTTTAGAGAGAGATATAATGGCGAGAGAGAATGGCGATTGACTCACCTAAATTAAAGGAACACTCATTATATTAATTTTGTAAATATATTATTAAAAATGTATCAATTTTGTAAATATTTTCTACATATACTGTTGTTGTAATTTTTTTTTAAAATGTACTTGAAAATATAATTGTTCCATATATTTATGCTATTTAGTTAATTACGCAAGAAAAACTATAAAAATCCTTTTTTATTGAAAAAACTAGAATATTCCTGTTTTAATCTATGAGCTTGAATATAACTTCTGAAAATTATATGATTATCTGACCAGTGGCGGAACTAGAATATTCTTAGAGGGGGGTCAAAATACATCAGTGAAAAAAATTATTTATTGATGCTTGACGTGCTTCTTTCAAGTTTATTTTGTCCAATTATTATATTTCACAACATCATATTTCAACCTTTGTCAACCTTTGAGTTGTGAGTCTAATGACTTTAAATACATATACATACGTGTATATATATATATATATATATATATATATATATATTTTAATTTTCTTCCGAACTATGAGACTACTAATCAGACTTTGAAGTTTTTAGTCAACTGATTAGCTACTTTTATAGATAAATTATAAATTATAATATTATATATTCAAAACCTTATATTGTGATTCTAGTCATCTTTCTTAGAGACAATTGAGACGAGCCACTCCAAATAAGAAAATAAATTAAGTTATTCTCATTTACAAAAAAATGATACCAAGGTATAATTAAGTCAGTAAGACAAATGAGTGCTATATTAATTAATTAATCATCAAACTTATTTAATATTATTTTATCTTATAGTAATATTGTTAATTTTTATAGGTAGAAGAACATGAAAAAGCAAATGAATTAATACCATCACATAACAAAGATCAAGTTTAACTAATATTAGCATACTTCATTCCAAGGTTGAGGGGCCCTAGACCCCCCTTAGTTCCGCCAGTGATTATCTTTGAGTCCCACACATTCACCAGATGAGAAAAAACCAAAAAAACAATCAAATAAAGAATCTCAATCAAAACTTATATTTTCACATAAAAATTGATATTTCTACATGACTTCTCTCACATGAATAGTGAATGGGTCTCATCTCTATGTGAGAGAGACTCATGTGTAAATATTATTTTAACATATGAAAATATCAATTTCCATCTTAATTAGTTAACGAAACAAAAGGCCAGCTAGCTAATTAATGTGAAATAGACATATTAACAAATGTACTATAAGCATAACCAATAGTGAACACACGCAATACACATTTTTTTTAGTTATAGGTAAAATATTTTGAATAATGCTACAGACACAAATTATTCTATAAATATTTTACAAACTGTTGTGCGGCATACTCCACCTCAGCTTTTTATGTGGGGCCGAAGACTACATTGAAGCAATTTGTTGATCAATATGTTGAGGTGAAGTATGTCACATCAGCAGTTTGTAAAATATTTGTAGAATAGTTTGTGTCTATAGTATTACTCAAATATTTTATTAACTGAGAGATGAAACTCCAAATCCAAATATATGGATTGTTGGATATTTTATAACTGATTATGATTACAATGATAACACAATTAGAGAGAAAAAAAACTAATTTTCAATAGTGTTAACCCCGAAATTTGTCTGCATGCTGAATCACCACCGACGAATTTAACATGCATAGTAAACAGACGATCATATCAAAAGGCTTGACGGTCGAGGCCGTCGGGGGATATATAGCTCCGGTGTGAGAATAAGTACAGACTAAAAAAAGTTAACAATGAGGATTTGTAATTGCTTTAGTGCATAAAAATAGATAATGTGTAAATACTTGGAATCTAGATTATGACAGTATATTTATAGCCTGATCATACCACCTCAAACCCCCAAATCTAATATAAAACCTACTTAAAAGGTTCCTCACAACTATAAGTCTCATAATTGAATAGGATTTAACTTTCTCAGAAATAGGGAGCTGAATTAAACAAGAAAATTATAAGTCAACTGGAAATGTAACCCCTCTAGAACATCAAACATGTCACTATCACTGTAATTGTAACATTCTGCCACGTGGCATGGGTTCCCCGAATCTCCCGAACCCATTAAACAATACTCCAACATTTTCTAACACTCTCTTATTATAAGAAACTTAAAATAAGATAGTACAAAAATTGGTCAACAAATAACATATTGCTGTGAAAAAAGTCAAACCATCACCCCATCCAGCCATGTGACTGACAGGGGCCTACACTACCATCATCACGCCGTAAATAAGGAAACGTACCTGTACGGACTGATATCCCTTAAACTTCCCCTCCAAGCATACGAACCGCCACTTCTCACCCACATAATCAAACTTTCCTAATAGCTCACACTACAAGAAAGCAGTCCATCAGCGACCAAAAGAATCTACGTCCGCCGTATTCGGTCACTAATAATAGCCTTAGCGACCACAATTAGTGATGGGTATCCAAAATAGTCGCTATTTTATATTAGTGACCACCGTGAGATTGCTAAATGGTCGTTAATTTGAATTTGCCGCCTTTAATTTTGTCGCGTGTGTTGGCGGGGATATCAATGCAAGTCTGCGACCTCACGTGACCACATATAGCAGTCGCGAATCTGTTTGACTTTCAAAGTAGTCTGGCCAGTTAGTCGATTAAAATCAGCGACCGCATGCGATCACCAAAAGCGGTCGCTAATTCTTTTAAAATCAACCATCGTCTGCAGATCGACGAAACCAGAAAGAAAAAGGGGAAGAGAGAAAAGGAGAAGAAGGAGACGCCGCCCGCCGTCCGCCGTCACCCGCCCATCGCGGCCTGCTACGTCACCTAGGTATTCAATCTTTCTCTTTATCTTTCATTTATATATAGTTTTCAATTTGGGTTTGATTTGGAAATATATATATTGCATACTTATGTGTTTATATGAGTTTTATTTGACTATTTAGTTTGAATTTGGGTTAGATTTATGCAATGGCAGCTAAAATGTTGATTATATAATAATAGTGTGATATTTAGTTTCAATTTTGTTTTAATTTGTGCAATTTTAGTGCATGCATGTTCATAATATGATATTGAGGCTTATGTTAGTGTATTGAATCAGATATTCAATTTGAGTTATTTTTTTCATAGTGTATAAATTTAGGATATAGTTTGTAGGTTGTTTAAGTGGTTAGACATAAATTATAATTAAAATAATATAATGTCCATTATTATATAATATTACTAAAATATATAAATTAAATATTAAACTAAATTAAATTAAATATAATAACATATAAATAAAATAAAACAACAAATAATAAACTACTAAATTTATATAAATCAACTAAGTAGTATTTACTTAGTTAATATTACTTAGTTTCCTGCAACTCTTCCTCTGTCTCTTATATTTTTCCCAATAAGTCTTAGTTTGCAGGAAATATTGTGGTTCTTTGTTGATTAATTATCTGATCAATGATACCTTGGGTACAATCTCTACTACATATTTAGTACATGCAGACCTTGAGTCAGATAAGACTACGAGTAAAAAATGTCTCAGTTGACAACCCTTCACTCTATGTCAGTTGATTTTGCAAAAACGGGAGTAACAGCTGAAAGGCCTAGGACTATAAAATCGAGGATATTTTTCGATTTCATGGAGTGGTGGGCCACAACTAGTTTACAGTTCTCAAGGAGTAATGGGGATAAACTTTATCGACGACGGCCGACTATCAAGATTGTAATCTACTTCTTACACTTAGCGGACATTAGCTTATGCAGTGGCGAACGTTAACACAACAGCAGGATGATGATGCCGAGGTAATTTTGTCATGAATTTAGCTTTATGTTTAGTTACTTATGGTTCTTCTATTGTATTTTTTCTTTAGGAAGAGTTTTTCTTTGCAGGAGGTCTATAAATATGATTGGTAAGAGTAGTTGCTGATGCTATATATATCTAGATAGAAAACAAAAAATCTTTAGATTGTAATATTCCCTTTCACTACGACTAATCGTTTGGTTTTTGAGTTGTTTGCTGTCAAAGGTAATGGAGTTAATTATAGTTTTAGATTCAATATATAATTTGTATATAAATTTTAGTCGCTCGATTTGTTTATTGTGTTGGTTTATACACGTGGATCGATAAATTTATATAGTTTTGGTGATTTATATATACTGCTGTGTGTTGAGATATAAAACAGGTATAAAAAGGTATAAATTTTTTGGGTAATCTACAAAACAGGTAATTTTTTTTTAGATTGTTTAATCAGCGACCGCAGACGGTCGCTATTACGTATCAGCGACCGCGGGTGACTTGAGGATATCAGCGACCGTGGTGGTCGCTAATGGTGGTCGCTGGCACATGGTCCACGTCTCCAATGAGACCTGACACACGGTGACTCAGCTTAGCGACGACATCGGTCACTATATGTCGGTCGCTGAAGTTCCGGTCGCTAACATTGGTCACCAATGTACAGTCAGCGTCTAGAATACGGTTGCAGATTATCGATCACTAATAAGCCTTTTTCTTGTAGTGTCACGTGTCCTTACACCGAAAGGTACTCTTCTCCAGCCATAATTCCTTCACTGAATCGTAGTATCCATTACCCATACTCCTCAACCATGTCCGGCGAACACACTACCAAACTCTTCTCCCCGCAAACCAAACCCTTGCTGCAACCACCTCCACCGTTCAACTGAGGCCACCGAAACCATACGGTGTTGGATATTCAAATCCTTCAGAAACTATTCAAACTTTGCCCCCACAAATTGACACCCATTTTTTGATACCATAACCACAAGAATACTAAACCGGAACACCATCAACTCCTTGAAAAATTACATACAATCCTGCTTGGTGATCGTTTGAAAAGGTTTGGCCTCCACCCAAGTACTCATGTAATCGATTGCAACAACTACAAATAACGACTGACCCTTTACCTTCGGTAGGGAACCTAAGATATCAATCCCCCATACTGCAAACGGGATCGAAGACAGAACCGATGACAACTCCTCTTGAGGCTGATCCGGAATGGGACTATTGATCAGGTACTTGGCACACTTCTTTACATAACCATTCGCCTCCTGAAATATGATCAGCCAGTAAAACCCATGCCTTATCGACTTATAGGTCAATGCCTTAGCCTCTATATGGTCTTCACATATACCATCGTGCACTTCCCGAAGAACATAAGCCAATTCAGATGGAACCAAGCACTTTAACAAAGGGGAAGAATATGCACGCCGATAGAGATCTTCGTCAATCAGACAGAAATAAGAACTCATGTGCTTCACCTTTTTCGTCAACATTCGGTCCGAAGGCAATTTCTCTCCACTAAGATAATCTAGATAAGGAGTAAGCCAACAATATAACCTCTTTATTACCAAGACATCCTGCTTCTGAATGCTCGAGGTATCAAGAACCTCCAAATGCATCGACCCCCCTATGAACTCACATCTGTTGTGGCCAACTTTGACAATGCATCGGCTACAGTGTTATTTGACCGATCCATACCCTAGATAAAAAAATAAAAATTAAAATAGTGGAGTCGATTCTTAACTTCACCCCAAGTACCTAGTAAATATTTCCCCCTCCCCCCGTGCCTCGTATTCCTTCGTAATTTTCTTAACAACTAGCTAAAAATCGTTGAACACAATCAAATAACGAACCTTCAAACTCCTTCTCAATTGCAATACTGCCAAGATCACCTCATATTCTGCTTTGTTGTAGGTGGCCTTGAACCAAAACCAAATTGTCTGCTGAACTTTAAACCCCCCCCCCTCGGGACTAGTCAATATAACCCCGACTCCACTAACATCCAAAATCGAAGATCCGTCCACATAAAGGGTTCGTGAGGATTACGACGGTTGAAAACCCGTAACCAAGCACATTACACCCTTTGCCCGATCCTGCAAATCTAGCTTAGTAAACGAACATTCTACCACGAAGTCTGCCAAAACTTGGCCCTTTATTTGTTGTACGCGGATGATACTCCAAGGCAAACTGACTCAATTCCACAGCCCAAGCAATCAACCGACCCGAAGCATCCGGCTTATGGAGCACCTTCTTAAGAGGTTGATCCATATAAACCACCACTACCTGTGACGCCCCCAAATCCGAGTCCCTTCGATTACCTCGGATCCGGTGCAGTCACGGTACAACCATCGTCAAATTATTTACATCTTTTATTCATAACTTAATGAATATAACTTCCCTTATTACAATTTAGAATATAAATTCTTTCCATTTCTAGGATTTGTATAATGACCCCACACTTTTATAAGTTACAATATTGGTCATTTACCATTCATTTCTTTATATCATATTTGATATAATAAAAATGCGGAATAACTTAAACTTTTTCAATCTCCTTTGAATAAAATCTTTTATTGATTTCATAACTTGAATCAATTACATATCCTTGAATCAAATATATTACGATTCATTCTATTCGAATTACCGCATAAATCTTTACATCTCAATTCGATATCTTCTATGTATCAACTAGTACATCTTTACAACACGACAAGTATTAAACATCGTAATTACTATCATGTACAACTCCTAGAACCTAAACATAGTTCAAGCAATAATCTAAATAGTAATCTTCGTTGCGATACTATTTAACTTTATTAATCAAGAAACACGTAATCTTTATCGTGAGTCCTTAACCTGCAAAAATGGTTATTTGCAAGAGTGAGCTCGACAGCTCAGCAATTCTAATAGTTTTCATACATCACATAGCATATAATATCATGCTTAGTTCATGCATTCATAATCATCTAAATATACTACGCATGCTACTTCTCACACAACAGGCATAGAGATTAACTTCATAAATATATCATCAAAGATCAGCTTTCAAATATCATACATATTCCATATGCATTTCATATCAGCATTCTCTTAGAATAATATAATTCAACTAACAGTTATCAATTTCATATAACAGATAGGAACTGAAAGACTTGCCTGATTCGTAGTTTATCAACTACGACTTAACTGCTTAAAGCTATTAGCGCTTCGTGTATTCCTCCACAGTTATATAATCATGGATTCATACTCATCAGTCATACATTTCATACGCTCTTAATATAAGAACAAATATCGTTTCCTAACTTGGTTTCATTTTACTCCATCTTAGGATAACCACGATGTTACCACATCATACATTCATACTTATTCTATTGAAACCATATTGTTTCAGTCCATAGGGTCTTTAAGGAAAATATATAAACATAACTTAAGACCATGCAATTAACAAACTGCTCTTGGCAGCTCTGCAGAACGGCGCGACCGCGCTGCATATAAGCTTGGGAGTGGCGAGGTAGCGCTACTCCCTGCCAAAACCAGACATGAGCTTTTCATTACTCAGTCTAGTCCTAACATACTATGCATTCTGATATATATTATACACACACATCAAGTAGGTTTTCATCTTCCTTCTATTTCATATTCAAACTATTTAGTTTTACTTTTGAATCACATTGCTCTATATTGAATTATTTCGATCAACAAGGCTTAACAACTTCATTTATCAAAGGGTCATTGACATAAGTCTTTAAACCATATAATGCTACTAATAATCCTCTAATAGCATACTCACATGTATCTATCTTATTTACATAGACATAGCATAGTTCATTATTTGAAAAATTATTTTAAACCATATTTGAAAGGTCTAATTCATGCTTAGCAACATGGTGAACATACCCGACACGTCTAAAGGTATAATGCATCCTAGTATACATGCTTGAAAGGTCATAATACTATTTACACCATCTCAAGACTATTAGTTCTCAAAAACTTCCAAGTTGTCCTTCAAAATATTTTAGGCCAAGCCATAGTTCTAGCATATGCAAGGTAACTTATCAACACCTACCTTTCACACACAATCAAGACACATATATACGTCTCCAAAGTTAGATTTCTAATGACTCTAAATTCATCAAGTTCCATTTCAAAACTTTAAGTTTTTTTTAAAAATTCATGTTAAACCAACTAATACCATTCACTACATGCTTGGTAATCTTAGGTTACATATTAGACTCATTTATAAACTTTATTGAAGTCTAACTAGCATTCTCAACAAGCCAGAAAACACAAAATTTATTTTCCATTTCAGCAGGACGGCGCGGCCACGCTGCATTTGTACTAGGGAGTGGCGCGGCCACGCCACTCTGGTTCCAGAACAGAGTTGGCTTCTACAATAGCAGAGCTTAAAACCAACCCACAATTCCTCATGAATCATGCTTGAAATTCATCACATTGCTTCTATAACATGTATATAAACTCTACTAACATGTTACCATCATTTTACATACCAACTTTAACTAATTCATGCTATATATATAAATTATCAACTCAAAACTAAGAACATAATGAAGGAGGTATACCTCATGAAGCTTGTATTACTCAACTAGCTTCTATTTTCAGAACTCTCTCTCAATACTTATCACACACTCACTATATATAAAACTTATCAAGAACTAAGCAAACTAGGATTGTGAATGGGAGGCTTCTATTTATAGGAAAGCTATGAACCAAATTTGGTCCTTGCTCTAGAGATTAAACCAAAGGGAAGAAGAGAAGTTTATTGGGCAAGAGAGGTTTGGTGGGGGGCACAATTAAACCCACACCCCCAACCATCATCACCATAGCCATCATCATCTTCTAGCATAGGCCAATGGCCTCTAACACACGTGAATAGAGAAAATGAAGGATATGGGACTATGATTTTGGGACAAGAGTTACAAACTCAGCATTAGCAAAATGGGTGTAAGCATACCAGGTTTATTCTTTTGGACAATATAAGTCACACTATGTTCACTTAATAATGCTACATTAATATAAGTTATAAGTACATATATACCAACACATATGTACACCCACACAAGTATGTTCATACTTTCAACACATATAGTCATGTACCTCATGTACATTGGTTTAATTCAATTAATATTTTAATTGGACTAGATTTAAAATAGTTGGGTATTCTCAACCCATCATTTTTCATAAAATTTATTATCTCAAATATACCCAATTATTATAATGATAATTAATATCAACCATTCATTTTCTTTTAATACTTCCAATTAAATCTCCTTGATTTAACTTTACTATTTATATCACACAAGGCATAATTATGTGAACTTAGTAATTAATAGTCCACAAGCTTATAATAATATAATCTCACAGAACAATATTATTCTTAACATTACATCTTATAATATGGTCATAATGTAGTACCATTACATTATATGTTCTTTATTCATAGCCAATCTATTACCCTCCTATGGATAATACTCAAGGGGCAAAGAGTGGAGTTGGTGGCTAATTCCACCAAATACTACTATTCATGATCATTCCTCATCATATCTCCCACATGGCTCTTAGCTTACAAATTTCACCATAGCACAAAATTTTTAGCATTTTGGGCATAGAATAGGGGTCATGGAAGGGGTTTATTGCACAAGGTCACATATTTAATTCCTACCTTATACACAAAGCTAGCATACAAGTCTTTATACACACATATGTAATTAAATACCTCCCTTATACATCCATATACATATATACCTATACAATATGTATACATATATCCATTAACTTATATTACACATTATATAATCCATGTACATTTGATAATACCGAATATATTTTAATTGAGTAGTGTCACACCACATTATCATAAACTTTATTATTTCAATTATACTTAATCATTGAAATAATTATTAACAACAAGTAGTTATTTAGTTTAATTTAATATCCTTCATAAAGTACACAATAATGTACCACACATAACATATTGTCACATAGGTCCATTTATGTAACTCATGTGACTCATTTCACTTTACCATATAGTTTCGTATATTATATAGTTTTCTTGAAGTGTCACACTTTATTTCATATTATATAGATGTAGCTACTATATAACGTATAATTACACATCATTGCACATAGCAATTAATCCACATAATAATACTAATTAATTTCGTTAATTATTCATTCATTAAATTATTTAATAAATGCTTATTCCACCATTTTGCCACACTAGGCATATCTCACAAGCTTACATTAAGCTTATCCTCATTCTCATCACTTAATCATCTCATAATCTTATTCATTCCACCACTTACTTACTTGCAAAATCTACGGTAATATAGTAACTTAAGTTATTTAGTACATTAAATTAACTTAGTTTTCTTTTATTAATTTATCCATCTTGGAAATACATAAGATATAATTACTATTATGTATTCCGTCATAACATGATATAAAATGTTCTTATTACATTTTCTCTAATAGAGGCATTAATCATAATAAAACGATTTACTCATATTCTTTTAATATAATATCTAAATATTGTTAAAATAATTATATGTACGACACATGTACACATATTATATAAAAAATAGACTATAAGCATATTTTCTATTATGATAAATTATTTCCATCAATTTATTACTTATAGTAAATATATTTTAATATATTTATCATATTAATTAATCATATATTTTACCTCATACAAAGACATATAAGGTAATATTATTATTTAAAATAACATCCTCCCTTTTATTAAAATAATTTAATATTAGAATTTATTTTAATATCCTTTATTAGAAATATATAATATTTATTTCTCTTTCCTTTCTATAAATTGTCCCTAAAACAATTTCTTTAAATCTATACATTTAACCATATCTCAAATATTAATAAATTCTCTAATCAATATTTATTTAAAGATATATTGGTTTAACATCGTATATTTAAATATTTTATTGACGTCGTTCGCACATTCACATAACACCATGCCATATAATATATAAAGACACTTACTATAATCACATACTCCACAATGTGTTAACTCACTATTTACTTAAGTGGATCTTAAACCCCTTACTATATCACCATAGTTAATTAAGGCTTTAATATTCAAATTATATTATTCCATAATATAACTTTCAATTTAAATTAACCAACATTTATACTTATTAGTTAATTCCCTTAACTAACTCATGCTTCACTATCACAATCCATCCATGGATAGCTTAAGCACTAATAATAACCTATATTACAATCATGCTAGTCACTAGTATATATATTCAAGAAAATGGTGATTATTCATCAAAGATATTTAATGTCACCAACTTACTATGATAAAATAATTCTATAAATTATTTAATGTCGATAGATAAATCTTATCTATCTTCTTACTAATTCATCTCTACAATTTATAACAAATATATAATAATGATATATATTTATTAAACACAAAATCACTTATTACATAGCTCATATTACCCTATGTAACACAATATTACATACCTCATAATGCATATATATTCTTATTCGAACCCATCTCATGCTTTAAGAATTTTATTTATTAAATTCTTATTATTAATAATTTTTGAAAATTCGGGTTCTTACATCCTCTCCCCCTTATAAGGATTCTATCCTCGGAATCACCGAAACCTCCTCTACTCGGTGCTATTCTGAATATTACATATTCTCTTGAATAGTTTTATCCATTCTCTTTTTGGAAGTTTTATTAATATAACATTCTCAATCGCATTCTACCACTTTCTCCTTTCTAAGGAACATTCTACTTACTACATTCATCCTTCAAAAGAATAAGAATCTTCCACAATTTTTCAATAATCAGGAAGTAGTATGAATAACTCATATTCAAATTTATACCGAAGGGGGGTCACAAGACCGTGAACTTTTCTCCAGGTTTACTAATGCTTCAACATAATTCTTCACACTGCAAACCAGAGTGTTTATCAATCACAAAGACTAAAAACACCCTCCATGCGTACTCTAGGTGGCCGTCCTATTATACCACTACGTTGGGCCACAACGTAGTGTGTTGTAACGACTATATGCGTTACGTTATAACCATTGTCCCCGAAAATATATCCCCTTTATAGGGTTGTTCACCTCAGCTTTTTCAACATTTAAATTCGCACCAGAGAAATCTGGGTTGTCATAAATACACAAGAATGCTTGAATTCCATAATTATTCTTTAACAGTCGTCTAGCCGAATCAAATAGCTTAGACTCTTATCAACAATCCGGACATCGATCGAATCCAATCTACTTAATTGATCTTTTTCATAGTTCAAACGAAAACCAAAAATCCTTTTATAACATCATGATACCGTACCACCTCAGTTGTACGTTGAAGATTCTGTCCTTTTATGACTTTATCATACTACATCATACTATCATGGGCAGACGATCTTACGATCGCTCTGGACACTAGGTTTGATTGCATTGATGACTCCATCGTTTACCATTCTACACCATATCAAATGATGCATATGGTCAAAAATATATTTTGAAAGATTTTCAAAGCATTTTTGTCTTAGCCGAAACAATTAGCATAGACATACGAATAACTGTATCATTTTTAAAATTCATTGGTTCAGTCATCTCACCCAATGTTTTTCTCAAGAAAACAGAAGTGCAAACACTAGCACGAAGTCAATAAATTTTGAAAATCTAGCATAGCTAGAAGATTTAGAAAAATCCAAATTTCTCCATCAACTACAATCTCTTACTCCATTGCTTCATCATTCTATTATCTTTTATACCATCAATGCTTACTATATCAAAACTCTTAATACTAGATATATAATATATCTATTCCCAGTATAGTTCATCGAACTTACCACACCATGAAAGTTCAGGAAATTACCACAATAATACGATTTTAAGAACTTATCTTAGCAATACGTAATCCAAGAACCAATCAGGGACTGTCAATACGCTTAGGGGCTCAAAAATACATATGATCATGAGTCACAAACTTATCATAGGCATGAGTCTTAAGAACTTGTAGTATTATCTAATTTAATCTTAGAAACTTCTATCTATCAGAATAAACATGAGAAAAGAATCACCTTTTCGCCATATGTCTAACGATAGCGCGACACCAACATTCCAACGATTATCAATGTGATGCACTCAGCGCAAGCACAAAACCTCCGCTCACACAAAGGTTTGTACAACTAAGCCGTCACATGAGTCCTCAATAGAAATCCAACACATTGTTGGGTTTGTACGTAACGCAATCATGCAATCAAATCACATAAATAGGGCGGAAGCGTAAAAACTATGTTTTCAAAAATTTATACAAACCCATTGCCATGATCATTCTTGTGCATCAATTATCAGTGAATGAGGAAGGAGAAAAATAGAATTATACCTTTGAAGATCCAAGCTTCCTCAGGTACAAGTTCTACTCCTTTGATTCCTTTGATTCCTCTGTAGTGGCTCCTTCCCTTGATTAATGTCAGCCACCCAAATGTTTGGCCTCTAACGGTGATCCACCAAGGAAGATGAAGAACTCAGTAAGATGGGTTATTGGCTTAACCCTTGTTTCTATCTCTATAGAATATGTGTACTCTCAACTCTTGAAAAATTCACGTACCTTATTTCTGATATAAGACTCTCTTATATAGATATTGGGTTAACCCTCCTAATCCAATTAGAATAGGGTTTTATTTAATTAATTAATTAAATACTTTAAATTAATTTATATCCTAATCTTTATTAGGATTGAGAGAGAGTACTGATATTATATTAATTCCTAAACTCCTTTAGAATTAAAATAATAATAATAATAATAATATTAATAAGACTCCTCTTATTAATTTATATTTAATATTTCTAAAATATTAAATAATAAACATTAAGCTATTTAATTTATTCTATCATCATAGATTAAATTAATTATACTTAATGCATTATTACTATCATGCCATTTTCTTCTTAAATAATTCCTCTTCCTTTTATGGTGTGACCCTTTAGGTTCTCCATATTAAACCGGTTGTGAATAAATCAATTAGAACAATTCTAATCTTATTTAAATAAACAAATTAAACTAATAATCTATTTAAATAAATAACATTTATTCTACAATAGGGATAAGCCTCCCTAGCGATCAACGACTTTCCAGATAATATAGATTTCGACATTAATCATAAAAGAACCTGTGAGTTAATAGTTACCGTACAATTCAATCCTTCCACCATACAATGTCCCAATTAAATATAAGACATGGATTTACTGTCAAGTCTTAATTTATTTAATTATATGTATTTCGATTAGAAAATGCACAACTCCAAATAATGCATATTAGAAACCTCTTTCTAATTTCATTCTACCTTGGCCAAGGATTCCTGGGTTGTCATTTAACGAATCACATAGGACATATCTCCTCTTTTACGAGAGGTGGTAGATTCTTTATTGATCATTCATTATCTCCATATGTAACTCATTACACCCAAGCATACCCTATATATGCCTTAAAAGGCCTTAAGGAATTAGTCAAAGTATAATTTGTTATATACAAGATACTATGATGATCTCAAGTCCAAGGATCACATGTACTACTATCACATTAGGAATTCCTATTGACAAGCGAGTAAAACTCCATTAGGTATTCCATAGCGAGTCACGTTCAGTGAACTTATTCTCCAATAAGCACCTACATACTTGCTTTAGTGTCTCCACACAAATGACCATGAGATCAGTCATCCTCATCCAATGAGCAAGCAACATATGTACCAATCTATCCGGATTTACTAATCCCCATTTTAGTAATCCCACAATTGGGAACTATTTTAGTTTTTAAGCTTTCTAAGAATTTAGATCTCATTATCATGATCTCATCATGATTCTAAAAGCATTGCTTAAAACTATGGGTTATTTACATATTATAAAAACAGCACCATGTAGATAATTATATGCCTTAAATGAATATTTTATTAATAAATAAATAAGATTGTTTACAAAGTATGTGCTTTATCATTATACATGATTGGCTTGTATGCACACTACTATCAATCTCCCACTTGCACTAAAGCCAATCGCCATGGTATCTCATACCCATCTTCTCTAAGTGACGATCAAACTACTGTTGTGTTAAAGCTTTAGTAAATGGATCTGCAATGTTGTCTTGAGAGTCTACACTCTCTTCTTTTACTGATTTCTTTAATCAAAGTGCCGCAACACATGTTTAGATTCAAGATGAGACTTAGAAACTATTCCTAATTCTGTAATGAACTTTTCATCCAAAACATCAACTTGCAGCTTCACTTACAGTTATATACTCTGCCTCTGTCACTGAATCAGCAACTGTTTGCTGCTTGGAACTCTTTCAACTCACTGCACCTCCGTTCAAGGTAAACACATACCCTGAAACAGATTTACTATCATCTTGGTCTGTTTGAAAACTAGAGTCCGTGAATCCCTCGAGTTTTAATTCAGACCCACCGTAGACAAGAAAAATATCTTTAGTCCTTCTCAAGTACTTTAGGATATTTTTCACTGCCTTCCAGTGCTCTTCTCCTGGATTCGACTGGTATCTTCTTGTTACACTAAGTGCGTGAGCAACATTCGGTCTAGTACATATCATACCGTACATGATAAATCCTATTGCAGAAGCATAAGGGATCTTACTCATACGGTCTCTCTCCTCAGGTGTCTTTGGGGCCTGTTTCTTGGAGAGATTTATTCCATGGCTCATCGGCATGAGACCTCTTTTGGAATCTTCCATGCTAAACCTCTTTAGCATCGTATCAATGTACGTTCCTTGGGATAAGCCGAGCATCCTTTTAGATCTATCTCTATAGATCTTTATCCCCAAAATATAGGATGCTTCACCCAAGTCCTTCATGGAGAAGTTTTTAGATAACCAGATTTTAATGGATTGTAACATAGGAATGTCATTCCCTATCAGTAATATATCATCAACCTATAATACAAGGAATGATACTGCGCTCCCACTAACCTTCTTGTATACACATGGTTCATCCTCGTTTTTGATAAAATCAAACTCTTTGATTGTCTCATCAAAACGAATGTTCCATCTACGAGAAGCTTGCTTCAATCCATAAATGGATCGTTGTAGCTTACAGACTTGATTTGTTCCAACTTTTAAAAGAAATCCCTCTGGCTGTGTCATATACACATCCTCCTCAAGTTTCCCATTGAGGAAGGCCGTTTTCACGTCCATCTGCCAGATCTCATAGTCGTTGTAAGCTGCAATCGCAAGCAAAATCCGAATGGACTTGAGCATGGCTACTGGTGAGAAGGTTTCATCATAGTCAACTCCTTGTCTTTGTTTGAAACCTTTTGCAACCAGTAGGGCCTTATAGGTCTCTACCTTTCCGTCTGCTCCAGTCTTTTTCTTAAAAAACCCATTTACACCCAATAGGTTTAATACCTTCAGGTGGTGAAACCAAAGACCATACTTTGTTTTCATACATGGAGTCCATTTCGGATTTCATGGCTTTAAGCTATTTCCCTGAGTCTTTATTACTCATAGCCTGTTCGTAATTCAATGGATCATCATCATTCATGATGTGTACCTCATCGTTATCCTCTATAACGAATCCATACCTCTCAGGTATCTTCGGTACTCTTCCAGATTTACGAATAAGGTGTGGTACAGTAGGTTCTTCTACTTGGTTAGGTACCTGACTTTGGTCCGTGGTAACTTGTGGTTCTTGAACTTCTTCAAGATATATCTTGCTCCCACTGACCCCTTCATGGATAAACTTTTTCTCCAAGAAGGTAGCATGTTTCGCAACAAACACCTTTTGATCAGTTGGATGATAGAAATAATACCCTACGGTTTCTTTAGGGTATCCCACAAATCTACACTTATCGGATTTAGTCTGTAGCTTATCATTTTCAAACTTTTTGACATAAGCTGGACAACCCCAAGTCTTAACATGCTTAAGATTTGGTTTCCTCCCTTTCCACATCTCATATGGAGTCTTTGGGGCGGATTTGGTAGGTACCTTGTTAAGTAGGTATGCAGCCGTTTCTAGGGCATATCCCCAGAAGGAAATTGGAAGGTCGGTAAAACTCATCATGGATCGAACCATGTCCAACAGTGTTCGATTTCTCCTTTCAGATACTCCATTTAACTGTGGTGTGCCTGGAGTCCATTGTGAGATTATACCATTTTCTCTGAGATAATTGAGAAACTCACTGCTTAAGTATTCTCCACCTCGATCTGATCGAAGTATCTTAATACTCTTGCCCGTTTATTTCTCTACTTCACTTCTGAACTCTTTGAACTTTTCAAATGATTCTGATTTGTATTTCATTAAATACACATATCCAAATCTTGAGTGATCATCAGTGAAAGTAATAAAATAAGAATACTCACCCCGTGCACTTGTTGTCATAGGTCCACAAACGTCTGTGTGAATCAATGCCAACAACTCTGTAACTCTCTCTCCTTTTCCACTAAAAGGAGATTTAGTCATTTTACCCATGAGACAAGATTCACAAGTTGGATATGATTCATAATCAGATAGCTCGAGGAGCCCATCTTTATGCAACTTGGATAATCTTGTTTCATTGATATGACCGAGTCTACAGTGCCACATATAGGTATAATTAATATCATCTCTTTTCCTTTTCTTAATTTGTTCAATTTGAAATATATTTTCTTGTAAGTCAAGTATATAAAGTCCATTTTGCAAATTTCCAATACCATATAAAACATCGTCTTTATAAATAGAACAACCATTGTTCTTTATAATAACGTCAAAACCTTCCATATCCAATATAGAAATTGAAATAATGTTTTTAATAATATTCGGAACATAATAACAATTATTAAGATAAATGGATTTGCCCGAAGGCATTGCTAAACAATAAGTTCCTACAGCTAATGCAGCAACTTTTGCTCCATTTCTCACTCGTAGGATCACTTCATCTTTGTTCAGCTTTCTACTTCTGACCAGTCCCTGCACAGTATTACATATGTGAGAACCACAGCCGGTATCCAATACCCAAGTAGAATTATGACTTTCAGAAAAATTAATTTCAATTATAAACAAACCTTGATTGGAAGTCGAAGCTTCTCCAAGCTTCTTCTCTGCTAGAAACTTCTTGCAGTTCCTCTTCCAATGTCCCGGCTCATTGCAATGAAAGCACATTCCTTTAGCTGGTTCAGATTTCTTTTGCTCCTTTTCTTTCCCTTTTCCCTTAGCCTTCTTAGATTTCTTCTTTTCAGAAGACACCTTGGGCCTCTTCCTTTTATTGGAAGAATCCACCATCAAGACATGGTTCTTCTTGGATGAGAAGTGACCTTCTGCAGTTTTCAGTATGTTAAGCAGCTCAGGTAAGCTGACATCTAGCTTATTCATGTGAAAATTAACCACAAACTGCGAGAAGGTCTTAGGGAGTGACTGCAAGACCAAGTCTTGACTCAACTCCCCATCCATGACGAACCCAAGCTGTCCAAGGCGTTCAATCAAATTGATTACCTTCAGAACATGAGTCTCGACGGCAGTGCCCTCGGTCATCCGAGATCGGAAGAGCTCCTTAAATATCTCATATCTAGCAGTCCTACTCTGTTCACCATACAACTCCTTGAGGTGAAGTAGCATAGCAGGAGCATCCATTTTTTCGTGCTGACGCTGAAGCTCGTTATTCATGGATGCGAGCATGATGCATTGAGCCGCAGATGCATCATCTTACTAACTTTTGAAAGTGGCAATCTCTTCCTCAGAGGCTGTTTCTGAAACAGATTCAGGGATAGTGGAATTTAGGACATAAGAAATTTTTTCAGCAGTGAGAATAATTCTCAGATTTCTTAGCCAGTCCTCATAATTCGGGCTGGTAAGCTTATTTGCATCAAGTATGCTTCGTAGTGAGATTAGTGATTTTGACATTTTTAAAATTCTGCATGTGAAAAGACAACATTTTAGCAAACATTCATTTTATTAACTTTGCATACCAAAATAAATTTAGGTCTTTATTTTAAATTGGTATCTCCCACTATTTTCATCAAACTATATTACTCTCACTCATATAGTTCGGCAACATCTAATTAAAGATTTGCTAGTGAGATTAAGGATCCCATTTCAAATGTATATAACCTTGTGGATAGGACAACAAGCGATATACAAATAAATAGGTAGACAACTTTTGTCAATTACATCACCATGTAACTCCTTTTATTTTGCCTCTTAAATCATAATGGTCATGTGTGTGCACATCCGAACTAAAATGATTTAAGTTAAGTCCAGCCTAGCACTTCCATAAATTCAAAAAAGAAAAATTTTCGTCCTTGTGGATAGCACAACAAGACTAGATCGTTCAATTTTCTTGATAAGCATCAAATGTGATTAATTAACATCTTAAATATTCGATACTCGCCTTGTGGATAGCACAACAAACTCATATTAAATATTTAATACTCTATTAACTAATCATGCTAGAAGGCGACGTTCGATATTCCAAATATCATTTGAACGCTTCAGACTTAATAATATTTCTTTGAGGGGTTTGTTATTATTTGTCTCATCTTTTTAAGCGCGCATGCACATATATATATAAAATACGCGTCATTTTATTAAACATGCGAAGCATGTTTGTATAAAATATAATATATATAATATTTAGCATGCAATATAGAATACTATATTCTACCCGGATTGATTATGGACTTTTATTCTAGTTTGGTTCACTAGAGCCACCAAGTGAACCAAAAGGTCAAACCTAGGAGTGCAAGAATTTAAATTTAAATATAACTATTACATTTAAACCCTGGCTCCATACAAACGAGTCTTCACGCGTTCCTTGCTCCTTGGTCTCCAATTTCTTCAAAATAATTCTAACTATCTCTATTACATTAACTATTTAAAATTAAATAGAAACCTTGATCAGCAGTCAAGGGGAAGTACATAGAAAGGAGATAGAATTTACATCGAGAATAAAACTAGAAAAGGCGAGGTACGCAGACCCCATTTTATAAAACCCATTCATTCAAGCATTCAACCAAAATAAAATCCAATCACATTGGTCATAGTCCATAATCAATCCCTTTTATTACCATACATATCATCATACGTATCAATAAAACTTATTCATCTCATGAAAATAAATTCATTCCATATATGTATTAATATAAGTTAATGGGCAAAAGTTTGCTAAATTTTGTTTTTGGAAAAATAAACTCCTTTATTTCATTCAAAAACAATTCCAAATTAAACTCTTTAATTTTAGCAATTCTGAAATCTCATTTCATATAAAATAAACATCTTTATTTTAAACCTTTATTAATTAAATAAACCATTCATTTAATTAAATAAAATAAAAAAAAAATCAGTTCCTGTTAAAAGGGAACTGGCTTCATTAACAAAGGTGCCAAAGATATATACCTTTTAATCCCCTAGAAAGCATCTTCGTACTCCGAAGTCCACTAGAATGTCTTTTCATTCTTCTGCTCGTTCAATGTGTCAAAAAGGGCAGACACCTCTCTGCAAATCAGGACATGAATTGCCGAAGCGCTATAACCCATCTCATCAACCGTTGAACATCTTTAAAGGTATGTGGGGGACCTTATATCCACTATAGACTTTATTTTCTCTGGGTTGGATTTGATCCCTCTTTTACAAACCAAATACCCAAGGAACTTCTTTGACCCAAGACCAAACGAGCACTTAGTCGGATTTAATAGTATATTATGATCCCGAATAGTATGAAAACATTCCTACAAATCCGCCTAAGTGTTCCCGAACTGTCATGCTTTTGACAATCATATCAACTTTATATTACGCCCGATTTGTTCCCGGAACACCTTATTCATCATGCCTTGTGGTACGCGGCTCCTGCATTAATCAACTCGAATGACATATTCATATAAGCATAAATTGCGAGATGTATGATAGATTTCGTCTTCGGGGTATCCTCCTTAAACATCGAGATCTGATTGTATCTCGAAAAGGCATCCAAAAAACTCAATACTGCATATCAGGAAGTGTCATCGATAACCTGGTCGATATTTGGTAACGGATAGATGTCCTTCGGTAATGCCTTATTCAAATCGGTGTAGTTGATACACACCTTCCACTTCCCATTTTGTTTCCGGGCCAACACCACATTAGTCAACCACTCTGGGTAATCAATCTTAAAGATAACATTGGCTGCCAACAACTTGGTTATTTCATCATCAATAATTTTTTACCATTCTAGGGAAAAAATTCTCCATGTCTGTCGAACAGGTTTTCGAGCAAGATCCACACTAAGGCAATGTACGACCACTGATTCATGGATTTCAGACATGTCACTGGGCACATATCTGCAAAAATTTGAAGGAGTTTCACCTAACCCGTTTGAAGAAACTCCCCCATTCTTGTTCCAATTTTAATTGTCTTCACTGAATTTCCCAAAATCAACTCCACATCTTCAGTCTCGGTGGGGAAAGCTAGAGGTTCTGTAGACTCTTTCGGTATAAGGTTCCACTTTAATGTTCATCGATTGGAGCTGCTTACTAACCCTGACCCCTGACGATATTAACGTACTCTAGTAACATCTACAGGTAATTTCCAGGTCCCATTTCACCTCACCGACCCCATGTGGCGTAGGGAACTCGATTTTGAAATGGGGTATTGATGCCACTGCATGCAACGCCACCAGTGTTGTTCGACTTAGTATAGCATTATAGGTAGAGTCAAGACTACAAAAAATTTAACATTCACCTGGACATGTTGGGGGGCTGTACCCAAGGTAACTGTAGCTCTATAATACCCGAGAATTTTTTGAATAATATTAATAATTATATTAATCAAAGTTGAATATTTATTTGGATATAAATAAATATTGTTGTGTCATGGGATATAGTAAATCTATTAAATTAAGTTAAGTATTTGACGACTATGTGATGAGTAAAGTAATATGGTGGAAATGATGAAAAGCTTAATTTAAAGCTTATGTGAATTGCCTATTGTGGCATAATGAAAGACTAAAAAATTCGTTAATTAAATTAATAAAGGAATAATTTAATAATGAGATTGATTAGTATCATTATATTAAATTAATAAGTAAATAATTAAATAATGAGAGAGACTAATTTCTATTAATTATTTGCTATGTTCTATAATATGTAATGTGTGGCCATATAAAATAAAGTTACTTCATGAGTATAATATAAGATGTGATAGTATACTTATTGTATGGAAATATATCATAATTTGTGAATAATTGCTATACAAAACTATATAATGAAAGTAAGTTAAATGATATAACTTAATAGGTTAAATGAAGGAACTTATGTGACAACATATGGTATGGTGAGATAAGTAAATGTGTAAAATTTAAATTTATGGGAGAAATTAAATTTGGATAAATAAATATTTATTATTTAATATTTATTTCAATAATTATATGTAATTGAAATAATAAAGTTTCATGAAAATTATGGGTTGATAGTGCTCAGCTAAATTATATTTCAGTATTATCTGGATTAACCCAATGTACATGGATTAAATGATTTTGCGTATTTATATGCCCAACTTACCACAATGTAACAATATTACCTCATTAAGGTTACATTGGTACCCCCCAAAAGGAATTTAAAACTTAAGTAAGTTCCCATATTGCATACATTGAGTTCTAATAGAATTGTCCCATTTTTAATGTCCATCTCTTTCTTCCCCACGTGTATAGGCCAATGGCCTTAAAGACTATTTACAAAAATTTTAAACTCAGCAAACTAGCTAATGATGAAGGGGGCGTGGCCTCCATAGTGTATTGCAACTGCTCTACCAAACCAAGCAATTACCCATCATCTCATTCTTTTTCCCGTCAGTTGAAATTAGTGGACAAAGGCCTTGCATGGTTAATAAATTTCTCTATAAATGAAGCTCTTCTCTTCTCAATTCATATTGTTGAGTTTTTCTGTTAAGAGAGTGAGTATACTGAAGTAGAGGAAAGTCTGAGATTGGAGAAATCAATTAACAGCAAGCTTAGTATTTAGCTTTAGCAGAGGTATAACTCTTACACTGTGTTCTTAATTTGAGTTTGAAGAATTCTAGAATTTCTTATTAATTGAATTGTAAGTTGACATATATGGGTTATCTAAGCTTATATGCATGTTAATGTGATTAAAATTGAGCATTTTACTGTGAAGAATTTCGTGTATGGGTTTTGGTTTCTGCCGAAGCAGAACCATTCCTGGTTCTGTCCCGGAAGAGCGCAGCTGCGCCCTTTATGTAGTACAGACCAGCTCAGCTGTGCCGTCTACTTGTTCTGAAGTGGTTCTGGAGCAGCGCAGCTGCGCCGCTCCCATAGTTCAGAACAGCGCAGCTGCGCCGTACACCAGTCTTGAATATTGACTTCTGTTATAATCTGATAAGTTCTATCATGTTGATATGACTTAAACATACATGAAAACAGGCTTGACTTAAGGACCTAGGTTCCTTTGCATAGCATGGGTGTTATAGCTTGCATTAGCATGTGTTTTCTAAAGAAAACTAAGTTTTGATGATGAACATTGATGAGATGTGTGATGTTGAAGTACTGACCTTATTAGCATGCACACATGACCTTAGTACAAATGAAATATAATTCAAAGTTGCTTCATAGATGCTAAAATTGCTTTGACTTAGTTTAAACCGACTTTTAAAAGGAAAACTTGAAATTTTTGCAACTAGGTTTGTGGACATGATGATGTTTACACTCTGATATTTTGGACATGCATGCTAGTACTCTTATATCCCTAAACATACCCTATATGTGCGTTCATCTAGTAGAACATAACATAAGATCATTCAAGTATGAATTTAAGTAAGCTTCCAAGTTATGAACTATGTTAGATATGAGTAAATGATGTGAATACATGCAAGCATGCATATTTTAGGTTTTATGACCTTCTCATATGAATAGATTGTTAACATAGTTGACCTCGTGATTTCGTGACCAGATTTGGTTTAAATTCATTGGAAATTCTAAACTAAGAATCCATAATATAGAAAGGTGAACTTAAAACGATTATGTAAGCATGCAAGACCCTTAAACATGTGTATATGCTATGTGTTAATGTGTACATAGGCTAAGTAAGGAGACAGAACCAGAAGAGCAAAAGTTCAACTCTGGTCTGGCCAGGGGACAACACAGTTGTGCCGTCCCTAAGCCTAACCAGAGCGCAGCTGCTCCCTCCTGCAGTCTTGTCTAACTGTTTTATTTGGGTTCTAAAAATTGTAACATGTATGTAATACTACATTAAGTTATAATGCATGATTACTATGATGTTTAAAAGTGTAGTGGCCATGTGGAACTAAGAATCTGAAGGTTCTTACAAGTTTTTTTTTCTAAATAAGCTTTTAAAAGAAAAGTCGTTGGTAACTGTGAAACTAAGAGGCGTGATAAGGTAGAACCTAATGTATGTGCTTAACTTACGTATCAAGTATATGTGTTCAACTTATGTAACTAATGAATATACCTATAAAAGTAACTATATTACAATAGAATTTCAAAGTGTTGATAAGCTATAAATTAGTAGACTACGCTTAAGGCAAGTTCTCTAACTCTCTTAACTTTATATATGGTGTAAATTCAAATTGTTTCTATATTGACCATATCTATATCAAGTAAATATCTGTTACTATTCAAAAATTGATTTTATATCTTGATGTTGTTGCAAGTATTGAACTTATCATTCCTAAATGCATTACAAAAGTTGTCTAAGCCATTTGATTCGGCTAGACTAATATCGTATGTTAGAAAGCTATCCAAACCAATTGACTTGGTGCAGACTCTTATAAAATCTACTGAGATTAACAACCCTCATTGAAGGGGAAATTATATATAATTGTCGGGGAATCGACGTGCGCACATACAAGTATGATTAAAGGTTATGCATAACGTAGGGTACTTTAGGCTGATCACTTGTTGTACTTGTTTATTTTGGATTTTCAGTATAATACTGTTAATTCTAGTAAGAGTTCTTAGTCTATAGTAACTGCTCAGTGTTCATTCTTCTTGAACTTTGAAATTGTTAAACTTTTAAATCTTATTGGTATCTTTCAGTCCATAGTGACGTTTATTGAAAACTAATGATACTTCTTGTTATTCTCGAGCTATCATTTACTATTATACCCTTGAGATTTGAACTTTATAACTGTTCACCCTTATTGCTATATTACTTGCTGAGCAAATTTGTTGCTCATCCTTGCTTTCCTTAAACATCTCAGTTAAGGAAGAACAGTGTGGACCCTCAGGCAAAGATAAGGGAAAGGGCAAAGCTACGGATTAGCTTTAGTCCTCTATGCTAGAATTATAATTAAGTTGTAATAGTAGTTAATTATGGTTTATGTATTAAGCTATGTTATGGATTTATTATGTAATGACTTAGTAACGGTTACGAGACTTTGGAACGCGAATATTTATACTAAAAAAATATAAATTATTCTATTATTCCGTTGCATGAGATTTTAGTATGTTATTAGAAATAGATTGTGATGCACCGGATTCGAGACACGAGTGGTCCGAATTTGGGGGCGTCACAAGCTCGATAGTACTGAATACATTGACTAATTCATTACTAAACCCGTACAAAGGATCCTCATATCCAACCTCTATTTTTCGCCCTTCCAGATCCAACATTTGATACGCATGACTGTAGAGAATATCCATCGAAGACCTGTTATCAATCATTATTCTCCGCATATCAATCGGCCCGACCAGTGTCGTGATGACCATTGTTCCTTCATGTTGTTCCACCATGTCAAATGGATAATATTCATCAGGGAAAAAGATTATAGTGTTTGGATAAGACTGTTCCCTTCTAGTTGGTTGCTCGAACACCGATAGAATTGAGTCCAAAGAGCCTCGACACTTTTTCCCGTCACATGTTCCACTTATCCTCCTATAATAACATCCACCACCCAGCGAACAGGTAAGTCCCGATTGGTTAGTTGATAATGTATTGTGGGAGGGAGAGTTTTGTAGCTTTTATTCTGTGCAAAAAAATTGTGTCGGGTATTATGGAACATCAAGTTTTAGGGCATAAAAATGGGAGGGTTATTGTAAGTCCATTATTTTGATATAGTGGAGATTCTGGGTTTGGCATATAGTTTTTCCCTTTAAGAGTTTTTCATATTAAATTTGTATTGTTTTATCTCTCTTTATTTTATTGGTTGATTTACATTAACAAAATTCCCAACATATCACTCATATTATGTTTTCTAGGTGAAACTTTTCAACATAATACGATAGTGATACAACTTGGGCAGGCCTAAGGGTCATCTTAATCCCAATCTGCACAAATGTATAGGGTTTATTGTTAGTTCCCAGAGGCACACAATAGATCTAGAAGGGGGGGTTGAATAGATCCTTTGCGTTTTTAAACTCTTTTCCATTTTATTTTGTATTGCTAAGAAGTTATCATATGACAAACATAAGAATCATTTCAAGCACAGCAGAATAAGTTAAATGTCCCCTTCATTGATATATTGATGAACATTGATACATTGTTCTTGGAGTTAGTTTAATTATAAGTAGTTAATACAATCATAGCAGTTAAGTACATAATGTAATGACATAAAGTAAATGACAGAATGTAAAAGACACAAGGAGTTTTAAGTGGTTCAGAGACACAAGCTCCAAATCCACTCTTCTGCACTCTCGCAGGAAATCCACCAAGGAATGGGCAGCACCCTGAATCACTAAGATTCCTTCAAGGCCCGCATCCCTGGAACTTTAGTTCACTAAGAACTCTTCAAGTCCTTCGACTTGGAACTCCTTTAGTTCACTAAGAACTTTTCAAGGCTAGCAGCCCTGGAATCTCTAGTTCACTAAGAACTCTTCAAGCCCTCCGTCTTGGAACTCATTTAGTCCCTCTGGACAAAGACCCCTCAGGCCCTGGCTACTTGTAGTTGTTGTTGTTGTTGTTGTTGTTTGTGCTTTGCTGCTAAGATGTCATGAAGCTTGATCATCTTTGTACTTAGCAGCTAGGCTTGGTCCTCAGCATTCTGCTTTGAGTCTGGACCTCTTCTCTGGTGCAGCCGATCTTCATTTCGTTCAGCTCATCTTCACTTGATGTCAGCTGTGCACCATCACCACATAGGACTACTAAGGCTTTTCATTATGGGTCACCTTCTTCTGACCCTTAGCATCCCTTGAACCCTTCTTGAATGATATGTAGACATGGTTTTGCATCTTTTCTGGTTCAGCATCTGGTTCTTCATAGTGATCCATAGAGTGGCTCTTCTAATCTTCTTTATGCTCAGGCACTTTCTTAAATGCTATCTTCAAGGCTTTCTCAGCTCTCAGTTTGGCTGCCATCTTCAATGGCATTCTCATCCTTGTTGAGTGAAGCTCTAGTCCGTTCAATTCCTTCTTCAAGTCTGCTTCACTTTCACCTTTGTAGTCTTACTGCCACTGAGACTTGTTCTCTTCAGCTCTGGTGGAACTCGTAGAGTCAACAATATAGCATTCCAACAACTCGACGAATCTACAACTCAGCAACAACTCTTATCTTTGAAGCTTGTCTCTTAAATACCCTTCCATGATCTTCCCGTTGGAAAGTAGCCGTTGGAAGCTATTTGAATTGCTTCGCAGATCTCGAGTTATTTGGTGCAGACTGCTGATGTGACATGGCAACTCCTTTTTGACTTTACTGACACAGCAGTCTGCTTTCTCACCTACCACCTCAGAGATGTCACTATTCTGTGTCAGGCTGGTAGTCACCTTTATTACTCCTTTCTGATTCCTTGATTCGAATTCTTAGGAGTTGTCCTTCAGCATCGAAGCTCTCAATTAGCAACGTTCGGATGTCAGTCTTCAAATTGATTCATTGCCAGTGCTTCAAAACTTAGATGCCCGAACTCCACGATTCTGGTGCAGATTATTCTTGGACCTTTATCGTAGTGTGTCTTTGTTGAATGTTGCTTTGACTGGTTGAGACAACACTACGATTCTGAAGAGTGTTCTTGGATCTTCAATGTAGAACACCTCTTCCTTTACTTGTGCAATGCTTCAATGCTTTTGCTTGCCTCGACTGATCTCAGGAATTGATATCTTGACTTGTCGTTCTGGCCTCTTCTGACTATTAAGACACTTCAGATTTGTGGCATACCCAGCTCTCTTTCTCCTGGTGATCTCCCGTTCACCTATCTTCAATGGTCTGACCCATGCTTAATCACTTCTGTTTTGTTCTTCATAAGTTGGCCGCTATCTCTGTATAAACTGTATCAGTTCCTTCTTCATTTGGCAAACACTATGATACTGAGTGATTCTCAATATCGTTGTCTTCTATTCTCTTGACAGCATCTGCACTTACTGACTTTCACTAGTCAGCTACTATGTCTGAAGTCTTCTTCTGATTTTCTTGTGGAAGACTTCATCTTGAATGGCTTCACAACTTCAATCTGCATGTTGATTGAGTTGATGTTTTTTATCTTCTGTTAGCTTTCATGCCATTCGTTGAGTGCTCTTTGATTTCCTTGGAATGTATCTTTGTAGCTCAGACCAGAGGCTCCATGCATTGGATATTCTGGGAGTGCCCATTTGTTGAGAATCGTGTTGACACTACGATTCTTCCCTTAGCGTTGTGAGCAACCTTTGTAGAAGCCTGAGTTCTGCAGACTACGATTTAGCCTTGTTGCTGTAGACACTACGACTCCGAGATCAGACCTTGACAGACTACGATTTCTGCCTTCATGCTTGCTGTCCTCGTCTGATCTGGCTCGACCACGATCTCTGCCTTTGATGTGATCAGTAGACTCCACTATTTCAAGTGTGATCTACGATTCTTGACTTAGCTCTGGCAGTTGCTCGGTCGGCTCATAGACAGGCTATCTCTATGATTCTGACCATGACTTCCTCAGCAAACTACGAATCTAAGAAAGCTCTTCTCGACACACTACGATCCTTCCTCGTTTCTCTTGGCAGACTACGAACTCCGAGATCTACTATCCTTGCAGACTACGATTCCTCCTTGATAGTTCTCGAGTCTTTCTTGTCTCTCCTGGCAGACTACGATGCTAGTGCAGTGCTCAACGATCAGACAAGCCTATCTATTACATTGTATAAGATCAACTTAACAAGCTTAATCTTTCTATATTTATAGTCCTTGTACATCATTTCTTTTTAAAGGACTTTACAAAGCTTTTTTTCTTATGTAGGATCAACCTAACATATTTAATCAATTTATTCTAAGTCCTTGTACATATATTCCTATTATCTATCAAAGGACTTTGCAATTTTTGTCAATGCAAGCATACTTGCATATTCATTCATTTATATCATAATCAAATCATATATAAATAGGAATAACACTCTCATGTATATTCCTAACAATCTCCCCCTATTTGATTATGACAAAAATAATCAGTGCATATGCATGAGATGAATGAATCTTATATACAGTGAGCAGCTGTATTTCTAAAGCAGATAATCATGAATGTCATTGATGATAATATGAAATTACATATGCTATGACATTCTACATTCTGGATCCAGAACATACTTAACTAGTATAGAGATGTACCTCTTGTGCTCCATGTATGTTTTTAGAATGTCTATTGATCAGCTTCTGCTTCTGCTCATCTTTCTTTCTTCTTTCCCTTGTTCCCCCTCAGATGCATGCTTCTTTTCTTTGTCTGATCAGGTTCTGGTTCAGTTGCATGCTCTTCTTTGTTTGGCTCCCCTTCAGATTCTGTGTTCATGAGGTCATCATCTTTTGGCTCCCCCTCAGATGATGACTCTGCTTCTGCTGCTACTTTCATCTTCTTTTTCTGCTCCTTTGCCTCTCTGCTCTTGATCTTCTTTTCTTCCTTCATTCTTCTCTCCTTGCTCTTTCTTGAATGCCTCTTTCTATGCCTCTTCTGATGTATCTTTTCTCCCCCTTTTTGTCATTAATCACTTGAGACAGCTGCTCCACGTTTGACACAAGCTGCTCCATCAGGTGAGATGAGTTACCAACCTCAATTTTGAGTTCTTGTTGGCTTAGCTCAAGTTGGAGGGAGAGAGACTGTTTCAGATCATCAATCTTGTCAGAGAGAGATAGGATTTTCTCTTCATTAGCCTTCTAAGCTCGTAAAGCTTCTTCCTTCTGATCACTAATAGCCTTCAGAAAAACTTGATCCCTTAGTTGAAGCTTGAGGGATATGTCTGAGAGTCTGGCTTGAAGCCTTTTTGACATCTCATTGTTTTCTCCTGTTGACATGTCTTTGACTTTTGCAGCTATAAGAGAGATCTCCTCAATCATTTCTTCAGAGTTCTTTAGCAACTCTTGCTTTATCAGGTTGTTCATTTTCCATCTGATCAGCTGTTTGGTCAGCCTCTTGCTGAGCATCAGATGGATTGTCTTCCTTCAGGACATCAGATTGCACTCTACAATTCTCAGTCTTGGATAGACCTTCAAAGGTAGTGAGAATCTGATGAATCGTTGAGTTCCATGCTGCTTGAACAGAATACATCTTTTTAATTTCATCTTAATCATCATCATTTGTAGAGTGAAGGGATTCTACGATTGTAGACTTGGGCAGAATCCTTCTTCCATCCGAATCGGCTTGACAATCGTAGGGGATGTAATGATTTTCAGCATGTCTATAGACCTTGAAGTGAGATTGGTCCCTGATCAGCAGAGTTACAAACTTCTTTGCCCTTGGAAAGTTCTGAGCCACCAGCTCTAGGTTGGGAAGATGAGAGAAGCACCATGAGAGATAGCTGTTGTCTCTGGTGAGTGATGCCTTTACCCATAGCATATGAGGATAGAGCCATCTTATTGCATGGTCTTTGATCTCCGGCTCGTATATTAATGTTGAAGTACTCATCTTCATATCTTCGTGATTATTGAGGAGATCTCTTTTGCTTTTCTCATGATCTGAGCTGGAGTCAGACTGGTGTAGACTACTTTTGTCAACTGACTCATCAGTTTGTTCATGCATTTGATCATCATCAACAGAGCTTGCCTTTGCAGACTCACTAGCTTCTTCTAGCTCTGCAATCTTCAGCCTCTTATCATTCTCTGATAGGATTTTCCCTTTTTCCTTAGCATCTCCTCTCTTGGATTCAGCCTCATCATCACTGATTTCAATTATCTTTGAAAATAATTCTCCTTTTCTTGAAACCATTTTAGCAATCAGTCTGTTGCTCTTCCTTCTTCTTGGGGGTTCAACTTTAGGAGTTTCAGACCTTTCTTCATTTTCAGTCTTTGAAGTCTCTGATTCATCAGACAGACTTTCTTGAGATTCAACAGCAGGAGTGACAGATACTTCTTCTTTAGATCCTTCATCTTTTGCCACATCAGATGGACTCCTTGGTACTTCAGCACTAAAAGATCTAACTGCTTCATGATCAGATTCTCCCTTATCAGCAGAAAGGCTACTCTGTGAATTGGCCATAGGACTTGCATATTCTTTTTCATCACCAGACTTGCTCTTTGAAGATTCATCCTTAGATCTCTCAGTTCCCATCTCATCTTCTGACTCTACGTTTTCTTCTTCAGTAGATAAACTTCTTTGGGAACCTGACTTCTGCCTCTGCACCACCTTGGCTTTCTTCTTTGCAGGCTTTACAGACTTGAGCTCTGGGATAATTGCACCTTCAGAGGATGAAGACTCTTCTTCTATCATGGCAATTGCCTTCCTCTTCCTTGAAGTACTTTTGCTAGTTCTGCCATGTGTCAACCATTTGTTCTCCATTGGATTTTTCTTCCAGTTTGCAAACAGCTGTGTAGTCATTATCTTATGGCCATTAAGAACTTCACCTTCATCATCCTTAATTTTGTTCCTCAGCCTCTTCTTCAGAATGATGCTTAGTAATCTTCCATGAAAAACCTTTGTGAGTTCTCCACCTTGTTCAGCCATTTGGACATTTGATCAAGCAGGATAGCTCCAAAATTAATTTGCTTCTTCAGAACTATGGCAGACATGATCTTCAGCTGTTGATCAATCACAGTGTCATGTGCAGCGTCCTTGCATAGTATACATTTGCCTATAATCTCTGGAAGGAACTCAAACTTTAGGAAACTCATTTTTCTTCATATCCTTCAGACTAGGATTTCTTTTGTATCCCATAATCTTCTTGGCTCCTTCGACATCAACTTCATCAAGGCTTTTCAGTCCTAGGTCAGGAAAACCAAAGCACTGATTGATGTCAGAAGACTTCAGCTTTAGAATTTGCCCTTTACTTTGGTAGAAAAAGTTCTAGAACTCATAGTTGCATTTGAGTGAAATTCTTTAACCAGGTCAACATATATTCGAGTGTTTGACTCAAGACATTCTGAGAATCCAGCCTTCTTCACAAGTTCAAGAATATCTCTGAACTTCTTCTCAGATTTCTCAAACGTCTTGGTTCCAAACTGAATGCCAGTGATTACTCACCAATTTGCCATTTGGAGAGTTAGGGTTTACTGAGTTTATGACTGTGTGAGAATCTTTTCAGATATCAGGAAGCGATTCAAGATTTGATAGCTGTTTGAGAAGATCTGGTTGTTTGGAAGTTTAGGTTTTGGCTTGAGAGGATGAGTGTATAGATTTAATAGATTTGCAGCTTTTGATGAACCCGCTAAAATGAAACTGCCAATTATTTGAATTTCCCTCTTGTAACTGTTCCTTCCACATTTCTTAGTGGGACAGTTGTAAGACGTTGATAGGTCCCAATCTGTAACTTCTCCATCGTGTCAGTTAATCAGATTTAACTTTTCTTCTGTTGACTATTGACTTCTTAAATCCGTGGAGTGACTTATGTCTTAGCTCAGTACTCCACAATTTCCCAGACTGGTTTACAACCTTTGCTTCTTCTTCGATGATCGTAGTCTGTGGTCATGCTTCAATAGACAACTTCTCCATTAGACTCTGAGGGATTGGCAATTCTCATTTGCAGCTAGTAATCTTCTGATGAGATGCTGCTTGCTTCAGCAAAGATTCTTGTGATGCATGTCATATTAGCATTCCTTCTAACATAAGGTAGCTCAGGAAGGGCCAACCTCTTAGCTCAATGTTAAGGGTCAGGTTTGTCCCTGAGGAGCTTGCTAGACGAAACGCTTATGACATGATTAGTACAGACATCACTTTTGACCTCTTTGCTGGGGAGTTCATCTACCAACTCTGGATATTCATTGATGTTGAATTTTGTATAGGTTATAATCGTGGTGTCCTCCTGCTCATTTGCTATAATCAGATGGTTGATCATAGGCGCTCCATGATTTTAAGATGGGTGGCTGATAGGGTTATCAGTAGCATATTTTGGGACATTACTACTGACTGTGATGGATGTTCATTTTGTTCATCAGTTACAGAATTTTGGGATTTTGTAACTGAAATCTTTCTGGTTTGAGTTAGCTCTTGTTTACTGTGAACTTTGACAGAAGTGGTCTTGATGTTCATGGTGTGGTTCACAGACATTCACCAAGGTTGATTTATATTCTGAGTTTACCTCACAACCTCTGGCAAGAATTTCACTTCTTCATTTTGCTCCTTGAGCTCCACCATCTCCGTATCTTCATCTGTTCTTCCACCATCTTCGACGTCTCTTTCTCAGCATATATCATAATCTGATCAGATACAATAATGTACTTTGTATGACTAATCATGACTTGATTTCCTATGATTCTGATCTCATTCTTAGATGAACCAGATGCTTGAGATTGACTGCTTTATTCACCCTTTTTGCCAGCAATCCTTTGATCATCTTCCTCCTCTGTTAGATCAACCTTCTTGATAACTCTTCTGGTCCTTTTCTTTGATTTGGACACAACCTTTGTACTTTCTTCAGATTCAGCCCTGATAATTGTTCAGGCTGAGAGGCTGTTGCAGCTTCTTCATCTGCAGTTATAGTTTGTCTGGACTCTACGATTGGTGACACTTCTTCAATTTTAGTGAGTGAGAACTTCTTTGTTCTGTGACGGCTTTCCTTCTTCTTCTGAAGTTCAAAACTTCTTCATCTTTACACTTGATCTTTATGAGTTAATCAAGTTGCATCTTTTTTGTTTGGAGGATCTGAAGAATTTGCTTCACCAATTATCTTTGACACCTTTAGTGCTGTTGTTCTTAGCAGATCACTACTCCCCCATAGATGATGCTATTTTCTCAAAGAAGTATGAATTCTTCTTCTTCATATGCATCAGAAGTCAGCCTTGCATATCTCTTTCTGACTGGCATCATATCTATCATATACTCTTCCTTGGATCATGGAGAGAGATATCTTCAGGAATGATCACTTCACGACTGTTGACAGAACTATGAATGTAGTCTTCTTTATCTGATACCTGAACAGGAATTTTCAGTAGGATTGTAGTCCTTCCTTAGTTTCTTCAATATATACTAAGGATGAATAAAGACTCATTTGGGACTATCAACTTGTCAACATCTAACAGCCTTCCTTCAGTTAGTTGCCCTTCCTCCTTAATCAGAACTACAGACTTTGATTTGACTGGAGGAACACTACGATTATGATCATTGTACCATAATCATTGTGTGTTAGCTTGCGCAGTCTTGATCGTAGAGATCACTACGATTTTCCTTAAGCTCTTTGACAGACTGCACTCGTGGAGTTCTGCTTCTATGATGAGTTCTTTATAATCAAAGCTTGATGATCCTTTGATGTGAATGCCTTCGCATTTCCTTCTTTGAAGATATTCCTTACATGGATGGGTCATGAAAGATCTTTTTCATCTAGGTATGAATGGTCAGCTTCCATATGGAGATCAGCAATCTTGTGAGCTTCATTCATGTTAGCTCAGCAAGTCTTCAAGAACAGGCTTTGGCATAAAATGATTTTGACAAGAACATTGCTGAAATGTCTTGAGCCTCCAACTGGTTAAGTCCTCATAACTGAAGTTATCTGCTTCAGCATTCCTTAGTGTGGTCAGATAGACCAAGTACCTGCAGGTTAGATAAATTTCTATTTTTGGTACCCATGGTTAAATGGGTCCTGCCAGGTTAGTTTCTCAAAAATCCCTATTCCTCATATACTAGAATTTTTATCAACTTTAACATCAATAATCATATCTGTGCATGTATCAGATTTAGTTGTGATATTTATCATGCATGCTGGTGAGTGTGTGTAAGATTAATCATTTTAATAAGACACTCCTTTTCTTTGATGGTTTCACCCTTTGCTTGGTTATGTTCACAGATTTTGAGAGTTCGCAGAGTAGAAATCAACACTATTACTTAGTTGTATCTAGTTGACTCATAGAGATGATCAGTTTCTAAGAATCTTCAAGATACTTCTTTAGAACTGATCATACTCTACGTGTTATCAGAAACTTAGAACATAGGTTTGTACATACATACTACCCCTTAAGCAGGGATTACTCCACTTACACTTAATTAATTCTTGATATGCTTATGGCGTATTTCAGACTTCTTTTAAATGTTATCTTCAACCTAAAACTTGGGTGGAGAGAAAGTTTGTTAGCAATTGAGTTTCCATCCTTAGTGTACTTTCTCTCTTCCTCTTTTTAGGTAGAGTATGGTCTCTTAATAGAATATTGTTATAGTACATAAGGTGATGCAACATGATGTACATATTTATATTAATGAGGAACCGTACCTTTACACTGTCAGTTTCTTGACAGCCATTTACCTTGCTATAAAGAGGTTAGGCATTGATGTGCATATCTTTATATTTATTTCTGACGGCTTGTTGCTCCAGTTGTCCTTCGATCAATCAGTCATAGCCTTGAATAGGTAAACTAAGAACGTCTTGGCATCTTTAGTTCTTTAATCACCTTGAACCTCAGGGTTCACATCCAACTACTGGTTAGCCAAATACATATTTGAGAAAGTCCTCTTTCTCCTTTGGATAAGCGTTTCTTAGCATGTATGGCCTTTCATCTTTCAAAATGGAGGATGCTTGATTCTTTGCTGTTGATACCTCTTGACTTCCCACTTCTGGTCTTCAGACTAAAAGATTGACCGTGAACAAGGATTGGACTTGTTGCTATAGAATTTGAGAACATGGACCAATCTGAGCAGCTTCAGGTGTATATATACATTTACCTGTACACATTATTTTTAACTTGTGAGCTCATCTGCATTTACAAGTGACTTACTACTAAACTAAGTTTAGAACAATGTTTGTGCCTAGGATCAGACTCAAAGCGATTAGCTTTAGAATATAGCATGAGAACCTGCTCTGATATCAATTGTTAGTTCCCAGAGGCACACAATAGATTTAGAAGGGGGGGTTGAATAGATCCTTTGCGTTTTTAAACTCTTTTCTATTTTATTTTGTATTGCTAAGAAGTTAGCATATGACAAACATAAGAATCATTTCAAGCACAGCGGAATAAGTTAAATGCCCCCTTTATTGATATATTGATGAACATTGATACATTGTTCTTGGAGTTAGTTTAGTTATAAGTAGTTAATACAATCATAGCAGTTAAGTACATAATGTAATAACAGAAAGTAAATGACAGAATGTAAAAGACACAAGGAGTTTTAAGTGGTTCAGAGACACAAGCTCCTAATCCACTCTTCTGCACTCTCGCAGGAAATCCACTAAGGAATGGGCAGCACCCTGAATCACTAAGATTCCTTCAAGGCCCGCAGCCCTGGAACTTCAGTTCACTAAGAACTCTTCAAGTCCTTCGACTTGGAACTCCTTTAGTTCACGAAGAACTCTTCAAGGCCAGCAGCCCTGGAATCTCTAGTTCACTAAGAACTCTTCAAGCCCTCCTGCTTGGAACTCATTTAGTCCCTCTGGACAAAGACCCCTCAGGCCCTGGCTACTTGTAGTTGTTGTTGTTGTTGTTGTTGTTTGTGCTTTGCTGCTAAGATGTCATGAAGCTTGATCATCTTTGTACTTAGCAGCTAGGATTGGTCCTCATCATTTTACTTCGAGTTTGGACCTCTTCTCTGGTGCAGCTGATCTTCATTCCGTTCAGCTCATCTTCACTTGATGTCAGCTGTGCACCATCACCACATAGGACTGCTAAGGCTTTTCATTGTGGGTCACCTTCTTCTGACCCTTAGCAGCCCTTGAACCCTTCTTGAATGATATGCAGACATGGTTCTGCATCTTTTCTGGTTTAGCATCTAGTTCTTCATGGTGATCCGTAGAGTGGCTCTTCTGATCTTCTTTATGCTCAACCACTTTCTTGAATGCTATCTTCAAGACTTTCTCAGCTCTCAGCTTGGCTGCCATCTTCAATGGCATTCTCATCCTTGTTGAGTGAAGCTCTAGTCCGTTCAATTCCTTCTTCAAGTCTGCTTCACTTTCACCTTTGTAGTCTTACTGCCACTGAGACTTGTTCTCTTCAGCTCTGGTGGAACTCGTAGAGTCAACAATATAGCATTCCAACAACTCAACGAATCTACAACTCAGCAACAACTCTTATCTTTGAAGCTTGTCTCTTAAATACCCTTCCATGATCTTCCCGTTGGAAAGTAGCCGTTGGAAGCTATTTGAATTGCTTCGCAGGTCTTGAGTTATTTGGTGCAGACTGCTGATGTGACATGACAGCTCCTTTTTGACTTTACTGACACAGCAGTCTGCTTTCTCACCTACCGCCTCAGAGATGTCACTATTCTGTGTCAGGCTGGTAGTCACCTTTATTACTCCTTTCTGATTCCTTGATTCGAATTCTTAGGAGTTGTCCTTCAGCATCGAAGCTCTCAATTAGCAACGTTCGGATGTCAGTCTTCATATTGATTCATTGCCAGTGCTTCAAAACTTAGATGCCCGAACTCCACGATTCTGGTGCAGATTATTCTTGGACCTTTATCGTAGTGTGTCTTTGTTGAATGTTGCTTTGACTGGTTGAGACAACACTACGATTCTGAAGAGTGTTCTTGGATCTTCAATGTAGAACACCTCTTCCTTTACTTGTGCAATGCTTCAACGCTTTTGCTTGCCTCGACTGATCTCAGGAATTGATATCTTGACTTGTCGTTCTGGCCTCTTCTGACTATTAAGACACTTCAGATTTGTGGCATACCCAGCTCTCTTTCTCCTGGTGATCTCCCGTTCAACTATCTTCAATGGTCTGACCAATGCTTAATCACTTCTGTTTTGTTCTTCATAAGTTGGCCGCTATCTCTGTATAAACTGTATCAGTTCCTTCTTCATTTGGCAAACACTACGATACTGAGTGATTCTCAATATCGTTGTCTTCTATTCTCTTGACAGCATCTGCACTTACTGACTTTCACTAGTCAGCTACTATGTCTGAAGTCTTCTTCTGATTTTCTTGTGGAAGACTTCATCTTGAATGGCTTCACAACTTCAATCTGCATGTTGATTGAGTTGATGTTTTTTATCTTCTGTTAGCTTTCATGCCATTCGTTGAGTGCTCTTTGATTTCCTTGGAATGTATCTTTGTAGCTCAGACCAGAGGCTCCATGCTTTGGATATTCTGGGAGTGCCCATTTGTTGAGAATCGTGTTGACACTACGATTCTTCCCTTAGCGTTGTGAGCAACCTTTGTAGAAGCCTGAGTTCTGCAGACTACGATTTAGCCTTGTTGCTGTAGACACTACGACTCCGAGATCAGACCTTGACAGACTACGATTTCTGCCTTCATGCTTGCTGTCCTCGTCTGATCTGGCTCGACCACGATCTCTGCCTTTGATGTGATCAGTAGACTCCACTATTTCAAGTGTGATCTACGATTCTTGACTTAACTCTGGCAGTTGCTCGGTCGGCTCATAGACAGGCTATCTCTATAATTCTGACCATGACTTCCTCAGCAAACTACGAATCTAAGAAAGCTCTTCTCGACACACTACGATCCTTCCTCGTTTCTCCTGGCAGACTACGAACTCCGAGATCTACTATCCTTGCAGACTACGATTCCGCCTTGATAGTTCTCGAGTCTTTCTTGTCTCTCCTGGCAGACTACGATGCTAGTGCAGTGCTCAACGATCAGACAAGCCTATCTATTACATTGTATAAGATCAACTTAACAAGCTTAATCTTTCTATATTTATAGTCCTTGTACATCATTTCTTTTTAAAGGACTTTACAAAGCTTTTTTACTTATGTAGGATCAACCTAACATATTTAATCAATTTATTCTAAGTCCTTGTACATATATTCCTATTATCTATCAAAGGACTTTGCAGTTTTTGTCAATGTAAGCATACTTGCATATTCATTCATTTATATCATAATCAAATCATATATAAATAGGAATAACACTCTCATGTATATTCCTAACATTTATAATTTGGCTGGTTTTGAGATCGGGCTGAATTTGATGAGGATATGCCTAGCTAGAATTCAAATGGAGGTCATAAATCGAATCCGGTGCAAGTTCCAGTTGGACCCGTGACGAGAGGTCGAGCTAAACGTTTCAAGAAAGAACTTATGGGTTTGGTGCAAACAATGTGGAATGAGAATGGCGTGACTACTTGGTCCAAGGATGTTGAAATTGTGCCCAAGTTCGTAAACATGGTCCAAGGTTGCGTTTCAGATCAATCCGATGCAAGCCAGGAAAGCGAAATTAAAAGTTGGGAAAACATTGAATTCGCCCCGACAAATTCAAAAGCCTTGATGAATTCGCCCCGACGCATTCCCCAGGCCACAAGAATCCGCCCCGGCGCCCAATTCGCCCCGACGAATTTCCACAATTCATTTTAATTAGCCCCGATGAATTCGTCGATTTTTAGCAAGATTTTTTTACGCGTTTTGGCATATTTGGGCGCGGATTTTACTTTCTAAATTACTTATTTTCAGCATGTTTTTGATTCCTAATGTAATCATGATTCTTCTAGCTTAGAAGTTTGATTCCAAAACACTTGTAATTCTTTATTGGGATTCTAGGGTTTCAATTATTACTATTAAAGGCTTATTGATGTAATTAACACTAACATTCAATAATATTCAGATTATTATCATTCTGGTGAGATTATTCTCTACTTTTAGTTTTTTAAAGAATTCCTAAGCTAATTCTTAGTTTTTCTTTGAGAGTCAATTTGACTTATCATACAACAATTCATAATTGTGTATGACGTCTTTTACCGCATCAATTGTCTATTATACCAAGATTACCTCTTCAATATAAGCGAGGGGTTAAGATTTCATTGGTATCCATTCAATGCATATCTCCGAACGCGAGCAATTGTACCAAGATTACGATCTACATATAGACAGGTTAAGGTGTTGCAAGCAATTCACCCAACAACTTTATTAGAAATGATCCGGGCGATGATCACCTCACATAAGTGTGCCGTGAAATCCATCAAAATTTTTACTATAGAAGTATCAACCGAAGATAAAATTCATAGGTTCGACGAAACTTAGAAAATATCAAAAAAAAACTATCCAAATACCAAAAAATCGTGGACGAGCTCGGATTATTTGCGGATTGCTCGACCCAAGATGCACCCCCACAATCTGGTGTGTTTCGGCCATGCTCATACATGTTTAGGCCACGGGAACCCCTTTGACAATTAATCTTGATTTGAGCCCAATTCGATATACAGTTAGGAAAAAAAGTTAAGAATTTATTAATTTAACGGCCTCATGCCCTATAAATGACCTTGACAATCCAATCTTCCGAGGGCTATATTGGCCAGTAGAGGGACTATTAAGGCCCAATTCTTTCCACTAAATGAATAACTACGAACTACTGTCCGTCTGTTATTCAATACTCTTTTTCTTTAAAAGGAGTATCAATTGACTATATCTTTTAAAGTTAATTTATGATATATTTATAATTTAAAAATTAATATAATTCATTTCCGTAAAGTCACTAGAGAAAAACTTTTAGAGATTGTCAGATATGACTCTCCTCCATTACACATTTCATTTAATTACATCCAATACATCAATTATTTAATTTTAATAATTTTGTTAATAATGATAAAAATATGTTAATTGATAGTTGATGATATTAAGATCAATCCTACAAAAAATTATAATCATAAAAAATATTTTTACGGTTAAAAGTTTAAAAGAATTTTCATCCATTGAAATTTTGATGAAAAATTTACATGTTCATCAAATGATGAAAAAATGTCGAATTATTTTTATTTTAAAAAAAATTATAATATAATAAATTAATTGACCGATATCAATTTTAATTATACTATTCACAGTTATAAAAATATAGTATATTAAATGAAGTTAGAGAGAAGGTGTAATGGAGGTGACCCAAATCCAAATTTGATAGGAATATATAAGAGCCGAAAGGGAGAGAAGAGTGAAATGTTTGAGGTGATTAAATATTGTAAAAAAGTGATAGGAGAGTATTTTTATTGAGATATATTGGGTTGGAGGAGAGACAAAAATTTAAGAAATAAAGTGATTGAAAAGGAAAATTATAGAGCAGCACAAGGTCTACAAATTAAAAGATTCTCATTGGTCCAATTTTTTTCCCGCGCAAGGTATTTTGGTTATTTCTAAATGTAGCCCCTACTTACCAATTGAATTCATTCATTTACGCCCAATTTATCCCCAATTGACATAAATATCCGGTTGTATATTGCGAACATTTTTAGCCGAATTATAAAGCATTTGTATTTATAGGATAAGTAAGATTTAAAAATAACCCCACTTTAATTTATTTTATTTTATCGAATAACTTTCAATATTGGTCGCAATCCAATTTTATCACATATTTATTGATATATATCATTTTTCTTAATTAAACATAATACCCAAATTACTCCCTCCCTCCCTCCCTCATTCACATCTCAATTTTATCTAATTCATTCATGATTTAGATTTTCATTCAACAATTCTACTCAATCACTAGCATCACATCAAACAAGAAAACAAACACTCCATTCGCTATCTAATCCAACTCATATCATAACTTTGTCCAAAATTAGACTTGACAAAAAATAGATTTGAGTTGGTTTTGGGTTATATAAAATAGTTATGGGTCAGTTAACGAACCAAAATTATATTACCTATATTTAATATGGGTTATGTGGTTTGAATTTAAATGGTTATGGATCGAATCCAGGTCGACCTATTTTTCAAATTATAGTTTCACTAAAATTTTAATTTCTGTTATACTAAAAGAGTCTTATTTTAATTTTTTAGACCCAAGTTTGAAACTAAAAATTTTAATTGATGTGACTAATTTAAGTATTAAAAACATTAATTTTGTGTTATAGGCACTTTCAAAAAAAAATTACATTAATAATTATTATGTTAATTAAAATAATAAAATTATTGAGAATTGTATTACAATAATCAGTAAATATTATTTTTTTGAGGGGTGTATTCATAATAAGTAAATATTATTTTTTTTGGGGGGGGCGAGGAGTGGGTGCGGCGGAGTGTATATATAATCAATAAATGTTTTTTTTGGGGAGAGGTGGTTGGGGGGGGGGGGGGGGGGGGTGAGGGTGCCGGGGGGAAGGGGCGGGGCTGGGGGGTGTTTATATAATCAATAAATATTATTATTTTTTTGAAGGGGGATGGGTGGGGGGCCAGGTGAGGGGGTTGGGGTGGAGTGTATATATAATCAATAAATATTATTTTTTTTATGTGGGGTGGGGGTGGGGGTGGGGGTGGGGGTGGGGTGGGGTGGGGCGGGGGTGTATACATAATCACCGACAAGGTGAGATTAGCGAGTTGTAGCTGTGTAACAGGGGAGTAAATTGTTAAATGCCAAGGTCGTTTGTGGGGAAAATCGAGCTACAGAAGATAGGACGTCACAAACATGCAAGAACCACGTCTGAACCAACACTAATTCATATTCATTCAAGCCATATTTGTAATTAATAATATGGATCCAGCAGTATTATAGAATATGGGTCAAAACTAATTAAACTAGTTCCAACCCATATTTGTAATTAATAATATGGATCTAAAACTGAATCAACCCATTACCTAAAAACTAGTTAACCAACCCAATAAATCCAAGTGATTTTGGTTAACTATATGGTTTTCAACCTAAATTGTCAGGTCTATTTGAAAAAGAACCCAAATTTGCATCATTGCCTCTCCGAAAATGAGAGAGCCGGAGTTTGGACCCATGCTAGAGGAACGATAAAAGAAAAAAAAATAGAAAAATAGTATAGAGATACATCATCTATTCTTGTTATATAAAAAAAACAGAGCTACAAATTCAGTAGATCCGTTCAACAGAATAACCTCACCAATTCTTCTTCACCCAAACGTTCAAAAAAACAACCACAACAATTATTGGTGAAATTATAGGTCAAAACTCACATTTTATATAGTTGAATACACATTTGAACCATTCCAAACATATGAATACAACAATATATACGTTATTTATATGTATGCGATTATGTGAAGTATTCCGACCTATAATTTTGCCTATATGACAAAAGAAAACAATTTTATAAATTATTTAAATTTGAAGGACTACAATTGAGAAAGTTGGTACTTTGGGGTTAAAAATAGAATTTTATAAAATTTTGAGGGATACTTTTGCTAAATGAATGATGAACTTTTCATTCTTCTCCTAATTAAGTCTGTATTTTCTTTTCATCTTCCATCTTTCATTCATCTATTTGTGAAGCCTATAAATAAAGACTTATCATACATGTATTGATATACTTGAAGATATACAAGAAAATCTCTCTTCCTATACTCTTCTTATGTTATCTCTAATTTTATAATACGTTATCAGTACAAGTCTCTAATCTTTCAAGTTGTGATACCGTACTAGTTTCATCTTCTCAAAACTCAAATATCCAATTTTCAGGTAATCTTATTTTGCAAATTTGGTTATGGATTTTCTTGAGGTAATTCATTGTCTAGCACTTTGCTTTGCCTGTTAAAACATTACTTGTTTGTTAAAACATTATGATCTAGACGTGCCTGAAACTTAATATTCATATGGATATTCATATATATATATATATATATATATATATATATATAAATTTTATATATAACATTTTTGAACAGTTAAACTATGATGCCCCAAAAATAAGTCCACACAACCCATTCTGAGTCGCCAAATACACACTACAGAATCCAAATACAAATCTTCATATTCCAACTATTAAACTGTTGTGCACAATATGACCACACATAAACTGTGAGTTTCAATACAAATATTGTACTGAATATAATACGATAATATACACACCCAAATTATTAAAATGCCATATAAAATACAGCAACAAATATTTCAAGCCCTTAAAGGAACACGAGAGGATTTTTGTCCTCCTCATTTTAATGGGGTGTATTTTTTTTTTTTTGACGCTTCCAAATTCGAGTTCACCTCACCCTATTTGGTTCACCAAAATCAACTATTAAATAATGTATAAAATACGACACACATTTAAAGTTCTCAATACAATTATATATTGTCATGTTGTTTTATAATGTATTGAGAAACTTCAATAGTCACCGATCATCACTCTATTCCTTTGTTATCCCCGCTCGACCCAACTACACTCTTATTACCTGAAAGGAGTTGTGAAGTAAAAGGATGAGCACAAATAGCCCAGTAAAGAATATTATGACTAAAGATAATTAAATTATCAATAACATTCATCGGTAATGAATAAAATATTTAGAACATATGGTAGATGATAAAAGTTTTCAACCATAATTGCAGCGGAATCAACAATCCATTAGAAGAGACAAGTAGAATATAACGTCTACTATCTTCTCCAAATTAAAAATCCATCATCAATATTTTATTCCTGTAACACCAATAAACAATTCTTCATTGTACCCAAGATAAAGAGAACTTTCACCACCTGTCTTTACCTGAAACACCAAAGATTATGATTATACCAAATCACAGTTCCTATTCATAATCATGCTAATAAATTCATCTTTGCACTCAGGCCAAAGATATTCATTTGTAACATCAATGGTCATGATCATACTAGTCTACAACATTTAGTCATAATCATGTCAGTCAATTCATCTTTGCACTACGAGCCAAAGATATTCAACAGTTACATCAATGGTCATGATCATGCCAAACACATGTCCATCTTTGCACTACGGACCAAAGATTTTCTACAGTAACATCAATGATCATGATTATGCCAAACATCTGTCCATCTTTGCACTACGGGCCAAAGATATTCAACTTTCATATTTCAAAGATAACGATTAAAATTTAATAAGAAGATTTAGGCAAATAAAAATTCAAGTGAAATGATATTAGATGAAACGCAAATCTCAAAAGAATATCGAATCATTTCAAAAATTATAGAAGCAATACTTATAACCATGTTGATCAATTCACCTTTGCACTTAAGATAAAGATATTCAATTGTAAAATCAATGGTGATGATCATACCAATAAACAATTCATCATTGCACCCCTGGCTGAAGAGAACCCATGGTCATGATCATACCAATAATCTACCCATCTTTGCACTCAAGTCAAAGAGAACTTCCATCACCATGATTATAAAAATGTTATATATGATTAATAGAAATAATAAGAACAATATGGTCAAGGATAAGTATTAGAAATTTCTAATTTAATTTATCCAAGTTCAAGAATGTTCAAATTGTCAACATAATAACCAATTGTGAAGTAACATTCAAGAATAATATTTAAGATTCACATTTCAAGATAATCTGGACAAGAAAAAAAATTTAAATTCTTTTGTGAATAGTATTCCAGCATGAATAGTACCTTAGATGAATAGTACTCCGGTATAAATAGTACCCCGGATGAATAGTACACCGACATGAATAGTACCCCAGATGAATAGTACTTTGACATGAATAGATTAAAAATTTAATAAGAAAGTTCATACAAATATTCCATTAAAATAATATATATTTCATACGAGCATGAAAGAATATACGAAACTGTAAATATATTTTCATTCGTCATTTGGTAATCCGCGTAGACAGATCATTTCTATAATTTAATAAAAAAAATACAAAGGGTTATTCACCATGCATGCGGTAGTCCGCGTAGACAGGTTATTCCCACATCTTAATAATGAATGAATACAAAGGGTTATTCACCATGCATGCGGTAGTCCGCGTAGACAAGTTATTATCACAGATTAATAAGGAGTAGAATGACAACTCTTACGAGTATGAAGTAAAGTAATATCTTGTATGGAAGCAATTGATATTACATACGAGTATTGAAAGAAAACAACACCCTTACGAATATGAAAGAAATAATATCCCTTACCTTAGTAGAAGTTTGGATACTGCAATAGTGTAGTAGCAGAATACTCTTCTTCTTTCTTTCTCTATAGTTTCTTTCACTATAACTTGTGATTATAACTTTGCTCTTCCAAAATGGTAGAAAATAATAATGGATGGAGGAGTATCTATAGGCTAGGAAAAGGTGGCAAATTACAAGGTTAATTATACTTTAGTACCTTCTTCTTTACCTCTATTTTTAATTTAGTCCCTCAAGTATTATCAATCTTGCATAACATCCCTTAATAGTACTTGCATGTGAACCAATAGTTCCTTGCATGTGAACCAATAGTAATTAATTGCTATTTATCTGATTAATTGCCCGCTTGGTCAATTTAATATCCAAAAATCAACCATTATTGAAATAAATGTCGATTTTCACTAATATTAATATTCCTAACACAATAGAAATATTTTTATCAACAATTCATCATTAATATTATAACTCAGAATATTGACAACCAGATCGTTCCTAGAAAAGAGGGGGCTTTTCGATAAGGATTTCTCCTTACTGTCGCGCAATTAAATAACCTAACCCCTTTCCATGACAGAACTTTCTACACATTGTCAATAATGCTAATAATAATATGAATAACTGTGTCGTGTCAATTATTGATTTAATAATATAAAGTATTATCCAGATGATACTATGACAATAATTGAATCAATAATATGAGATACTATGTAGCAACTACTGTGGCAATTATTAAATAAAACTAAGTGACTTCTTACGTAAGCATCAATAATCAAAGATATTGTGCAATATCGTGTGCTACTGTGCAACAACGCGTATTACTGTACTTTTATCACCGGGTATTTTAACAGTTTAACGGTAAAAGTTTTGTCGCTATTTTTATAAAAAGGTTATATCTGTCGCTTTCTATATCCGACAGTTATTCCGTTGTGGGGTCCACCAATGTCGTCATACGAATATTCTCCGACAAAAAGAATATTTTCCGACCAAACGAATATTCTCCGACACAACGAATATTTTATAATAACTTGCTTACTTTATAAAATTTGCACATATCACTCTTAACTTTAACATTTTATCAATTTAACCATTTACTAAATAGAATAATAATTATAAGAAAAATTAAATACTTTTATTTCATTAAATTCGAGGTCTTACAATCTCCCCTACTTATGAAATTACGTCTCTGAAATTTACGTACCTAATAATTCGAAGAGGTGATGATACATTGCCTTCATTTCAGATTCTATCTTCCCTGTTATTTCCTCTGTATCAAGATTTTTCCATTGCTCATCACTTGGATTTCAGATATCATTCCAGAATACAGCTTCAAAACGAAGGTTAATTGAAATATCACAATTTTTCAACTTATTAAGAAAATTCAGCATAGATAAGTCACACACTAGCGAATTATATTACTCGTTTCTCCCCTTCTAGTTCTAGTCTCAGATCTCCGCTAGAGACCATATCACTAAGCTCTGATACCAACTGTGATGCCCCCAAAATAGGTCCACACAACCCATTCTGAGTCGCCAAATACAAACTACAGAATCCAAATACAAATCTTCATATTCCAACTATTAAACTGTCGTGCACAATACGATCACACATATACTGTGAGTTTCAATACAAATATTGTACTGAATATAATACGATAATATACACACCCAAATTATTACAATGCCATATAAAATACAGCAACAAATATTTCAAGTCCTCAAAGGAACACGATAAGATTTCTGTCCTCCTCATTCTAATGTTGTGTATTTTATTTACGCTTCCAAATTCGAGTTCACCTCACACTATTTGGTTCACCAAAATCAACTGTTAAATGACGTATAAAATACGACACACACATTTAAAGTTCTCAATACAATTATATATTGTCATACTATTTTATAATGTATTGAGAAACTTCAACAGTCACCGATCATCACTCTATTCCCTTGTTATCCCCGCTAGACCCAGCTACACTCTTATTACCTGAAAGGAATTGTGAAGTAAAAGGGTGAGCACAAATAGCCCAGTAAAGAATATAAAGACTAAAGATAATTAAATTATCAATAGCCTTCATCAGATATTTAGAACATATGGTAGATGATAAAAGTTTTCAACCATAATTGCAGCGGAATCAGCAATCCATTAGAAGAGTCAAGTAGAATATAACGCCTACTATCTTCTCCAAATTAAAAATCCATCATCAATATTTTATTCCTGTAACACCAATAAATAATTCTTCGTTGTACCCAAGATAAAGAGAGCTTTCACCACCTGTCTTTATCTGAAACATCAAAGATCATGGTTATACCAAATCATAGTTCCTGTTCATAATCATGTTAATAAATTTATCTTTGCACTCAGGCCAAATATATTCATTTGTAACATCAATGGTCATAATCATATTAGTCTATTGCCTTTAGTCATAATCATATCAGTCAATTCATCTTTGCACTACGGGCTAAAGATATTCAATAGTAACATCAATGGTCATGATCATACCAAACACCTGTCCATCTTTGCACTACGGACCAAAGATATTCAACAATAATATCAATGATCATGATCATGCCAAACATCTGTCCATCTTTGTACTACGGGCCAAAGATATTCAAGTTTCATATTTCAAAGATAACGATTAAAATTTAATAAGAAGATTTAGGTAAATAAAAATTCAAGTGAAATGATATTAGATAAAAAGCAAATCTCAAAGGAATATCGGATCATTTCAGGAATTATAGAAGCAATACTTATAACCATGTTGATCAATTCACCTTTGCACTTAAGCTAAAGATATTCAATTATAAAATTAATGGTCATGATCATACCAATTAACAATTCGTCTTTGCACCCCTGGCCGAAGAGAACCCATGGTCATGATCATACCAATAATCTACCCATCTTTGCACTCAAGTCAAAGAGAACTTTCATCACCATGATTATAAAAATATTATATATGATGAATTGAAATAATAAGAACAATATGATTAAGGATAAGTATTAAATATTTGCAATTTAATTTATCCAAGTTCAAAAATATTCAAATTATCAACATGATAACCAATTGTGGAGTAAAATTCAAGAATAATATTTAAGATTCACAATTCAAGATAATCTGGACAAGAAAAGAAAATTTAAATTTCGTCGTGAATAGTACTCTGGCATGAATAGTACCATGGATGAATAGTACTTTGGCATGAATAGTACCCAAGATGAATAGTACACCGACATTAATAGTACCCTGGATGAATAGTAACCTGACATGAACAGATTAAAAATTTAATAAGAAAATTCATACCAATATTCCATTAAAATAATATTTTATACGAGCATGAAAGAATATACGAAACTGTAAATAGATTTTCACCCGTCATGCGGTAATCCGCATAGACAGATCATTTCCACAATTTAATAAAAAAGAATATAAAGAGTTATTCACCATGCATGCGGTAGTCCGCGTAGACAAGTTATTCCAACAGCTTAATAATGAATGAATACAACGGGTTATTCAACATGCATGCGGTAGTCCGTGTAGACAGGTTATTCCCACAGATTACTAAGGAATAGAATGACAACTCTTACGAGTATGAAGTAAAGTAATATCTTGTATGGACGCAATTGATATTACATATGAGTATTGAAAGAAAACAACACCCTTACGAATACGAAAGAAATAATACCCCTTATCTTAGTAGAAGTTTGGATACTGCAATAGTGTAGTAGCAGAATACTCTTCTTCTTTCTCTCTCTATAGTTTCTCTCACTATAACTTGTAAGTATAACTTTGCTCTACAAAAATGGTAGGAAATAATGAATGGATGGAGGAGTATTTATAGGCTAGGAAAAGGTGACAAATTACAAGGTTAATTATACTTTACTACCTTCTTCTTTACCCTATTTTTAATTTAGTTCCTCAAGTATTATCAATCTTGCATAACATCCCCTAATAGTACTTGCATGTGAACCAATAGTTCCTTGTATGTGAACCAATAGTTCCTTGCATGTGAACCAATAGTAATTAATTACTCATTTATCTGATTAATTGCCCGCTTGGTCAATTTAATATTCAAAAATCAACTATTATAGAAATAAATGTTGATTTTCACTAACATTAATATTCCTAACACAATGGAAATATTTTTATCAACAATTCATCATTAGTATTATAACTCATAATATTGATAACAAGATCGTTCCCAGGAAAGGGGGCTTTCCAATAAGGATTTCTCCTTACTGTCACACAATTAAATAACCTAACCCCTTTTCTTGACAGAACTTTCTACACATTGTCAATAATGCTAATAATAATATGAGTAACTGCGTCGTGTCAATTATTGATTTAATAATATAAAGTATTGTGCAAATGATACTGTGACAATAATTGAATCAATAATATGAGATACTATGCAGCAATTACTGTGGCAATTATTAAATGAAACTGAGTGACTTATTACGTAAGCATCAATAATCAAAGATATTGTGCAATACCGTGTGCTACTGTGAAACAACGCGTATTACTGTACTTTATCACCAGGTATTTCAACAGTTTAACGGTAAAAGTTTTGCCGTTATTTTTATAAAAAGGTTATATCTGTCGCTTTTTATATCCGACAGTTATTTCGTTGTGGGGTCCACCAATGTCGTCGTATGAATATTCCCCGACAAAAAGAATATTTTCCGACCAAACGAATATTCCTCGATACAACGAATATTTTATGACAACTTGCTTACTTTATAAAATTTGCACATATCACTCTTAACTTTAACGTTTTTATCAATTTAACCATTTACTGAATAGAATAATAATTATAAGAAAAATTGAATACTTTTATTTCATAAAATTCGGGGTCTTACATAAACCATCTTAATGACAATAAAATTTCGTCTTTTCTGCAACTTCTATTCTCGTTCTATAGTTGAATTATTTACTAGTTAAAAGTCTATTCTCATTTTATATATTAATAAATGTAAAACTTCAAAGTCAAAAGACATGCATGGTACATCTCAGGCTTACGCCTCACTTTCAGCTGTTGAAAAACTACTTATATATTATTATATTATTGCATATGTCATTATTTTGATTGATATATTATTTTGTTCATGTTATTTATATTATTGTTATATATTAATCTGGTTTCGTTAGGGATTCATTTTTTTGTAATATTCTATAATATTTTCTTCTAACAATTTCAACATACTTGTGATAGTTCATAATATCAAACCTTGCAAAACTCGAATTTGTGGCTCTTAACATTACGGGAAAGAATTATTTATCATGGGTGTTAGATGCTGATATTCATCTAGATGCAAACGGTCTAAGTGATACCATCAAATAAGGGAATAAAACATCTAGTCAAGTTAAGGCCAAAGCGATGATATTTCTTCATCATCACCTCCATGAGGGACTTAAAACTGAATATTTGACTATTAAAGATCCACTTATCCTTTGGACCAGTCTAAAGGAAAGATATGACCACCAGAAAACTGTAATACTCCCTAAAGCTCGTTATGATTGGATGTATCTGAGATTATAAGATTTTAAATCTGTATGTGAATATAACTCAGCTATGTTTAGAATCAGTTCTTAATTACAGTTATGTAGAGAAAAAATCACTGATGTGGATATGTTAGAAAAAACATTCTCCACCTTTCACGCATCTAATAGGCTCTTGCAGCAGCAATATCGTGAAAAGGGTTTTAAGAAATACTCTAAACTGATTTCATGCCTCCTTGTGGCTGAACAAATAATGAGCTATTGATGAAAAACCATGAGGCCCGTCCAACTGGCTCTGCTCCATTTCCTGCAATGAATGTCGTATCATATAATGGAAAAGACAGAGGTCACGTTAATAGTCGTGGTCATGGACGTGAAAGTGGTCAAAATAATCATCGAGGAGTTCATTTCTCAAAAACATATACCCACCAGAAGTGAGAACATAAGGATGGAAAACACGACAAAAGTGACAAAGATAAAAAGACCATGGAGAATTTGTGCTATCGTTGTGGAGGTAAAGGTCATTCGTCATGTACCTGTCGTACACCAAAACATCTTGTTGAGCTCTATCAATAATCACTAAAATATAAAGGGAAGAAGATAGAGACTAATTTTGCTAGTCAGGATGGAAAAGATGAGACACCTCTTGATTCTGGAAATCATGATTTTAATTATGGTTGTGTGGATACCGCTTATCTAGATGTTGCTGATTTTTTCTCAAACCCTGAGAGAAATATTGACCACTTGTTTGGAGATGAGAATGTCTAAATATAAAATTTTTAGATGTTACTTTGATATTATTGGACTTTATTTTAAGCATTAATACGATTCTAATTATTATGTATTTGTCATGTTTAGCTGTTTTCTTATGATTGGTTATCTATGAAATATTTTATTAATCTAGTTATATATTTTATTTTCATTGAAGAACATAGATACTCTCTTGATTCGATTCGCAATGAGTGGTGGAGATAAATGTCTCGCAGACTGCGCCACTACACACACTATATTACAGAATAAGAAATATTTTTATTCTTTCATAATGCAAAAAGCCAATGTTAGCACTATATCGGGTAGTGCAAAATTGATAGAAGGCTCCGGAAGAGCTAACATATTCTTACCTGGAGGACCAAAATTTGAAATTGATGAAGCATTATACTCTCCCAAGTCTCAAAGAAATTTTTTGAGTTTTAAGGATATCCGCCGAAATGGGTATCATATTGAGACAACATGTGAAGGAAACATTGAGTACCTTCACATTACGAGTATAATCTCGGGTAATAAAAGTGTATTAGAAAAATTATCGGCCTTTTCCCCTGGTTTGTACTACATAAGAATTAGAACAATTGGAACAAATGTGGTAATACACTTGGAATGACCAAACCAGGGGAACAATTTGTTGCTTGGCCTAAATGGTTAGGCCATCCTAGATCGATAATGATGCGAAGAATAATTGAGAATTCATGTGGACATCCATTGGAGAGCCAATAGATTCTTCAATCGAATGTTTTTCCATGTGTTGCTTGTTCTCAAGGCAAGTTAATTGTTCGACTATCGATCACCAGCTAAGATAGGGACTGAATCCCTTACTTTTCTGGAACGAATACAAAGTGATATATGTGGACCAATTCATCCACCATGTGGACTTTTTAGATATTTTATAGTTTTAATTGATGCATCTACTTTGTGGTCACATGTATCTCTATTATCCACTCGTAATCTGGCGTTTGCAAGGTTACTTGCTCAATTAATCAGATTATGAGCGCATTTTCAAGATTATCCCAGTAAGAAAATTCGTATTGACAATGCTGGTGAATTTACTTCCTAAACTTTCAATGATTATTGTATGTCTATTGGGATAAGTGTTGAACATCCTGTAGCACATGTTCACACACAAAATGGCCTTGCAGAATCATTAATTAAGCGTCTTCAATTTATTGCAAGACCATTACTAATGAGATCAAAACTCCCAATTTCTAATTTGGGTCATGCTATTTTACATGCGGCAACAATAATTCGCATCAGGCCAACAAGTTATCATAATTACTCCCCTTTACAATTGGTTTTTGGTCAGGAACCAAATATTTTCCATTTAAGAATTTTCGGTTGTGCTATGCATATTCCAATTCCTCCACCACAACGTACTAAGATGAGTTCTCAAAGGAGGTTGGGAATATATGTTGGATATGAATCCCTATCTATAATTAAATATTTAGAACCATCAACAGGGGATTTATTTACAGTAAGATTCGCTGATTGTCATTTTGATTAATCAGTCTTCCCAACATTAGGGGGGAGAAAATAGGCAGCTGGAAAAAGAGATAAGTTGGAATGACTTATCATTGTCTCATTTTGATCCTCGTACAAAGTAATGTGAACTAGAAGTTCAAAAGATAATTCATTTACAATGTTTAGCAAATCAATTGTCAGACGCATTTACTGACCCAAAGAGTGTAAAAGAGTCACATATACCAGGTATTAATGCTCCAATTAAAATTGATGTCCTAGTAGGACAACCTTTTGTTGCCAATGAATCTCACTACAAAAAAAAACTGCTAATTCCGACGGAATTAATCTCGAGGGAATAAAATTCGTCGATATTAACTTAAATTCGACGTAATCCGGCGTCGAAGGTAAGTCCGTCAAATATAATTTACTTTTGACGAAATTCCGTCGGAGACAGTACACCCTTATTGGTGCCAGGTTTCCCGCCACCGCAAAGGATAAATTCGACGGAATTATGCTTATTTTCGAGGGAAATTCGGTCGTAGTTAACTAATTCTGAGGGACTTATTTTCGAATGAAGTTCCGTCGGAAATAACTCTTAACCCTAAATAGTCAACGTCTTATTTCAGCCACCTCACTTTACCCATTTCATACTCTCTCTCTCTCTCTCTCTCTCTCTCTCTCTCTCTCTCTCTCTTCTCTCTCTCTCCATTCCACCTCCTGTCGTCGCCCCTTCCTCCACCACCTCCTGCCGCCGCCTTGACTTCCTGTCGCCTCCCCTTCGTCCAGCTTTTTCCGCGCGCCTCCACCACTTGCCGCGCCGCCCCTTCCTCCACCACTTGCCGCCTCCTTCTCCTCTACTGCTTCACAGGTTCATTTTAATCTTAAATTTGATTTTGTATATTTGGTTTAATATGCTGAAATTTGTGTTTAATTTTGGATTTAATATGTTTTGTTGTGAAAATGATGAATGTTGGCTGAATTAGTGTTCAATTTGGGTTTTGATATTTAATTTAGTGTTTAATTTGTTATTAATTGAGGCTGAATAATGTTCAATTTGGGTTTGGTATGTTGGAAGTTTGGGTTTGATATTTACTATAATGTATGCTGTAATTAGGGTTTGATTTGTGCAAATACATATTCTACAATTAGGGTTTAATTTATGCAATTTTGGGTTTGATATGCAATGTATGAACAGAAAGGAATGTATTTGTTTGATTTGTGCAGATACATATTCTGCAATTAGGGTTTAATTTGTGCAAATTTGGGTCTGATATGTAATGTATGAACAGAAAGGAATGTATCAATTTGGCTTGACTTATGTTTAGTATGTGTATATTTGGTATTTTCGACAGAATTTTCGACGGAATTTCTGTCAGAATCATGCATTTGCAAAATTTGTGGGCTCTGAAAGTATATTTATGTATTATTTAATTAGTTTTCTAATATTAAAATAAACTAAGTGGCATTTACTTAGTTTCTTACTACAAATATAAAATTAAATAAATTTAATTTAATTTAGTTTATTAAACAAAATAAATTTTAAAAATTATTTAATATAATATAATACAAAATAAAATATAATAAAATAATAATAATAATAATAAAATAAAATAAAATAAATTGAATAAAATAAATATAATTTAATTTAATTTAATAAATAAAATAAAAATATTTAAAAATATAATATAATATTATAAAAAATAAAATTAAGTATATTAAATTAAGTTAAATCAAATTTAAAAAATATAATAAATTTTAAAAAAATAAAAAAAGTATATAATATAATACAAAAATAAAATAAAATAGTAAAATAAAATAAATTTAATTTATTTAAATAACAAAAATTTAATTTAAATAGAATTAATTTAATTTAATTTAAAAAACTTTAATTTAATTTCATAAAAAAACTTAAAAAATTAGATAATATAATACAAAATTAAATTAAATTTAATAAAACATAATAATAAATTTAATTTAATTTAATAAAATAAAATAAATAAATAAATAAAATAAAATAAAATGAATTTTATTTTATTTAATAAAATAATTTAAAATTTATATAATATAATATAGTACAAAATAAAATAAAATACAATATAACATAATAATTAAAAAATTAAAATGTAATAAAATAAATTAAATAAATTTAATTTAACAAATAAAAGAAAATATAATAATAAACTAAGTAACACTTACTTAGTTTATTAAATAACTGTAGTCTCCATATATATATATATATATATATATATATATATATATATATATATATATATATATATATATATATATTCCAAATAACAGTTCTCATAAACTAAGTAGCACTTACTTAGTTTTTCATTGGCAAAATAAAATAAGTCGCATTTGCTTAGTATGCTGCAATATTTAATAAACTCAATAAGTACTATATGTATATATATACATATATGTAGTATACATCAGAAACTTAGAAACTCGTTTGACAAGTAGGAGTGAATGTTGAACAGTAGTCCCCATATATATTCCTAATAACAGTTCTCATAAACTAAGCAGCATTTACTTAGTTTTGTGTTGATAAAATAAACTAAGTAACATTTGCTTAGTTTGCCACAATATTCAATAAACTCAATAATACTATCTCTTCTATCTTCAATACACTCAATTACAACTATACATTTTATAGTTCATATATCATTCCATTAACCTGCAAATATGTAAACCTTCTTAATTGAGCTGACTAGGGGATGCTGATGACAATAGTTGTTGCAAGGTGTAGGAACAACTTAAGTTGGCATCAACATGGTATTATGCAAGTTATCACCCAAGTGAATATGAAGTTAGCATTAACTGCGTTGGCTTTCGTCATAATCCGTCCCCGTAACAGCATTTTGGGACATTTATAAGTTTTCCTTCCCCACTTAAGCTTCCTACTTAATAGTATTATATCTTTTTTTCTTTTAAAACAGAAAATGCATAAATTGCAATGAACTATATAGGAATAAACAAAGAAGAGCAACTAATTAACCGGTCAGTTGTAGAATTTGCGATTAGAATTCTTGGAAGTTCTAGAGGTCTTGAGTGGACAGCGAATACCGCAACTAGTGCAGCGAAAGTAAGGTGGAAAATACTCTGACCCGTCGCCACATTTTATGGGTACAAGGAAACTCTTTATGTGAAACAACGGCTTAGAGTATTCTCCACCTTCTATTTTTTGCCCCTGTTGTGGTATTAGTTGTCCCCTCAAGACCTTTGGAACTTCTAAAAATCCTAATCTCATGTTCTAGAATTGACCGTTTAGTTAGTTGCTCAACTTTGCTTATTTGTATATAGTTCATTGCAATTTATGCATTTTCTGTTTTAAAAGGATAACAGTTGTAATACGTTTAAGTCGGAAGATTAAGTGGATAAAGAGAAGTTATAAATGTCCCAACAAGCGATTGAGGGACAGATTATGAAGAAAGCCAACACAGCTAATGCTTTCTTCACATTGACTTGGGTAATAAGTTGCATGATACCATATAGATGCTAACTTAAGTTGTTTCTGCACTTTACAACTATTTGTCTAACTTAAATCTTTGTCAGCTCAAATAAGGCGGTTAACATGTTTGCAGGTTAATGGAAGGATTATTTATGAACTATACTTTGGAACTTAGAAACCCGTTTGATATTCACTCATTAGGAGTGAATGTCGGATAGTCCCCAGTTTGGGACTGTTATTGGATGTTATGTCTCTCATTTAGGCCGGTGCCAATACGAAACGGTTCGTTTGTGTTGTTTTGAGGATTTTTCGGTTGCTATCTCTAATGTTCTTCGAGTGCATACTTAGATTAAGTTATCTTAATCTATTTCGTGTACTTGGAGACTATAGGGAGGTGCTGCCGAAATTTTCTTGAAACGTATGAAACATGCTCAACGTGTTGGCACTAGTGAGGAGACGCATCTAGGAATGGGATAGAAGCCTAAATTACCCCTGTCCTGTAGAGTGGAGATACTAGGAAAATATAATTCATGCATGGACCACATACATGAACATTCCTGTACTGAATGCGTCTTCTGTACAGTTAAAGATGTCAGCCGACCGGAGTTGGATGTACCGTAAGATACCCAGTGATGGGAGGGGATTAGTCTCTGCTTATCGTGATGGGGTGTCTAATTTCTTGAACAAAGCAATATAACATGCCGATGATCCGAATGGGAAGATGTGATGCCCATGTGTCAAGTGTAAAATCCTAATATGGAAGAAAGTCGACAAGATTAAATTTGACTTATTTTTCCCGTCGCTTTGTTGATGGGTATTTTGTATATACTTATCACGGGGAATCAGCTGAGTTGAGAGAAGTGATCGACAGTACTGTGGAACAACCAATTCAACGGGATTAATACGTTGTTGGGTAAAATCTAGTTATGCACAGCACGCAAGTATACGTGGTCAACAAGTAATAAAGTGAAAGTAAAGTATCGTTCCCACGAGGAATTATTTAATATCTATCACCAAGTACTAACCCGTAACCAACTTAATCTTATTTAAACAAATTATTTAGTATTTTGAATTAACAATGCGTAATTAAACTAATTCTAACTACCCCTAAAATAAAACTAGAATATGAAGACTTGAGACTACAATTTCACCTATTGTTTCATTTAAATCAATACACTTCCCATTAAATCAAATTAATTATCTCGGATTGTTAATCAAGAACACTAAGGTAAAATATGACCATATCTCGATGTACCATACTCATATCAACTTAAATTCACAAATGATAGAACTAAGTAGAACACCCTAATTAACTAATCCACTATATCTCTATGTGAATTACAATTAAAGAGAGTTTAAGCACAAGTTCTTATCAGATTACATGTGGTGTAAAGGTATATCTCTATCCTAAACACAAATCATGAATTCCAATGCCATGCAGAAAACACAATCACATGCTATTATGATCAGATCTAAACCCATAATATGTCTCTCGATTTCATATAGGTTATCACGGTAATTGTTAGCTAGGCAATTAAGCAATTAAACACAAACCATAATAGACAATCCAATAATAATGAGTAAAACTAACACGGAAGCATATCAAAGTAAACTACGCAATAAGATCCATTATAATCTCAAAATAGAGTTTAGCTCATGATTAAGTCAAAATTCATAATCCACAATTGTTTATATATTGAAAGATAAAAAGATATAAGTAAAGAGAAGTTAGGAATTGAGATATGCAAGTCTGAATTTTTCTTGCTCCAACTCTGAATCTCCAATGATCTTCAATTGCTTCAATCTTCAATTCTAATCTAAACTAGGGTTTAATCTAATCTGATATAATGGAATAGAATCGAATGCCCCTAATCCTTGTGAACTCTCTTCCTTCTATATCCCTTTTCAAGTGTCTTTTAGCCCTCCTTAAAGTCCTTTTAACCATCAGCCCAAACAAATTCTTTTTAGACTCAACTTCTGAAATTCCTTTTTTTTTTGACAACTTAGCCCCGGCGCAGATTTTACACTAGGAAACTTAGCCTCGGCTCATGAACAGTACCAAAAAATACAAAAATGCCATTATACTTAAAGTATAATGAGTAAGACTAACACGGAAGCATATCAAAGTAAACTACGTAACAAGAGCAACAAGATCCATTATAATCTCAAAATAGAGTTTAGCTCATGATTAAGTCAAAATCCATAATCCACAATTGTTTATACATTGAAAGATAAAAAGATAGAAGTAAAGAGAAGTTAGGATTTGAGATATGCAAATTTGAATTTCTCTTGCTCCAACTCTGAATCTCCAATGATCTTCAATTACTTCAATCATCAATTCTAATATAAACTAGGGTTCAATCTAATCTAATATAATGGAATAGAATCGAATGCCCCTAATCCTTGTGAACTCTCCTCCTTTTATCCCTTTTCAAGTGTCTTTTAGCCCTCCTTAAAGTCATTTTAACCATCGGCCCAAACAAATCCTTTTTAAACTCAACTTCTGAAATTCCTTTTTTCCCAACAACTTAGCCCCGACGCGGATTTTACACTAGGAAACTTAGCCCCGACGCAATAAACAGTATAAAAATTACAAATATGCCATTAAGCTCCATTTTTCATGTTTTGACCCTCCGAAGCCGTTTCCTACAACACAAACACAAAACAAGTAAAATGACACTAAAAATACTTAAAGTTAACAAAGAATCAAGTCTAAAAGGTGTCCAATTCATAGGTATAAAACCCACTCATCATACGCCAAAAACTATAATCCCGTGGGAGATATTGGTCAATACTTATGGCCCTACTAATATTGACTGAGCTGAAAATGGGCATTCTTCAAGCATTGCTAAACAAGTGCCAAATGATACAGTTGTTACCTTTTACAAGTTACTATCTAAATCTAGGGTCTCGTTGTATCCGGGAAATGTTAAGCACACCAAGCTTTCTGCAGTGACTCAACTCTTACACTTCAAGAATGATCGCGATTGTAGTGAGAGAGGTTTCAACAATTTGCTTGTTTATTTGGATAGTTCTTACCCAAGGATCATACTCTTCCTACGAATTATTACGAAGTTAAGAAGATGGTCAATGGGTTAAATATGGGGTATTAGAAAATCGATGCTTGTGAGCAGGATTGCATGTTATACTATGGGACAGACAGAGATAAGAGACAGTGTGATATATGCAGCTTGCCTCGCTATAAGGTGACAAAAAGTGGGGGGAAGGAGAAACATGTGCCTAAAAAGATCTAACGGTACTTTCCTCTTGCGCTGAGGCATCAGCGGCTATTCATGTCGTCCCATACGGCTCAGCACATGAGTTGGCATAGAATAAGGGATGTCGTGCCTGGTCAGCTGACTCACCCAGTGGATGGAGATGAATGGAAGAGATTTGATGAAAATTATCCATAGTTTTCGGAGGAAGTCAGGAATGTTAGGCTCGGCATGGCTACGAATGGCTTTTTCCCTTTTAATAATTTTAGTCAACCTTACTCGATTTGGCCAGTCATTATGGTCGCTTATAATCTTCCACCGTCAATGTGCATGAGGGATCCGTATTTTTTCTTGACTTTACTCATACCGGGGGATAAAATTCCTACAAAAGACATTAACGTGTACCTTCGACCGTTAGTAGATGAACTAAATATTTTATGGGAGACAGGGTTCTAGACGTATGATAAATCGATCTGCGAGAATTTTGTGATGAAGTCAGCCTTGTTATGAACTATCACTGACTTTTTGGCTCTTGGGTTGGTTAATGGTTGGTTAACTCACGGGAAGCTGTCATGTCCAGTGTGTATAGGGGATGTGCAAGGCAATCAGTTATAGCATAGGCGAAAATGTTGTTTCTTTGGAACAGCTCGTAGATTCTTGCATTTTGATCACAATTACAGAAAGATGTCTGCACAGTTCAACAGAAAAAAAGAGAAGAAGAGGGTTGTTGGTCGACTGTCGGGCAGTGAGGTCTTGGGCTGGTTGAACGATCTTCATTTTCCTTTGTCGGGGAAGGAGCAAAGTAAATTGAGAGCAGACGGGTACGGGAAGACTCATAATTGGACACACTCGCCCATATGGTTTGAGTTGCCGTATTGGGTTACACTTTCAGTTCATCATTGTATAGATGTCATTCATACAGAAAAGAATATTTTTGAGAACTTATTTTACACCGTGTTAGATGCGAGTGGTAAAACCAAAGACAATGCACGAAAAGATTTGGAGGCATTGAACATCAGGCCAGAATTGTGGCTTCGCCCTAACAATACGAAACCTAAAGCTCCATTTTGTTTTACTAAGAAACAAGTTGAAGACATGTGTAAGTGGGTTAGTGAGTTGAATCTCCCAGATGGATATGCGTCTAACATATTGCGATGTTGTAAGGTCGAGCAATTAAAAATTACTGGATTCAAGAGTCACGATTGTCATGTATTCATGCAGAAGTTGATCCCAATTGCATTTCACGAGATGTTACCCAGAAAAGTTATGGATGCATTGACCGAACTTTAAATTTCTTTCGGGAACTTTGTTTAACTGTAATTAAGTACAGTGATGTGGAGCAGATGGACAACAATATTGTGCTTACCATTTACAAGCTCGAAATGATCTCCCCTCCATAATTCTTTGACTCGATGAAACATCTACCTATTCAACTACCGTATGAAATTAAATTTGGAAGACCAATGCAATATCGGTGGATGTATCCTTTTGAGAGGTAATATAAACTACAAATTGCAATATGTTGCTCATATTAATAATACTCATGTATATCATATGATACTTATTTTAAGTATATGCGTCGATTAAAACAAAAGCTCAAGAACAAAGCTTATGTAGAGGGTTCTATTGCTGAATGCTATACGGAGAAAGAGCTTGTCAACTTCTGCTCATTGTACTTTGACGATGTTTTTTCAACGAAGCACAACCATTTAAGTAGGAATGAGGTCGTTGGTCCATCGTCTCATGCTGATGATGAGTTAAATGTATTCACATATCCGGCTAAGCCATTTGTCCATGAGACGATGACTTACTTAAGCGACAAAGATTTGAAGATTGTATTTACATACGTGCTTCTAAATTTGCCCGAAGTATCATTATACATCAGGTATGAATAATTATTTAACGCATTTAGTGCAATTTATAATCGTAGTCATCTATATGTTAAAGTCATTTAACTGTTTTTGCAGTACATTCGAAGAGGAAGGGTATGCTTCTAACCCAGCTTTTACTGCAGCAGAGTTGGAAGCATTCACTAATGCTAATTTCCAACAGTAGTTTAAGAAAAGGGTTGAAGAAGAGAATATTTCTGAGCGTTTTATAGATGTCAACCGAGGACCTTACAAAGTTGTTAACTCTTTTCCCGGTTGCATCGTGAATGGTTACAGATTTAGGGTCGATGACTTGAATGAACTCACATCAGTCAATTCTGGGGTTGTGGTGTTGGGAAGCTGCTACCAAGATTCTGAGTTCAATTACTATGGTCGTTTACAAGATGTGGTTGTGCTCAATTATCACGGGGGTAAAAAGTTAGTTACATTTAAGTGTGGCTGGTTTGATACTGAAAAGGGTGTTAAAGTTGATCGTAATAGAATCACAACCGTAGATATCAAGTCGGTATTAAAATCTGATGACGTGTTCGTGTTAGCCAGTCAAGAGACTCAAGTGTATTACGCTCCTAATGTCGTAAATACTCGAAGCCCCTAGTACACAGTATTCACTACTAAAAAATGTGATTTGATGCTAAGAACATGTTTGGGATGGATGAGGCGCTGCAAGAAGATGTTAACAACCCCAGGCAAGTAGTGTTAAATGCTGAAGATGTGATGACAACTGATGATATTGACGTACCTGACGCTGAGGATGTCGAGAAAAACGTCGTTGTGAATGATTACGTAGTCGTTGAGGATGATAACGATGACAAAACTGATCTTGAAACTGAGGATGAGGAAGATACCGAATTCGAGAATGATATACACGTTAAATCTGACGGGTTTGATGACGTACGTAATCTAAATTGATTTTATATTAGTAAATACCACAATGTTAATATGTACATATTCATAATCTACCAATTTGGTTATTGCAGTAGCATATTCATGGCTAGACATAGTGGTGGAGGTCGTCGCGGTGGTGGGCGCGGTGGATCGGGAGACGGTAGCCATGATGGAGGCTCATCTTCAGGAGCTAGTAAGTTGTCTAAACTAGAATTTAAATATATCTCAAGCTGAATTATTTTATATTTATTGACTCAGTTTTTTTAATTATTACAAATGCACCTCGTCAGCGACACCGAGGGACGAACCTCGGTATCTTTGGTCGTCCACCGACAGCTCCACTTACAGTACCGGTGGATGTCGATTCTGGACAGTAAGTGTTAATTTGATGTTGCAATAACAATTTAATATTTCTGTCAGTTATTGAAAAACACAATTAATGTAACACAGATTATTCTATTTTTATTGTAGTATACTAGACCCGGTAGCTAAGCACACCTTACATGCTATCTGCTTGACGCACCTCCCGACCGGGTGCATGAGCTATAGCCAGTATGCGCGGTATGATGCCACCTTTATGCAAACTGTCTTGCGGGATTTTTACATAAGTTAATCATATTATATTAGTACATAGTTGTTAAGTTCGACGAAATCAATTGTTTCTAACTTTTAAAATTTTGTTATAGATTTATTATAGATATGACCCGAGTATCTCTCAGACAGCTGGTGACGATGTGATTATTTCACATGTCGCTAAGAATTACTCCGGCTGGCTGTATGAGATGCGACTAGAGGACAGCCTGGGCAGTTGAGGACCAGTCCGGAACCACCATCAGAGATCACCAGCCCCGCATAGTCTCCGATTTAGCCTGGTAGGCTATGTGTGCGCACTGAGATGCTGATGACTTCAAGAAGAAGTCTGAGCAGGCAAAGAAGAACCGTGGTCAGCTCTGCATAGTACACACCACTGGTTCTCAGTCGTTCGAGGAGGCAAAGACGGTAAGTGCGCTGTATTTAGTTGTTTAGTTATCAAGTTCTCACACAAATACTTGATACCTATTTTATAAATGTCTTTATTAGGCCTTGAGGAGGACCTTGGGCCGAGATCCGACCATATTAGAGTTTTGGGATAGAGCCCACACGCCTAAGGACGAGTGTGCTTGTCTCACGCAGCATTAGCTATACGGGTAAAACTCATCTTACTATTTAGCTTTTATTAATATTCAATCATTAATAAAAAGATATAATTAACTCATGTATACAAAATAAATTACAGGACCAATTTCATAAGCTTCGGGACTAGCAAATAGCTGAGTTAGAGGCTATTAGGAGGGGTTCTGAGCCGTTAGATTCCACCACCCCCTTATCGATATTGTATTAGATCGGGATGAGGATCTGAGACTATGGGTCGTGTCTCAGAATCCCCCTACTAGCAGTACCGACAGGTATCGAGTGTTGGATCTGCCGAGGATACCCGCATATACACTACCTGGAGGTAATAATATTTTTTATGTTTCACGAAGTTATCATAATTTATCACATTATATAAATTATTATTAGTAATGGAACAATATATTTTTGTAGGCTCTAGCCAGCGCGAGCGTCCGAGAGCACATGTTAGACCATCTCATACGGGCGCTGTCTTGGATGACGAGTTATTCCAGAGGCTAATAGCGGTCGTATTGGATAGGTTCCATACCAATTCGGTATTTCATCGTTAGTAGTTGCCTAGCAGTTCTCATCTTCACCAGCTTACTCAGGATATTATAGCAGGGGCCTTCGCAGATAGTACGGGATTACCACAGGAGCAGTTCGACGCTTTTCGTCAGCCCCCGCCTACTCAGGTATTCTGTATGTTTATGTTATTTTCAATTAATGTTATCTTGTTAATTCTCACATATATACGAACTAATGATTTTTATTTATAATTCTTTCAACAGGGTGGCTATGACGAGCGGAATGGCGATGACGACCAGGAGGACGACCGAGATTTTCATATAGCAGAGCAACGCCGTCCACCTCCGCCCGATGATGATAATTTTACTAGTTATAGTTCATTAGTATTCATGTAATTCATTTGTAGAACATTTGTACATATTGTAGTCTAGTTGCGCCTGTATAAGTAGATTACGTTGTATTCATGTTATTCATTAAATTGTAAAACATTTGTACATATGTTGTTGATGTGATGATAGAACATTAGCTTATATTTGTAATTGTTAGCTTGTGATATTGATGATGCCAATTAGTAGATTACGTTGTTGTTGCGAAGTGGTACAGGTTTTTAGCGCTACGTTGAATATTTGAATGTGAAATATATTATTGTCTGTCTGTATTGGGATAAAACAGGTTACAGGTACATAAATGGGTTTAAAACCTGGAAATTGAAATTTTAAAATATTTATTATTAAAATGATTAATTTCGACAGAATAAGCTATTTTCGACGGATATGCCGTCGGATTTAATTCTCAGACAAATTCAAAAAATAATTTATTAAATTTATTTTTCCGTCAGAACTATCTTATTTTCGAGAGAATATTCCGTCGAGCTTGGATTTTAATATTGTTTTATGAAATTTAATTTTTCGTCGCAGATAAATTATTTTAGAGAGAAAAATCCGTCAGACATTGGTGGCTATTAAACTCGACGAAATTATTTCCTCGTATTTAGTCAGTTGAAGTTACCTTAAACTCAACGGAATTGTTCCCTCATATTTTGTCCGTCGAATTTACCTTACATCCGACGAAAATCTGTCGGGAATAACTCAGTCGAAAATAATAAAAGCTCGACGAAATTTGCGATGGAACTTATCTCTGACGCGTGTAAATATGACCGAATGTCCGACGGACAATTTCGTCGGCAATAGGGTATGTCCGACGGAATAGTCTTATTTCTGAGGGAATATTTCGTCGAAATTAAGGCTTTTTCTTGTAGTGTCTAAAGCATGCTTGAAGCGTGGTAGACCAGTCTATTCCAGAGATAAGAATCCTCGTAAAAGAAAAGGAGCAAAGATTCAAGATGGCCAGGACGAGGAAATGGTAACTCCGGAAGAGTTTATAGGAAAACCCCTAGACATGACTAATATTACAGTTCCAGAAAACAATCAGGTACTTACCTGAAATTAGTGAAAATGAAGAGATCTCGATAAATTATGTCATGTCAAGAAAAATATAGAACCGAAATGAAATCGATGTCAATGATATTTTTTCATACAATGTAGCGCTAGATGTTATAAATGACAACGAGGTTCTTAAACCAAGGTCTATTGAGGAATGCAAGCATAGACTTGATTGGAAAAAAATGGAAAGACGCAATTGAAGCATAATTGAAATCTCAAAAAATAAATGTTTTTGGACCAGTAGTCTGTACACCTGATGGTGTAAAACCAGTGGGGTATAAATGGGTTTTTGTTCAGAAACAAAATGAAAAGGGTGAAATTGTGAGACATAAAGCACGACTAGTTGGCAAGGATTTTCGCAAAGACCTGGTATTGATTATGAAGAGACGTATTCTCCTATGATGGATGTGACTACTTTTCGATTTCTAATCAGTTTGGCAATAAAAAAGGGACTTAACTTGCGCCTAATGGATGTTGTTACAACTTATTTGTATGGCCCACTTGATAATGACATTTATATGAAACTCCCAGAAGGATTTAAATTTCCAGAAACATGTAAATTCGGTTCTCGAGTACATTACTCAATCAAATTAAATAAATCTCTATATAGATTAAAACAATCTGGTCGCATGTGGTATAACCGTCTTAGTGAATATTTGTTAAAGGGGGGATATAAGAATAATCCCGTTAGCCCATGCATTTTTATAAAGAAATCTAGATTTGAGTTTGTTATTATTGCGGTATATGTTGATGATCTAAATATCATTGGAACTCCTGAAGAGATTTCAAAGGCAGTAGAGTACTTGAAGAGAGAATTTGAAATGAAAGATCTTGGAAAAATAAAATTTTATCTTTGGTTACAGATAGAACATTTAAAGGACGGGATTCTTATGCAACAAATAACTTATATAGGTGCTAAAACGATTTTATATGGACAAAACATATCCGTTGAGCACCCTAATGGTTATGAGGTCACTTGATGTAAATAAAGACCCTTTCTGACCTCGAGAAAAAGATGAGGAGATTCTTGGTCCTGAAGTACCATACTTGAGTGCAATTGGAGCACTAATGTATCTCGTTTGTCATACATGACCTGATATATCATTCTCTATCAACTTATTAGCGAGATATAGCTCTTGTCCAACCCGAAGGCATTGGAATGGGGTTAAATATGTACTTCGTTACCTACAAGGTACAAAGGGTATGAGTTTGTATTTTCCTAGCCAACCCAAAACAGATTTAACTGGTTTTGCAGATGCATGGTACATATCCGATCCTTATAATGCTTGATCGCAAACTGGATATGTATTCACATGTGGTGGAACCGCCATATTATGGTCTTCGATGAAACAAACTCTAGTAGCCACATCTCTAATCATGCTGAAATTTTGGCAATCCATGAGGCTAGTCGTAAATGTGTATAGTTAAGGTCTGTAATTCAACACATATGAGGAGCTTGTGATTTATCTTCAAGATAATGCAGCATGTATTGTCCAACTCAAGGAAGGATATATCAAAGGTGATAGAACAAGACATATTTCACCGAAGTTTTTTTTCACTCATGACCTTCAAAAGAATTGTGATATAAATGTTCAACAAATCCGTTCAAGTGAAAATTTGGCAGATTTATTAACAAAGGCGTTTCCTACCACTACATTTGAGAAGTTAGTCCACAATGTTGAATTGTGTCGACTTAGAGATCTCAAGTGATATAGTCATGAGGGGGAGTAAAGTTTTTAATGATGAAGCATCTCATAAGTATTTTAAAGAATAATGTACTCTTTTTCTTTCAATAGGTTTTTGTCCAACAGGGTTTTTTCTAGTAAGGTTTTAACGAGGCATATTCTTCAGTAATGGATAGACCTGGTAAAAGTGGCTCGGGCCGGCCCGTAAAAATTGGGTTTTGGGCTTGTATTTTTTAGCCCACGAAAACTTGGGCTATTTTGGCCCGATCCAAATTTGGCCAGACCCGTTTTTACCCGCCCGTGGGTGGCCCGGCCTGGTCCGCGGGTTTTTTTTTTTTAAATTGTTTGTTAACTTCAAACTTGCTGTTAACTTCGCCACCCATCTTATTTCTCCTAATGTTTCTTGTGTATGGTAGATCTAATTTCGTTTTGCCATCTTTTCTTCCCTTTCAGTTTTTAATTTCATAAATTTTCAATCATACTATCTGATAGACTGGAACCTGCTTGGTTGGAAATATTTACTTGCACTTGTATCTTATCTTTGCTTTAAAAGCTATATTTTCTCAACTTAGTAGGCTTATTTGACAACCTGAAAAGAAAATAAAGTAGGCATATTTTAGATTCATGATAAATTGCTAGTTATTGCATTTTAATAAGTAACAGGTGACTGTGATACTCCATTGGGACTTTGAGAATTTTTATTGATGTATTTTGATCATGGAAATAAAGAAGAGGGTTATGTAATGGATAATTCGATTACCATTAAATAGTTTTTCAAAGGAGATCTTCTTGTATTTTGAATTATAGTGATTCATTATAGTGGTATTACACGTATTTCTATGTCAGTATGATGGAATTATTTATTTTACCCACAGTTATTTGAAATGCTATATATGCAGTTGCATCTAAATATTGTCGGATTATGCTCGAACTTTTAAGGTGCCGTTTGAGTATAATGCCATAGCAAAGAGATGGGAGACTAATCGACTATCAAACTTGAGGAACTTAAGATTGACAGGGACGAGCTTCTAGTTGCAGTTGTCCTTTCTTGAAGAAAAAAAAACCGCGGGCCGGCCCGGCCCGACCCGGGCCACGGGTCTCATATTTTCAGCCCAGAAAAAACTGGGCCATTTTGGCCCGGCCCGTTTGCCAAGTCTAGTAATGGACATCCAAGGGGGAGTGTTATGAATAGTTATAAATATGGATGTCCATTCATTTCCTATTCCCTCTTTATTGGTACATGAATGATGAACTCTTCATTCTTTTCCTAATTAAGTCTGTATTTTCTTTTCATCTTCCATCTTTCATTCATATATTTATGAAATCTATAAATAGAGGCTTATCATTCATGTATTGATATACTTGAAGGAGAGCAGATCCTCTGTCCCCATTTTTTCTGTCTCCTTGTGTCCCCCCATTTAAATATTGACACATGTCTTCTTTTTTAATTTTAAAGTTAATTGGTGTTAAGTAAGAGGACGGGTGTCAACATTTAAATGGGGGAACAAAAGGAGACAGGGAAAATGGGGACAGATGATCTGCTCTCTACTTGAAGATATACAAGAAAATCTCTCTTCTTATACTCTCCTTATGTTCTCTCTAATTTTATAATAGTAACCAATTTAATGATAACACATCATTTGCTACCGCTATTAATTAACAACTTATTGTTTTTAAGAGTAAACATAAAAAATAATTTCATCCACTACAAGAAAAAAGCCTATCGGCGATCTCCTTTTAGCGACCGCGGACGATCGCTGATGACTATTAGCGACCGCCTACGGTTGCTGATAACCATCGCATATAATCTAGTCGCTAGAATGTACATCAGCAACGGATATTAGCAACCGCAGCATCTGTGACCGCTACCAGCGACTATAGCCGTCGCTAAGCTGAGTCAGCATGATTCAGGGCCTAAGACTGATGTGGACCACGTGGCAGCGGTTGCTAATACCCTAATGAAATTAGCAGTCGCTAATACTCATCAGCGACCGCATGCTGTCGATGATTTTTAATTTTAAAAAACAATTCCTGTTTTATGGAATTCCCAAAAAAATTGTACCTTTTTTGTACCTGATTTATATCCAGACAGACAACAATATATATAAACATCCAACCAAGCTTTATATATCCCAACACATGCACAACAATATATTTAATTAAACATCCATACGCCAACACATAACCCAACACAATATAAAGTAATAAAGCAATATGAGTTGAAGAAATATATACAAATCTAATGTTTAAGTAGCATACAGTCGTCCAAAGAATGAATATAAAAGTACAAGGCTTAAATATCTAGAAAGCAAGCAAGCCTAGGTCGTTATGTATCATTGTCCAAATTAGTACGGCCCTGTAATTACCAAAAGAGTAAAACAAGTTACATATATAGTATATATGTTGATATTGATATTACTTATGCAAAGCAAAGTGAGGGAAAGTTAAACAATAAGAATTATTTAAACATAGGTAATTAGACACAACAATATATGTATATATATATATATAAGTGACTAATTAATTTGATTGTAATAAGTAATAAGATTACCTCGTCCCCATCCTCATGATGTGCTGTTGCCGCCACTACATCAGCTAACTCATCAGAACTCAGAGCTGCCAGATGCCCCCAATATACGAAGAAGATCGTGATCTCGACATATAACTCTCACACAGTCAACAGGAGTATGATAAGTTGGATGACTCGATGACTGTGAAAGACTGGGTAGCAGAGCTGCCTATGCCACTGATGGTTGGGCGTCGTCATTGTCCTTGGCCTTCGACGTAGTTCTTCTTTACAACAGATGCACTCGCCCACAATTCTTGATCAATCGACGGACGTGGGGTGCCTTCAGGATAACGCTCGTTCATTAAACTCTTATACGTATCTTGTTAGCAGGTTAATTAACAATTAAATAGTTAAAAATAAATATAAAAATCTAAAGAATGACGTAAAACTTTATAAACAACATCAAAGTTATCAAAACTTATTACTGCTATCTTGATAGCCTCAGGAAGTCCATCACGAGTGGCCACGTACACATCCAGCCAATGGATAGACTGACCTTGAGACTGAGACTCCTATACAAATCATACTCTTATATTACTATGTAAACATCCCAAGTATGCAAACCATGACTGTAAACATATAAAAAAACTCGCGCTTTCATTTTTGCAAGCTTCTTTCTTTACTTTACACATGAGCTAAATAACTTGCTCTTGATTAGAGCACTTATCTCTTAGTTCTTTAATTTAAGAGTGTGATATTTCTTTTGTTCATTAATGTCTGGGTTCGGTGAGAAACTAAGCACATGTTACTTAGTTTATTTTAGCAGTGAATATCTAACGAAATTCTACTTAGTTTATTTTAGCAATGGAAAAGTTCCTAAATGTTACTTAGTTTGTTTAATAAATCATTTATTATATTTTATTATATTTAATAGTGGAACTAAGCAAATACTACTTAATTTATTATATTATATTTTAATATATTTAATATGATATTATATTTTAGTTTAATATTATATTTTATTATATTTATATGATATTATATTTTAATATAATATTTTACTATATTATATTATATTAATTATATTATATTATATTTTAGTAATATATTTTATATTATTTAAGTTTAATATTATAATTTATTATATTTATATGCTATTATATTTTAATTATATATTTAATATATATTATATGTCAAATATTAAATGTTATTAAATTTAGTATGAGAAACTAAGTAAATGCTACTTAGTTTAATTGCTATATTATATTATATCATGTTATTTTATTTTAATTTGTTATTTATTAGTTGAAAACTAAGTAAATGGTAACTTAGTAATGTTACAGAGAATTTAAAATCATTACTAACTTATTTAATTTTAGTATAAACAATTTTAACTATTCTAATATCAAAACTTAAATAAAAGCATATCAACTTTAAATTAAATTAGAAGAATTATTTTTAAAAAGAATAAAAATATATCTCTATATAATTTGGAAACCGAAAGGTACTCCATATTTGCGCATTATCTCTTTAAAAATTATACATACATATTCACGACTCAAGAGACAATTCTAAATTTGCCATTCATGAACAGGGCTAAGCAAGAGTGAGCGACCGCATAGCAACATGTATATATCTATATATATTCAAAACAACATATCAATGCATATATGTATTCATTACCCAAATTAATCAGATTTATTGTATCATTAATTATTAGTATACAAAAAAAGAAAATATATACCTAATGTGACGACGGTGACAGCGGCGATAAGGGCGGCGGCGGCGGCGGTCTCCTTCTCTTCTCCCCTTTCTCCTTCTTATCCCTCTTCTGTTCTCCCTCTTTTTTTTTCTTCTGCCGTGTCGAGTGAGTCGCCTGATGCTGATTACATTAAAAAAGATCAGCGACCGCTGAATTTTAATGATGTAGACGTATTAGCGACCGCTAGCGGTTGCTGAATGTGAGAGGTCACAAAAAAAAATACCCCGCCAACACTTCACGCCAATTTTTAGGCAACAAAAATATACCAGCGACCAAAAAGCGACCGCATGCGGTCGCTGATATTATCTAGTGACTAGATTCACTCGCGGTCGCTATTAGTCATATCAGCGACCGGACAGTGCGGTCGCTAAAAGTGGTGGTCGCTGTTAGGCCATTTTCTTGTAGTGATAATCTTTAAACTCTCCAACGATCGCCTATATAATTTTCTCATATAATTTTATTCTTTTGACAAAAAAAATTCCTCAAATGATTTATTTAAAAACATTGAGAGTCCATTTATGAATCGAGTAAAATACAACAGTACCAGTATTGAATTTGGATATTGAGCCAATCCTCTCTAAAAATTTGGAAAACGACCGACCCTAATCTGTCAACTGACATTGACCTTTATACATGCCTTGATGATATGGGACTAACCATATGAACAATCAAAAAATTAAAACCTAAATTAATTGTACGTGACTTAAAAAGACGAATTAAAACCTCAATTGATTGTCAAACCACTGTTATCTCAACGTCCTCCAACTCGTTGTCGGTTCCCTTTCACTTTTTTTTGCTGGACGGGAAGATGCAAATCGTGAAGACCTTCCCACCACGCGAAGTTCAAATAACGAACTTGCAAAATAACGAACTTCCCACCCCCACCCCCACCCCCACCCCCAATCTTCATCTTAGCTCGGTATGAAAGTTCAAAAAAAATGGGAAAGTGAAATTTGCAAGTCGCGAGCTCCAAGATTAAAATTTTGATGATGCATAAGCATAATCAAGTGAAACAATGGGCTATTCCTAGATCAATTTTTAATGGAGCGGGCGTAAATTGCTTCACATTTATTTCTATAGCGCTTGTGAATTAAAAGATTTGACTGTGCACCAATTTAAAGTGAAAAAAATAAAATGTAGGGAAGAGATTTTATTGATGTTCAAACTGTGCTGCAAGTTCTTACAATTTTCGTAATTAGCTTTCATTGCTGCAAACCAAATTTATGAGTACACATTGTGTCAAAATAATTTCCATATGTTAGAACTTTGCTCAACCAGAAGAAACATAAAATTTGTGAAGTCACAAGTTTGTCCCAAAAAAGCAGAGAATGGACCCCACTTCCAGCTATTCGAAACTGAAGGTGAAGTGCCCTCTGACCAAGGGAAAGCATAATTTCACAAGAAAGAACGGTAGGTGAATAACAAGTGAGAAAGTAGTGTACAAAAATTCCACATAAGACAGACCCATAGTTTCATTCACAATTACAAACTGGTGGCGCTGATTTATTCGGCCCAACTGATGTTGTTGTTGTTGGAGTTGGGCCCTACTGGTACTGGGCCTATTACACATGTACGATGAATTGGAGTTAAAAGCTTGATACTCTGTCCGAAGTAACTGGTCGACTCACGTCATTTTGAGAGTTCAGACGTTGAGATGTATACCGTATTCATGCATGCATGCATCGAATCTTTGTGGAATTTGTGGTATGACATTTCTTTTGGCGTGCAGCGCCGGTCCTGAGGGGGTGCAGAAGGGGCGACCCCACAGGCATCCAAATTCGGAGGATTCCCGAATTTTTTTTTGTGTATTTGTAAAAAATTGATTATGGAAGTTTGATTGATAATTTTGCAGCAAAAAATGCAAGAATGATGCTAGCGATCATGTGAAGTTTATTGTCCATTTAAGTTTTAGCTACCTTTTCTTTTTAGTTGATAATTTATTAAAGTTTTAGCTATATTTTCTTTCTAATTGATAATTTTGTTACTCGACGTTGACATTTATTATTTTAATTAATGATGAATTTTGATATAAATTGTGCTTTATATATTAGTGCTGATAAAAAAATTAGTATTTTTATATGCAAGAGGACCCCTATTTTTTTCTCGCACAAGGCCTCCAAATTCTTAGAACCGGCCCTGTTGGCGTGGAGTTGGAATTATGACATTTCTTTTAATGGATATTTTGTCACAATAAAAATGATATTTACAAGGATATTTTGATATTTCTACAAGATTTTACTCACATATATGTGGGTCTTATTTACTATTCATGTGATAAGATACTCGTGAAACTATTAAATTTACATGTGAAAATATCAATTTCCTATAATAAATGTAGCTTAAAGTGTATATTAAAACCATTTATAAAAATATCGTTAAATGAATTTTATTTCGACAATATCATTTTTACTGGGTCAGTGTCAATAGTTTCTGCATTTTTGATAGTCGTCAATTAAAAATGGCTATTTTCTTAATTTTTGTTGTTACTGTTACAGGCGCTGGAGTAAAATATTTAACTGGCTATTGTTTCATCAATTTATCTTAACCGAAAACAACCTGTATCAATCAATCAAATTTGTCAAATAAATTAATTTAAATGAGCTTGTCTGCTACGTGAAGTTTAATTATGTTTGCACGAACATAAAAATTGAAGTATTTTAGTTCACAAATTTTTAATCTCAAATGATAGAAACTGTAAGACATTATATTAAATAGTCTCCCATTTCAAATTATTTTATTATCATTGGACTAATAGCTCAAAGTTTAATTTTTTAAAATAAATAAAGAATTTAAGATTAATAATCCAATTCAAATATTATCATTACAAACAAACATGATTTGATCAAAGTTTTGATACAATGTTAAATAACTTAATGTTTAATCTATTTGAAAGAGATTTAGGTTGTGTTTGATAAAATTAAATATTAAGATCTGAATAATTTAGACATCTGAATAATGTAGAGCATCTAAATAAAATTGTATCTGAATGAAAAAATATTATTTGATAATTATTTTTTTCAAATTGTCTGAATAATACTATTATACCATTTTAACCCTCCATCCAACATTCAATTTCAGCAAAAAAAAACTCTATCTTCTTCCCTTCATTCTCCCTCCTCCCCCAAACCTCCTCTATCTTGTTTTACAGATATATCTTCTTCCCTTCATTCTCTCTCCTCCCCAAACCTCCTCTATCCTCCAAACCTCTTCTATCTTGTTTTACAGAGATATCTTCATTCACTTCATTCTCTCTCCTCCACAAAAAAAAAACTCATCTATCTTGTTTTACAGAGATATTTTCATTCTCTCTCTCCCCAAACCTCCTGTATCTTATTTTACAGAGATATCTTCATGCAGATTTGGATTTTCAATGTTTATAATTTAGGCATCTGGAGCCATTTTTATTTGTTTGGATTCATCAAAATCAAAATTAGGGCTTTACTTCTGTTTTGTTGAATTTGCAGGTAGATCTGATCTAGGATCTAGGAAATTCAGGATACAAGAGGAATTTTGTAATATTAAAGAGGTCATTTTTGTCCAAAAAATAGTTCATGTAGTTTAAACCTACCTCTTAATACTATAGATTTAATTTTATATATTACCGATTAAGAGGTATTAAGAGGCAAAAAAAAATTATCAAATAAATTTTGCCTCTGACCGAATCAGAAGCATACCCATTAAAAATTATTCAGATATAAACAAACACACCCTTAGACACCAACACTATTATATTATGCCATCACTTTTTAACTAATAATTGGGACATGTCCCCTATCAATTGAACCGTGACAATTATAATTCTTTCTTAATAATTGTACGATTAGACTCATCACTGAAAGTATTATTTTATAACTAAAAATATATAAAGAAAAATTATGGGAAAATATAGTGCAGATTCTCATAGGGCAAAGTCGCAAAGATTTAATACTCCATGTATAACTAGAAAATCAAAAAACAGATTCCCAGTATTTAAGGTCCTCGGTTTCATAGTTTCTTGACCAAGCAAGAATCTAATAATGCTAATATATAATGATTTCATTAAATTTATTAATAATGGTCAGATTTATAATCAAACTAAAGCCTTTGAATTTTGATTTTTAAAATAAAATAAAATAATAACAGTAATACTACAGATACAAATTATTCTACAACATATTTTACAAACTGCTGATGTGTCATACTTCATCTCAGCATATTGATCGACAAATTGCTTCAATGTATTTTCGGCCCCACATAAAAAGCTGAGATGGAGTATGTCACATCAGCAGTTTGTAAAATATTTGTAGAATAATTTGTGTCTGTAGCATTATTCAAATAGTATATCTTGCGATTTTATTTATCAACTTTTTTGTTATAAATTATGTTAATAAATATAAATGATAATTCTTTTAAATAAATATATAACGTAATGTTGAGTCACTCTTATAATTTTATTCAATCTGGTGTCTTAATACATTTCAGAATTGTAATTCTAATTATTTATGAACTTTGTGTTTGATAAACTTGAGAATTAAGATCTGAATGATTATGATGTCTTAATAAATTAGATCATCTGAATGGTTATGAGGTCTGAATCTAAAAAATTGTTTGATAATTAAAAAGGAAGTTGTCTCTTAATGACACTATTTTATCATTTTAAAGGGTAAAATTTTATTTAATAATTTTAAATATTCAATTTAATAAAAATGAGTGAATAATATTGTTGAATATATTTATATAAAAAAAAATTATCAAAAAAATTTCATTAAGAGGTACCTCTTAATTATTAAGATTTCATTTCCTGTCTTACGGATTAAGAAGCATTCAGAGGTAACAAAAAAATAAACAAACAGCATCATGCCTCTTAACGAATAAGAGGCAGTCTATTAAGAGACAATCAGATATAAACAAACAGTTACATTCAATCCGTATAGTAGCCGCTTGTAGTGTGCCCACATGTGCAGGGTAAAGTAGGTGATTTGAAGCGTACTTTGCGCTCTAAACACATGCTATGAGGAGATAAGAGATCTTAATTAATTACATCAAATCTGGATTTGTTTGGTGTAATCTTAGACCATGACTTGTAAACTACAAGGACATGCTAGGAGCAGCTCTAACTATATACACGTACTATTATAATAAATTAAAAAAACAAACTAATTATCTCTTTCGTTCCAAAATTAAAAATATTCTTCCTCTGTTTAAATTATAAGATTTTCAAAAAATAAAATTTTGACTAAATTACGTACACACGTATCCCTCCAAGTTGTCAGTCAGTTTCAAAGTGGCCCTCAATTGAGAAAGTGAACACTTTCATCCCCGTAGTTATCATTTATGTTCAATTTTGTTCTTGGTTGATTTTTTTCCCCAATTTTAAGTCGCGGGTTATTCATATTCATTTTCACGAGGGTATAATTGTCTTTTGACTACATAAAATTGAAGCATTAAAGCACTTGAAACCTCTCTGGCCACTAATAAAACCCTCTAGAGAGTTTATATAGTACTCAAAAGACCCTTATACCCTCATTAAAGTGCAAATGTGCAATGACTAGCTCATGACTCGAAATTGATATATATATATATATATATATATATATATATGTCAAAATAACATAATTAAGCATAAATGGGTCAACTATAGGGATAAATGTAAGACCCCAACTTTTATGAATAAAGATTTAATTTTCTTTATATATTATTTCGAAATAGTAAGGTGTTGATTTGATAAATATGAAAGTTATGGGTGAAATGTGCAAATATTTTAAAATGAGCAAGTGGTTATAAAATATTCTTGTTGTCGGGGAATATTCGTTTGGTCGTGGAATATTCTTGTTGTCGGGGAATATTCGTACGACGGCGCAGATATTTGTGGACCCCACAACGGAATAACTGTCGGATATAGAAAGCGACAGAAATAACCTTTTTACAAAATAACGGCGTAGTTGTTACCGTTAGTACTGTTGAAATACCCGGTGGTTAAAATACAGTGATACGCGGTGTTGCACAGTAGCACACGGTATTGCACAGTATTTTGAATTATTGAGTCTTACGTGAGAAGGCACTTACTCAATTATTGTTACAGTAATTACTGTTCAATATTTTATATTATTGACTCAATAATTGCTACGTTGCTATTTTATACGATTGATTCAATAATTGTCATTACACAGTATTTCGCATTATCAACTCAATAATTCATATTATTTGAATAATATTATTAGATAGCATTATTGACAATGTCTAAGGAAGTTCTGTCTAGGAGGGGTTATTTAATTGCGCGCCAGTAAGGAGAAGTCCTTATCGGAAGGCCCCCTCTTTCCTGGGAACGACCTGGTTGTCAATATTGTAGTTCTATAATATTATTTGTGAATAATTAATTATTGATTTATATGATAAGGAAATATTTATTTTGTGGATATTAAAGAAGGAATTAGCACTGATGTGTTTTTATCAATATTTTGGTGTGGAAAATCATCTGTTTGTGGATTTCGGATAATTTATGTTTGGAATTTGGAAAAACTTTCTTCTGCAAAGTTGTAGAGAATTAAATTTCCTATAGAAGGACATCGAATTTGTATTTTTCTGACAAAGGGGCTATTTATTATGAATTATTGAAGTTTCAGAAAATAAATATATTATTTAATGGGTGGGACCCACTTTTGTTGAAAATTCAGATTTGTTGCAGCAGCCGGCGGCGGAGGATTTTAAAAAAATATAATATTATTTTATTACTTTAGTCTCCTTTGGCATCCTAAGCTTTTCCTATAAATAGGGTGCTTAGGTTAGAATTGAAAATCACACCAGAATTCGAAGTTTTCTCTCTCTATAATATCGAGCGTATTTTTGTGAGTATTTTAATACTTTGAGAGTTACTATTCAGTGCAAGTTTCCTTCGATATTATATCCGATATTCCAGTCAGAGGTACTATCTTTTTGAGGTAAGGGATGTTATTTCTTTCGTAAATGATGTTATTCTTCTCAATATCATTATACAGAAATATTGTCATGGATTTTATGTTGAAATTCTTATTTTTCCCGTCGGGGTTACTATTCACGTATACGGCACTATTCACGTATACGGCACTATTCACGAGAAAATTTATTTTTTTTCTAATTGTCCAAATTGTCTGTTAAGGTTACTATCTTTGATTGTATCCAAGTTTTGGGCTTTATTCTTGAATTTTGCTTCACAAAGTATTATTATGGATTATTCTTGAATTTGGATAAACTAAATGACGAATCCCTAATCTTTGTCTTTTATCTCACTGGATTCGTTTTGTTTAAAATGTTTTTCATCATCCTCAGTCCTAAAAGTTGATGTAATTGAATATCTTTGGCCTGTAGAGCAAAGATGAATGATTACCTGATGAATATCTTTGGCCTGTAGTGCAAAGATGACAGGTGTTGAGATGAACATGACTACTGATGATGCAAATGAATATCTTTGGCCTGTAGTGCAAAGATGAATATTGATTCGAGATGTATATTGATTGATGTTACAGGGATAAAATATTGGTGATGGACTTTTAAATCATAGAAGATAGTAGACTTCATTCTCTGCTTAACTCTTCTAATGATTTGTTATTTCCGCTGCGAATATTGATCTAAAACTTGTTGTCCATAATATTTTATCTGAACTGTTGAAGACTAACGATAATTTATTTTTCATTATCTTAGTCATAATATTCTTTACTGGGCTAGTTGAGCTCACCCTTTTCATCTGTTGTCCTCTTCAGGAAATGAGAATGTTGCGGGGACTAGTCGGGGGACAGAGTGATGGTCCGAGTTAGAGCAGTAGTAGTCCTCACTATTTCTGATAAATAGTGTGATAGTAATTATAATGAGGACTTAGTTTGAATCTTAATATTTTCTACATATTTGTACTGAGACTCACAGTTGTGTGGTCGTATTTTGCACGACCGTATGATATAAAGTTTGTATTTGAATTCTGTACCATGTATTTGGCGACTCAGAATGGGTTGGGTTGAATGGACCTATTCTGGGGGCGTCACAGTTGGTATCAGAGCTTAGGGATATGATCTCTGGCGGAGATCGGGGAATAGAACTAGGAGGGGAGAGACGAGTAAATCCTTCGCTAGTGTGTCCTACCTAAGCTTATGTGGTATTTAATTGGTCAGTCGGAGCATAGGGTTAATATGTGATATGTTGACTTGTTTAATTAACCTTTGTTTTATGGCAGTATTTGAGAATGGCAGCTGAGAACGTTAACAACGAAGTGAATGAGACCGTGGAGACACCTTTAATCGTTAACCAGGAGAACGTGCAACAAGAAGGCAATGTTCATCCTGAAAATAACGCTGGTCAGACGATAAACGATGAGATGTTTAGAAGTTTTTTGCAGTTCATGCAAAATCAGACGAGGGAGACTCGTGTGCAACATACAGGTGGAGATAATAACAACACGCGAGCTGTCACTGCTAAGCAGTTCAAAGAATTGGGACCACCAGAGTTTCTGGGAAAGCCGGATCCGATCAAAGCGGAGACGTGGATTAAACAAATTACCAAGATATTTGATGTCTTGGGATGTACAGAGGAACAGAAGGTTCCATTCGCCACGTTTATGTTCCGTGGAGAGGCAGATTACTGGTGGGAATCCGTGAAGCGTACCCAGCCTGCCGCACTCCAGATGTCTTGGGAAGCGTTCCAGAAACTGTTTAATGACAAGTACTTTCCTGAAAGTATTCGTCATATGAAGGAAGTAGAGTTTATCAGACTCGAGCAAAACAACATGACGGTATCCCAGTACGAGGCTAAGTTCGCGGAGCTGTCCAGGTTTGCACCTCATTTGGTGGAGAATGAGGAACGTATGACGCGGATGTTTCTAAGAGGTTTGAAACCCGAAATACGTCAATACCTCATTTCTCATAAGTTTTCTTTATATTCGGATGTAGTAAACAGGGCCCAGTTATTGGAACGAGATAATGATTATGTTCAACCAAGGGACCACAACCAAGGTCGTACCGGTGGCAGCAGTCATCGGAGCAATGACAACCAGCGAGGAGGAAAGTATGACAGAAGCGGGAACTACTCCGGTAGTAATCGTGGCCATGATAGTAGAAGAAGCGAATCGGGAGGAGATTTCAAAAAGAGAAGGTATAACAATGAGAACGCGAAGATGTCAACATCAGCACCAGCATCAACTGTTTCGAGGGGAGGAGAACGACCACCGGTCGTATGCTTTAAATGCGGGAAAGAGGGACATATCAGCCCAAACTGCCCACAACAGTTCAAAGGATGCTATAACTGTGGAAAGGAAGGACATATAGCTCGAGATTGTCCTGTTGCGAAACCAAGTTCAGCGGGGGTGGTGATTCCAAAGGCGGTTGCAGACAAGTCAAAGTCGGTGATTCTTGGAAGAGCGTTTGTCGTTACAGCCCAAAACGCGAGGAATCCACACGAGGTGATTACGGGTAAGCTGATCATAAACTCTTGCGAAGTTTATACCTTGTTAGATACCGGTGCTACCCATTCCTTTATTTCACCTGCTTGTGCTCAACGTTTGAACTTGACTTCTGCTAAGTTAGACTTTGACTTATCTGTTGAAACTCCGTTAGGAGAAACCTTTGTTACATCTACAGTTTATAAATCTTGCTTGATTCAGATTGGTACCCTTACCTTACCTGTTGATCTTATATCTTTGAAAATACTTGCATTTGACGTGATTTTAGGAATTGACTGGTTAACCACTTACCATGCCAAAATTGATTGTTTTCGTAAGGTTGTTAGTTTTCATATTCCTAGTCAACCTGTTGTGCGAATCCAAATCACCAAACCACTAAAATCAGTCAATATCATTTCAAGTCATAAAGCTATTCGTTTATTGAAAAACGGATGTCAAGCTTTCTTAGCTCATGTCACTGATCTAAATCAGAATACATCAGATTTGAATGATATTTCCGTTGTTAATGAGTTTCCTGATGTATTTCCCGAAGAACTTCCCGGTCTACCCCCAGAACGTGAAGTTGAATTCTTTATTGACCTTGAGCCCGGTACAAAGCCCATTTCTAAAGCCCCATATCGAATGGCTCCTATTGAACTTCAGGAGTTAAAGGTCCAATTACAAGAGTTGTTAGACATCGGTTTTATTCGTCCTAGTACGTCTCCTTGGGGTGCTCCTGTTTTATTCGTAAAGAAGAAAGACGGGAGTATGCGACTTTGCATTGACTATCGGGAGTTGAACCATGTCACCATCAAGAATAGGTATCCGTTACCTCGTATTGATGACATGTTCGACCAGTTGCAAGGAGCGCAATTCTTTTCAAAGATCGATCTTCGTTCTGGATATCATCAGTTGAAGATTAAAACTGAGGATATTCCAAAGACTGCTTTCAGAACACGGTACGGGCATTATGAGTTCTTAGTCATGTCTTTTGGATTGACTAATGCTCCTGCTGCTTTCATGGATATGATGAACCGTGTATTTAAGGAGTATTTAGATCAATTCGTTGTTGTCTTTATTGATGACATTCTCATCTATTCTAAAAGCCGTGAAGATCATGAACACCACTTGAAGCTGGTACTTCAAAAGCTTCGTGAGAACAAGCTATACGCCAAGTTAAAGAAATGCGAGTTCTGGCTTGAGGAAGTAGCATTCCTTGGGCACGTGGTATCGAAACATGGAGTATCTGTTGACCCGGCGAAGATTGAAGCAATACAAAGCTGGGAGCAACCTAAGTCGGTGACCGAAGTACGAAGCTTTCTGGGCTTAGCTGGTTATTATCGGAGGTTCGTAGAGGGATTTTCTCGAATCGCTACTCCATTAACACAGTTGACTCGGAAAGATACGAAATTCGTTTGGAGAGAAGAATGCGAGAAGAGCTTCCAAGAGCTCAAGAGGAGACTTATTTCGGCACCTGTTCTGACAATACCATCTGGTTCGGATGGATTTGTTATCTACAGCGATGCTTCAGGCAAAGGGTTAGGATGTGTTCTCATGCAACATGGGAAAGTCATAGCCTATGCCTCGCGACAACTCAAAGAATATGAGAGGAATTATCCTACTCATGATCTAGAGTTGGCAGCAGTCGTTTTCGCGTTGAAGATCTGGAGACATTACTTGTACGGAGAGAAAGTGGAGATTTATACGGATCATAAGAGCCTTAAATATTTCTTCACTCAGAAGGAACTCAACATGCGGCAACGACGTTGGCTTGAGCTGTTGAAAGATTACGATCATACCATCCAATACCATCCTGGAAAAGCGAACGTGGTAGCTGACGCGTTGAGTAGAAGATCATATGTGGGAACGAGTGCGATGATGTCAAGTATACTCGTAGAACCAGCTTTGATTGATGAAGTTAAAGCTGCTCAAGCTACAGATGCGGAGCTGATGAAGATGAAGAAGAAGGTGCAAGAAGGTGCAATTCCAGAAGCAAGAATCGATGAAGAGGGAATACTTCGAGTCAACTCCAGACTTTGTGTTCCTAACGATTCTGACTTGAAGTATAGAATCATGATGGAGGCACACAACACACCGTTTGCGATCCATCCTGGGAGTACTAAAATGTATCGTGATCTTCGACATACATTTTGGTGGAGCAATATGAAGAGAGAGATCGCGGAGTTTATTTCGAGATGTTTAACGTGTCAACGTGTAAAGGCGGAGCATCAAGTACCGAAGGGTCCATTGCAACCACTGGAGATTCCAAAGTGGAAGTGGGAACACATTACGATGGATTTCGTTACGGGTCTTCCCAAGGTTTCTCAAGGCTTAGATGCGATTTGGGTTATTGTTGATAGATTAACCAAGTCTGCTCATTTCTTGCCGATACGAGAGACTTATTCCCTTGAACGTCTTGCTCATATGTACGTGAATGAGATTGTGAGATTGCATGGCATGCCAGTATCCATAGTTTCGGATCGTGACCCCAGATTTACTTCACGATTTTGGATCAGTTTGCAGAAAGCTATGGGTACGGATTTACGATTCAGTTCGGCTTATCATCCTCAAACGGACGGACAATCGGAAAGGACTATTCAAACTCTTGAAGATCTATTGAGACTCTGTGTTCTAGACTTCAAAGGGAGTTGGGATAAGTACTTACCATTGGTGGAATTCTCCTATAACAACAGTTATCAGGCAAGTATAGGCGTGACTCCATTCGAAGCGTTGTATGGGAGAAAGTGCCGTTCTCCAGTATGTTGGAACGAGGTGGGTGAAGCAACCTTGTTGGGACCGGAGTTAGTACGTATGACTACGGAAAAGATCCAAATGATTCGACAACGTATACAAACGGCACAGGATCGACAAAAGAGTTATGCGGATCTTCACCGAAAAGACGTGGAATTTAACGTTGGGGACCATGTGTTATTACGTATTGCTCCGTGGAAAGGAGTTACGAGGTTCGGGAAGAGAGGAAAGCTCAATCCACGATTCATTGGTCCATTTGAGATTCTTGACCGAATAGGAAATGTGGCTTATAGACTCGCTTTACCTCCAAGCATGTCTCGTGTTCATAACGTGTTTCACATATCCGTGTTACGTAAATATGTGAAGGATCCAAACCGCATTATTGAGTTAGAACCAGACGAGATAGCTGAAGGTTTAACGTACGAGGAGGTACCTGTCAAGATCTTGGATAGGAAGGAGCATGTCCTACGCTCGAAAATTATACCTCAAGTTAAAGTTTTGTGGAGAAACCATGCAATTGAGGAAATGACCTGGGAGTTGGAATCGGAAATGAAAGCGAGGTATCCTCACCTTTTCGACATACCAGGTACGTACGTCAATTTCGAGGACGAAATTTCATAAGGAGGGGAGGTTGTAAGACCCCAACTTTTATGAATAAAGATTTAATTTTCTTTATATATTATTTCGAAATAGTAAGGTGTTGATTTGATAAATATGAAAGTTATGGGTGAAATGTGCAAATATTTTAAAATGAGCAAGTGGTTATAAAATATTCTTGTTGTCGGGGAATATTCGTTTGGTCGTGGAATATTCTTGTTGTCGGGGAATATTCGTACGACGGCGCAGATATTTGTGGACCCCACAACGGAATAACTGTCGGATATAGAAAGCGACAGAAATAACATTTTTACAAAATAACGGCGTAGTTGTTACCGTTAGTACTGTTGAAATACCCGGTGGTTAAAATACAGTGATACGCGGTGTTGCACAGTAGCACACGGTATTGCACAGTATTTTGAATTATTGAGTCTTACGTGAGAAGGCACTTACTCAATTATTGTTACAGTAATTACTGTTCAATATTTTATATTATTGACTCAATAATTGCTACGTTGCTATTTTATACGATTGATTCAATAATTGTCATTACACAGTATTTCGCATTATCAACTCAATAATTCATATTATTTGAATAATATTATTAGATAGCATTATTGACAATGTCTAAGGAAGTTCTGTCTAGGAGGGGTTATTTAATTGCGCGCCAGTAAGGAGAAGTCCTTATCGGAAGGCCCCCTCTTTCCTGGGAACGACCTGGTTGTCAATATTGTAGTTCTATAATATTATTTGTGAATAATTAATTATTGATTTATATGATAAGGAAATATTTATTTTGTGGATATTAAAGAAGGAATTAGCACTGATGTGTTTTTATCAATATTTTGGTGTGGAAAATCATCTGTTTGTGGATTTCGGATAATTTATGTTTGGAATTTGGAAAAACTTTCTTCTGCAAAGTTGTAGAGAATTAAATTTCCTATAGAAGGACATCGAATTTGTATTTTTCTGACAAAGGGGCTATTTATTATGAATTATTGAAGTTTCAGAAAATAAATATATTATTTAATGGGTGGGACCCACTTTTGTTGAAAATTCAGATTTGTTGCAGCAGCCGGCGGCGGAGGATTTTAAAAAAATATAATATTATTTTATTACTTTAGTCTCCTTTGGCATCCTAAGCTTTTCCTATAAATAGGGTGCTTAGGTTAGAATTGAAAATCACACCAGAATTTGAAGTTTTCTCTCTCTATAATATCGAGCGTATTTTTGTGAGTATTTTAATACTTTGAGAGTTACTATTCAGTGCAAGTTTCCTTCGATATTATATCCGATATTCCAGTCAGAGGTACTATCTTTTTGAGGTAAGGGATGTTATTTCTTTCGTAAATGATGTTATTCTTCTCAATATCATTATACAGAAATATTGTCATGGATTTTATGTTGAAATTCTTATTTTTCCCGTCGGGGTTACTATTCACGTATACGGCACTATTCACGTATACGGCACTATTCACGAGAAAATTTATTTTTTTTCTAATTGTCCAAATTGTCTGTTAAGGTTACTATCTTTGATTGTATCCAAGTTTTGGGCTTTATTCTTGAATTTTGCTTCACAAAGTATTATTATGGATTATTCTTGAATTTGGATAAACTAAATGACGAATCCCTAATCTTTGTCTTTTATCTCACTGGATTCGTTTTGTTTAAAATGTTTTTCATCATCCTCAGTCCTAAAAGTTGATGTAATTGAATATCTTTGGCCTGTAGAGCAAAGATGAATGATTACCTGATGAATATCTTTGGCCTGTAGTGCAAAGATGACAGGTGTTGAGATGAACATGACTACTGATGATGCAAATGAATATCTTTGGCCTGTAGTGCAAAGATGAATATTGATTCGAGATGTATATTGATTGATGTTACAGGGATAAAATATTGGTGATGGACTTTTAAATCATAGAAGATAGTAGACTTCATTCTCTGCTTAACTCTTCTAATGATTTGTTATTTCCGCTGCGAATATTGATCTAAAACTTGTTGTCCATAATATTTTATCTGAACTGTTGAAGACTAACGATAATTTATTTTTCATTATCTTAGTCATAATATTCTTTACTGGGCTAGTTGAGCTCACCCTTTTCATCTGTTGTCCTCTTCAGGAAATGAGAATGTTGCGGGGACTAGTCGGGGGACAGAGTGATGGTCCGAGTTAGAGCAGTAGTAGTCCTCACTATTTCTGATAAATAGTGTGATAGTAATTATAATGAGGACTTAGTTTGAATCTTAATATTTTCTACATATTTGTACTGAGACTCACAGTTGTGTGGTCGTATTTTGCACGACCGTATGATATAAAGTTTGTATTTGAATTCTGTACCATGTATTTGGCGACTCAGAATGGGTTGGGTTGAATGGACCTATTCTGGGGGCGTCACAATAAAAATATTACTTTGCGAATTGATCATGAGGAGCTACTTTAATTGAAATTGACTGACAATTTAGTTTGGAGGGATAAACGTTTAATTCAGCTAAAAATTTCTTTAAAAAGTCGTCATTTATAAATAGGCTGATTGGCACTTCTGCCCCTTTAAATTGTCACTCACTTTTAAAGTTACCCATTTTAACCAATTTTAACCCAACCCGACCCAGTCTGACCCAACCCAAATTTTTAATATTTTAAAATATAATATTATTTTTAAAATAATAATTATATTTAACCTTTTAAAAAATAATATTTAATATTTTAAAATAAATTATTATTTTTAAAATAATAATTATTTTAAAAATAGTTATTTTTAATATTTAAAAATAAAATATTAGTTTTTTTAAAAAATTAAATAATAATTATATGTAATATTTTAAAATAAAATATATAGTTTAAATATTTTTAAAATAATTATTATAATTAATATTTTAAAAGAAAATATTAATTTTAAAATAATAATTATATTTAATATTAGAAAATAATATTTATTTTTTAATTTAAAATAAAATATTATTTTTAAAAAGTTATAAAGATAATTATTATTCTAAGCAAAAAATATTAGAAACTTTTATTTTTTCAAAAATGAGTAAAGTTTCATAAAATATAGATCCAAAAAAGTTACATAAAAAAATAAAAATTAATTTTTAAAAAAATAAAGTGATTTTTTCTTTTTTTTATGTAAAAAATTATTTTCAGAAAAAAAAGTTAATATCTTTATCATTTAAGTTATTTACCATTTATAAATAATAATATTTAATATTCTAAAATAAATTATTATTTTTAAAATAATAATTATTTTAATATATAGTTTAAATATTTTTTAAAAATTATTATTATTATTATTTTAAAAGAAAATATTAATTTTAAAATATTAATTATATTTAATATTTTAAAATAATATTAGAAACTTTATTTTTTTCTAAAATGAGTAAAGTTTCATAAAATATAGATTCAAAAAAAGTACATAAGAAAATAAAAATTTATTTTTTAAAAAATAAAGTGATTTTTTCATTTTTTTAATGTAAAAATTTGTTTTCACAAAAAAAAGTTAATATTTTTTGAAAAAATAAAAGTTTCTAATATTTTTTCCTTAGAATAATAATTATCTTTACAAATTTTTAAAAATAATATTTTATTTTAAATAAAAAACTATATATTTTATTTTTAAATATAATTATTATTTAATTTTTTAAAAAAACTAATATTCTATTTTTTAAATAATTATTTTATTTTAAAATATTAAAATAATTATTATTTTAAAAATAATAATTTTTTTTTAAAATATTAAATTTTTTTTTTAAAATGTTAAATATAATTATCATTTTAAACTTGTTTTAAAAATAATATTATATTTTAAAATATTAAAAATTTGAGTTGGGTCAAACTGGATCGGGTTGGGTTAAAATTGGTCAAAATGGGTCGGGTTGAGATTAAATTGGGCTGAAGGAACGGAAACGCCAATAAAATGTCACTATAAGGACCTAACTGACAAAAATTGTACTTTAGGGACGACTTTGAAAGTGAGTGACAACTTGAAGGAACAGAAGTGCCAATCAGCCTATTTATTCATAATTTTATAATAGGAGAGAGAGAGAGAGAGAGAGAGAGAGAGAGAGAGAGAGAGAGAGAGAGAGAGAGAGAGAGAGAGAGAGAGAGAGAGATTGGTTTATATTTAAGGTTCAGTGTTCCCAACATCATCGATCGACAAGAAGTATGTGATTTTATAAATTAGCATTTGTTTGCTTGCTTGCTAACCTCAATTACTGAAGGGAAGAATAAAGTTGATATTCTTTAAGATTATTGTGGAGGTCGTTCAAACTTGTAAGCAAATCAAATGAAAATTAGAATTTTCTACTTGTCCTAATTAAGCCATATTAGATTATCATCTATAGAATTATTTAAATCAAAGCTTGCTTAGTACGTAATAATATCGTTGTTAGTTTCATGATAATGAGGGTCTTAATTACTTCCATGCACCGAACTTTTTTTTTTTGAAACTTTAATCTTATCGGACGATCGAGAAACTTTAATCTTATCGGATGATCGAGAAACTTTGACAAAATACTTAATATGTTTTTTCTAATTATAAGTTTTAGTGTTTAATTATGTTTATGCTTGAAAAAAGTTGTACAGTTAAATAAATTATGACTAAACTTGTCTTATACAAAGCTTAACGTACGAACAAAGGAGTAGAAATTTGTAGTAGAGGCTCCCAAGAGTCTTATAAAGTAGGAATATTTCTCAAGTGAACTAAATATAAAATTGTCCTTTCAATTTATTCCCTTGTGATATTCTCGTCCGTGAATTTAGGCATTAAACAAAATTTTGCGTAACATCAAACTTGAAACTGCTTTAATTTAGATTAGTCTATTAAGTAAAGTTTGTTCTCCCCCCCCCCCCCCCCCCCCCCTCGCTCTCCTAAAAAAAAGAATCTCAGCGAATCAATAAATCAGTACGATTAAAGTAATAAGCATGGTTGAGTTGCTTTCTGTTAATTAATATGACAATCCGTCTTCGAATCTCTTAAACAATGGTATATATATATATATATATATATATATATATATATATATATATATATATATATATATATATATATATGGTTGCAATCCATGGCAGCGGATTCCTAAAATTACTATTCCAACAACTATCATCTCCACCATTGATTAATATAATTAAAGGCTGAGATTTTTAAAAAAAATACCCGACCGATACAGGCTATAGCGGCAATACTAACTCCTTCCAGCGGCATCTATTTTAATAAAGGTCAAACTAACTTATTAACGAGACCCACTTTGTCAGATAATATTACAAAAAAAGAGGAATTTTTTTTTAATATACTTGCCGCTACAGTTTATAGCGGCTAGCCCTTAAATTTTTATTGCATTACTACTCCTCAATTTGGCTGTGGTTTAAATACTAAAACCAACAATAACAATAATAATATTAATAAAACCAACAACAACAACAATAATAATAATAATAATAATAATAATAACTATTATTATTATTATTATTATTAAAACATGATAACAATAATAATATTAATAACAACAACAACAATAAATAATAATAATAATAATAATAATAATAATAATAATAATAATAACAACAACAATAACAATAATAATCATAATAATAATATTAATAAAAACAACAACAACAACAACAACAATAATAATAATAATAACAATAATAATAATAATAATAATAATAATAATAATAATAATAATAATAATAATAATAATAATAATAATAATAATAATAATAATAACAAAGACGACGACAACAACAACTACAACAATAATAATAATAACTATTATTATTATTATTATTAAATATTAAATACTAACTAATATAATAATATTATTATAATAATAATAAAAATAAAAATATTAATATTAGTTAGTATTATTATTATTGTTAGTGTTATTATTATTATTATTATTATTATTATTATTATTATTATTGTTGGTTTTATTAATATTATTATTATGATTATTATTGTTATTGTTATTATTATTTATTTATTTATTATTATTATTATTGTTGTTGTTGTTGGTTTTATTAATATTATTATTGTTATTGTTGGTTTTATTATTTAAACCACAGCCAAACCGAAGAGCATTAATGCAAGAAAAACTTAAGGGCTAGCCGCTAAACCCTGTAAGGGCAAGTATATTAAAAAAAAAATCTTTCATTTTTGTAATATTATCTGACAAAGTGGGTCCAGTTAGTAAGTTAGTTTGACCTTTATTAAAATAGATGTCGTTGGAAGGAGTTAGTATTGTCGCTACAGCCTTTAGCGGCAGTGTATTTTTTTTTAAATCTCAGCCTTTAATTATATTAATCAACGGTAGAGATGATGATTGCTGGAATAGTAACTTTAGCAACCGGTTGTCATAGATTAGAACTCATATATATACACTACAAAAAAGGCATAATTCCAACGGAATTATCCTCGATGGAATATCGTCCGTCGATATTACCTTATGTTCGACGGAATAATCCGTCGAAGCTAAGTTTGTCGATATTACCTTATGGTCGACGGAATTCCGTCGGAGATAGTACACCTTTATTGGCGTCAGTTTTCCCGCAAGCGCGAAGGCTAAATTCGACAGAATTATGATTATTTTCGATGGAATTTCTGTCGTAGTTAATTAATTCTGAGGGGAAGTATTTCCGACGGAAGTTCCGTCGGAAATAACTCTTAAACCTAAATAGTCAACGACTTATTTCGCAGCCTCACTCTCGCCCATTTCAATTCACCAAAATCCATTGTTGCTCTCTCTCTCTCTCTCTCACCATTATGCCTTCGCCTCCTCCTCCTCCGGTCACTCCACCTCTTGCCGCCGCCCCTTCCTCCACCACCTCCTACCGCCGCCCCTTCCTCCACCACCCGCCGCCTCCACCACCCGCCACCTCCACCACCCGTCGCCTCATTCTTCCTCCTCCTCCTTCTCATTTACTGCTTCACATGTACGTTTATTTTAGTCTTAAATTTGATTTTGTATATTTAGTTTTAGGTTTTTGTATGTATATTTGGGTTTGAAAATTGATTTTGTACTTAACTGATTGCTTTGAAATTGGTATGGAATCTGATTACATTAAAATTGGTATGAAATAGGTATGGAATTTGTAAAATTGATCTGAAATTGATATTAAATAGTTCTGAAATTGGTATATATAAAATTGATTTGAATAGTTCTGAAATTGGTATATATGAAATTGATATTAAATAGTTCTGAAATTGATTGCTTTGAAATTGGTACAAAATATGTTTCAACTGTAAAATTTGTTGGTTGTTAATTTGGTATATATATATTTGTTATTTCTGACAGAAACAAGCAATTGAAAGTTTTGGTATATTTGTGGGCCCCACTTATTTTATTTATGTATTTATCTTTATTTTTCTATATTTTATTTAAATAAACTAAGTAGTAAATAAAATAAATAATATATTATCATACAACATAAATAAATAAATTTAAATAAATTAAATATAATAATAAAATAAATATAATATATAAATAAAATTATATAATAAAACATAATAATAGAATACAAATAAAATAATAAAATTATATAATAAAACATAATATAATACAAAATATAATACAATACAATACAATAAAACATAATAATAAATTAAATTAAATTAATTTAATTTAATAAAAATTAAAAAAAGATATAATATATTTTAAACTAAATTAAATAAAATAAAATATAATAATAAATAAAATAAAATAAAACAAATTTAATTAATTTTAATAAAAAATTAAAAATAGATATAATATAATATAAGCTAAATTAAATTAAATAAAACATAATAATAAATGAAATTTAATAAAATAAAATGAAATTAATTAATTTAATTTATTATATTAAATTAAATTTATTTAAAAAAATTAAAAGATTATATATTATAATATGATACAAAATAACATTAAAATTCAATAAAACATAATAATGAATTGAATTTTAATTAATATAATAAAATAAATAAATTTAATTTAATTTACATTAAAAAATAAATTTAATTTAAATTAAATTAAATTAATAAATTTAATTTAATAAAAAAATAAAACCAATTATATACTACAATATAATAAAATACAAAACAAAATAAAACCAAATAATATAATATAAAAATAAAATAAGATAAAATAAAATAAAATAAAATACTAAGTAGTACTTGCTTAGTCTTCTACAACTAAAGTAAATTAAATATGTTTGACACATGTAAATACCTGTGTCGTTTTCCATAGTTAAAGTAAACTATATATGCTTGACACATCATGTAGTATGCGTAGGAGTTTTATTAAACTAAGTGGCATTTGTTTAGTTTGCCAGAATCTTCAATAAACTCGATCAATATATATATGTGCATGTACTATATATATACTGATGAGCTTAGAAATTCGTTTGACATTCACTCAGTAGGAGTGAATGTCGAATAGTCCCTAGTTTAGGACTGTTACTGGATGTTATGTCTCTCACTTAGGCCGGTGCTAATTCACAGGGTACGTTTTTTTTTTTTGAGGATTTTTCAGCTGGTTATCTCTACATGTTCTCCGAGTGCATACTTAGACTAAGTCGTCTTAGTCTATTTTGTGTACTTAGAGACCATGGGGAGGTGCTGCTGAAATTTTCTTAAAACAGAAGAAAGGTGCTCAAGTGAGGAGACACATCCAGAAGCGGGATAGAAGCCTAACTTTTGTAGAGTGGAGATATATACTAGGAAAATATAATTCATGCATGGACCACATACATGAATATTCCCTTTCTAATACAGGTGTTTTATCTTCAATTAAAGATGTCAGCCGACCGGAGTTGGATGTACCGTAGGATACGGGTTGATGGAAGGGGATTAGTTGATGCGTACCGTGATATGGGGTCTGCAATTTTATGAACAAAGCAATAGAATATGCTGATGATCCGAAAGAAAAGATGAGATGACCGTGTGTTAAGTGTAAAAACATGATCTGAAAGAAAGCAGATGAAATTAAATTTGACTTGTTTTCACGTGGGTTTGTGGATGAGTATTCAGTATATATTCATCACGGGGAATTAGCTGAGTTGAGAGAAGTGACCGACAATACTGTAGACCAAACAATTTAACGGGATTCATACGCCGATAACTATGATGTCGTCGAGATGTTGGTCAATGCTTATGGCCCAACCAATATTGACTGGGCTGAAAATGAGCATTCGTCAAGCAGTGTTTAGCACGTGCCAAATGATACAGCTATTGGTTTTTACAAGATATTATCTGAATCAGGGGTTCCACTGTATCCTGAAAATGATAAGCACACCAGGCTATCTGCAGTGACAAAACTTTTACACTTCAAGAATGATCAGGACTGTAAGACCTCAACTTTTTATGAATATGATTTAATTTCCTCTATATATTATTTTAAATAGTAAGGTGTTGATTTGATAAATGTGATAGTTATGGGTGATTTGTGCAAATTTTACAAAGTAAGCAAGTTGTCATAAAATATTCGTTGTGTCGGGGAATATTCTTTTTGTCGGGAAATATTCGTACGACGGCGCAATCATTGGTTGACCCCATAACGGAATAACTGTCGGATATAGAAAACGACAGAAGTAACCTTTTTATAAAAATAACGGCAAAACTTTTACCGTAAAACTGTTAAAATACCTGGTGATAAAAGTACAGTAATACGCGTTATTGCACAGTAGCACACGGTATTGCACAGTATCTCTGATTATTGATTCTTATGTAAGAAGTCACTCAGTATTTCATTCAATAATTGCCACAATAGTTGCTGCATAGTATCTCATATTATTGATTCAATTATTGTCACAGTATCATCTGCACAATACTTTATATTATTAAATAAATAATTGACACGACACAGTTACTCATATTATTATTAGCATTATTAACAATGTTTAGAAAGTTCTGTCAAAGAAAGGGGTTAGGTTATTTAATTGTGCGCCAGTAAGGAGAAATCCTTATCGGAAAGCCCCTTCTTTCCTAGGAACGATCTTATTGTCAATATTGTGAGTTATAATATTAATGATGAATTATTGATAAAAATATTTCCATTATATTGAGAATATTAATGTTAGTGGAAATCGACATTTATTTCGATAATAGTTGATTTTTGGATGTTAAATTGACCAAACGAGTAATTAATCGAAAAAATGAGCAATTAATTGCTATTGGTTCACATGCAAGGAACTATTGGTTCACATGCAAGGAACTATTGATTCACATTTAAGGAACTATTGGTTTACATGCATGTACTATTAAGGGATGTTATGCAAGATTGATAATAATTGAGGGACTAAATTAAAAATAGAGGTAAAGATGAAGGTACTAAAATATAATTAACCTTGTAATTTGCCACTTTTTCCTAGCCTATAAATACTCCTCCATCCAATCATTATTTCCTACCATTTTAAAGAGCAAAGTTATAATCACAAGCTATAGTGAGATAAACTATAGAGAGAGAATAAGAGAGAAAGAAGAAGAGTATTCTGCTACTACACTATTTCAATATTCAGCCTCCTACTAAGGTAAAGGATGTTATTTTCTTTCAACACTCGTAAGGGTTGTTATTTTATTCCTTATTAAGCTGTGGGAATAACATGTCTACGTGGATTACCGCATGCATGGTGAATAACCCTTCGTATTCATTCTTTATTAATCTCTGGGAATAACCTGTCTACGCGGATTACCGCATGCCTGATGAATAACCATTCGTATTCATTCTTTATTAAAGTTGTGGAAATGATCTGTCTATGCTAATTACCGCAAGGCGGGTGAAAATCCATTGTAATTTCGTATATTATTTCATTTCATATTCCTAAATCTAAATTTACTATGGTGAATATTGCTTCTATAATTCCTGAAATGATTAAAAATTGCTTAAGATTTTCGCTTCATCTAATATTATTTCATTGGAATATTGATCTGAACTTTCTTATTGAAATTTTAATCTTTTCACGTCGGGATACTATTCATTCGGGTACTATTCACTGGGTACTATTCACGACAAAATTAGTTTCTTTTTTGTCAAAATTATCTTTGATTTATGAATCTTATTCTTGAAATTGGATCCATGTTTTGATCTTCATGTTGACAATTTGGACATTCTTGAACTCTGGATAAATTGAATTATAAATCTTTAATATCTATCCTTGATCTCACTAGATTCATTCTTTATATCATTGTCATAATCCTCAAACTTAAATTATGGTGAAAGTTATCTTTGGCCCGTAGTGCAAAGATGAACTGTTGATTGATGAATATCTTTGGCTCGTAGTGCAAAGATGAACAGTTGATTGATGAATATCTGTGGCACGTAGTGCGAAGATGGACAGGTGTTTGGTATGATCATGACCATTGGTGATACAAATAAATATCTTTAGCCCATAGTGCAAAGATAAATTATTGATTTGAAATATTTATTGATTGATGTTACAGGAAAAAAATATTGATGATGAACTTTTAAATCATAGAAGATAGTAGACATCATTCTCTACTTAACTCTTCTAATGAATTGTTATTTCCGCTGTAGTTGTTGATCTAAAACTTGTTGCCCATAATATTTTATCTAATTTATTGAAGGCTAATGATAATTTATTCTTCATTATCTTAGTCATAATAATCTTACTGGCTAGTTAAGCTCACCTTTTTCTTTCATCGTTCTCTTCAGGAAATGAGAATATAGCTGGGACTAGTCGGGGTATGGAGTGATGGTCCGAGATAGTGCTATTGTAGTCCTCACTATTTTATTAAATAGTGTGATAATAATTGTAATGAGGACTTATTTAAGCGTTAATATTTTCGTATTATATACAACTTAATATATGTATTAAAGCTCATAGTTTGTGTGGTCGTATTTTGCACGACTGTTTAATATAAAAAGATTTGTATTTGGATTTTGTACCATGTATTTGGCGACTCAGAATGGGTTGTGTGGACTTATTTTGAGGGCGTCATAGTTGGTATCAGAGCTTAGGGATATGATCTCTGGCAGAGATCTGGGAATAGAACTAAGAGGGGAGAGACGAGTAAAACCTTCGCTAGTGTATCCTACCTAGGCTTATTTGTTATTTAATTGGTCGGTCAGAATATAAGGATAATATATGACATGTTAATTTCTTTAATTAACCCTTGTTTTGTGGCAGTATTTGAGAATGACATCTGAAAATCTAAGCAATGGAGCATATGAGACCATTGAGACACCCCCAATCAATAACCAAGATAATGTGCATCAGGAAGGCAATAATCCTCCTGTAAACAACACCACCGACTAAACGATGAACGATGGGGTGTTTAGGAGCTTTCTACAATTCATGCAAAACCAGACGAGAGAGACTCCTGTTCAAAATGCAGGTGGAAATAATGGTAACTCACCTGCAATAATGGTAACTCACGGCAGATCACGACTAAGTAATTCAAGGAGTTGGGACCGCTGAATTTTTTGGGAAAGCCAGAGCCACTCAAGGCAGAAGCTTGGATTAAGCAGATCACCAAAATATTTGATATCCTGGGATGCACAGAGAAGCAAAATGTTCTCTTCGCCACCTTTATATTGCTTGGAGAGGTAGATTACTGGTGGGAATCTATGAAACGTACTCAGCTTTCCGCACTTAAGATGTCTTGGGAGAAGTTCCAGGAATTGTTCAACGAAAAGTACTTTCTAGAAAGTATTCGTCATATGAAGGAGGTGGAATTCATCAAACTGGAACAGAACAATATGACTGTATCATAATACGAGGCCAAGTTTGCAGAGTTATCCTGATTTGCATCCCATTTGGTGGATAACGAGGAACGAATGACATGAATGTTTCTGAGAGGTTTGAAACCTGAAATTCGTCAATACCTCGTTTCTCATAAACTTTGTTTGTATTCAGATGTTGTGGATAGGGCTCAATTATTGGAGCGAGATAATGAGACTGTTCAACCAAAGGACAACAACCACAGTCGTACCGGTGGCAACAGTCATCGGAGCAATGACAACCAGCGTTGAGGAAATTATCATGCCAGAAATGGTAACCACTTCGGTGGTAATCATGGCCAAGATAATAGAAGAAGTGAGTCAGGGGAAAATTTTTAAAAGAAAAGATTCAACAATGACAACAGAAGACATCGACAGCAACACCAGCAACCGTTTCTAGGGGAGGGGAACGACCACCGGTCGTATGTTACAAATCCAGACAAGAGGAACACATCAATCCAAACTGCACACAGCAATCCAAGGTGTGCTAAAATTATGGAAAGGAAGGTCACATCGAGTGTGCCCTATAGCGAAGTCAAGTCCAGCTGGGATGGTGACACCAAAGGCTGTCCCAGACAAGTCAAAGTTGGTGGTTCAGGGATGAGCTTTTGTCGTGACTTTCCAAAATGCGAGAAACCCGAACGAAGTTATCACGGGTAAGCTAATCATAAACTCTTGCAAAGTCTATACCTTATTAGATACTTGTTCTACCCATTCTTTTATTTCATCTGCTTGTGCTCAACGTTTGAACTTGACCCCTGAGAAATTAGACTTTGATTTATCCGTTGAAACTCCGTTGGGAGAAACCTTCATTACATCCACAGTTTACAAATCTTGTTTGATTCAAGTTGGCACCCTCACATTACCTGTTGATCTCATCTCTTTGAAAATACTTGCATTTGATGTGATTTTAGGAATCGACTGGTTAACCACTCATCATGCTAAAATTGATTATTTTCGTAAGGTTGTTAGATTTCATATTCCTAACCAACCTATCATGCAAATTCAAACAACCAAACCACTAAAATCAATCACTGGCATTTCAAGTCATAAAGCCATTCATTTATTGAAAAACGGATGTCAAGCTTTCTTAGCCCATGTCACCGATTTAAACAAGAATACGTCAGATTTGATTGATATTTCTGTTAATAAATTCTCTGATGTATTTCCCAAAGAACTTCCTGGCCTACCCCCAGAATGTGAAGTTGAATTTTTTATTGATCTTGAACCCGGTACAAAACCCATTTCCAGAACCCTATATCGAATGGCTCCTATTGAACTTCAGAAGTTAGAGGTCCAACTACATGAGTTGTTAGACATCGACTTTATACGTCCTAGTACATCGTCTTAGGGTGCTCCTATTTTATTTGTAAAGAAGAAAGATAGGAGTATGCGACTTTGTATTGACTAACGGGAGTGAACCATGTCACCATCAAAAATAGGTATCCGTTACCTCGTATTGATGACTTGTTTGACCAGTTACATGGTGCTAAATTCTTCTCAAAGATCGATTTTCGTTCTGGATATCATCAGTTAAATATTAAAACTGATGACATTCCAAAGACTACCTTCAAAACTCGATACGGGCATTAGGAATTCTTAGTCATATCTTTTGGATTGACTAATGTTCCTGCTGCCTTCATGGATATGATGAATTGGATATTCAAGGAATATTTGGATCGTTATATGGTTGTCTTTATTGATGACATCCTCATTTACTCCAAAAGCCGCAAAGATCATGAGCAACACTTAAGGCTGATACTCCAAAAGCTTCGTGAAAATAAATTATATGTCAAGTTAAAGAAATGCGAGTTCTGGCTTGAGGAAGTAGCATTCCTTGGGCACATGGTATCGAAACATGGAATATCAGTTAACCAGACGAAAATTGAAGCAATACAAAGTTGGGAGCAACCTAAGTCAGTAACCGGCATACGTAGTTTTTTGGGCTTAGCTGGTTATTATCGGAGATTCGTGGAAGGATTTTCTCGAATCGCCACTACATTAACTCAGCTGACTCGAAAAGATACAAAATTTGGATGAAGCGAGGAATGTGAGAAGAGTTTCCAGGAACTCAAGAGGAGACTCATTTCAGCACCTATTCTGACAATACCATCTGGTTTGGAGGGATTTTTCATCTACAGCGATGCGCCAGACAAAGGGTTAGGTTGTGTTCTCATGTAACATGGGAAAGTCATAGCTTATGCCTTACGACAACTCAAAGAATATGAGAGGAATTATCCTACTCATGATATAGAGTTGGCAGTAGTCGTTTTAGAACTAAAGATATGGAGACACTACCTGTATGGGGAGAAAGTGGAGATCTATACGGATCATAAGAGCCTTAAGTATTTCTTCACTCAAAAGAACTCAACTTGCGGCAACGACGTTGGCTTGAGCTGTTGAAAGATTACGACCATACCATCCAATACCATCTTGGAAAAGCGAACATGGTAGCTGACGCGTTGAGTAGAAGATCAAATGCAGAAACGAGTACGATGCTGTCAACACAAAGGCCCATTTTGTATGACTTACAAAGGATGGAGATAGAGTTAAAGACTCCAGGGACCCACACCAAGATGAAAAATATACGGGTAAAACCAACTTTAATTGATAAAGTTAAAGCTGCTCAAGCTACAGACCCGGAGCTGATGAATATGAAGAAGAAAGCTTAAGAAGGTGCTATTCCAGAAGCAAGAATCGACGAAGAAGGAATACTTCGAGTCAACTCCAGACTTTGTGTTCCTAATGACTCTGATTTGAAGTATAAAATCATAATGGAGGAACACAAAACACCATTTGCAATCCATCTTGGAAGTACTAAAATGTATCGTGATCTTTGACATACATTTTGGTGGAGCAATATGAAGAGAGAAATCGCGGAGTTTATCTCAAGGTGTCTAACTTGTCAATGTGTCAAGGCAGAGCATCAAGTGCCAAATGGTTCATTGCAACCACTTGAGATTTCAAAATAGAAGTGGGAACATATCAACATGGATTTCGTTACGGGTCTTCCCAAGGTTTCTCAAGGCCTAGATGCAATTTGGGTCATTGTCGATAGAGTAACCAAGTCTACTCATTTCTTGCCTATACGAGAAACTTATTTACTTGAACGTCTTTCTCGTATGTACATAAATGAGATTGTAAGACTGCATGGTATGCTGGTATCCATAGTTTCTGATCGAGACCCAAGATTCACCTTACAATTTTAGGTCAGTTTGCAAAAAGCTATGGGCACTGATTTAAGATTCAGTTCTGCATATCATCCTCAAACAGATGGTCAATCGGAAAGGACTATTCAAACTCTTGAAGATCTATTGAGACTCTGCGTACTAGACTTCAAAGGAAGTAGGGACAAGTACTTACCATTGGTGGAATTCTCCTAGAACAACAGTTATCAAGCAAGTATAGGCATGGCTCCATTCAAGGTGTTGTATGGACGAAAGTGTCGTTCTCCAGTATGCTGGGACGAGGTGGGTGAAGCAACATTGTTGGGACCAGAGTTAGTACGTGTGACTAAGAAAAAGATTTAAATGATCCGGTAACGTATACAAACAGCACAAGATCGACAAAAGAGTTATGCTGATCTTAATCGAAGGGCTGTAGAATTTAATGTCAGAGACCATGTATTGTTACGTGTTGCTCCATGGAAAGGAGTTACGAGATTCGAAAAGAGAGGAAAGCTCAACCCACGATTTATTGGTCCATTTGAAATCCTCGATCGAGTAGGATCTATGGCCTATAGACTCGCCTTACCACTAAGCATGTCTCGTGTTCATAATATTTTTCACATATCCATGCTACGTAAATATGTGAAAGATCCAAACCACATCATTGAATTAGAACCAGATGAGATAGCCGAAGATTTAACATATGAGGAGGTACCTGTTAAGATCTTGGATAAGAAGGACCATATTCTACGCTCAAAGGTTATACCTCAAGTCAAAGTTAAACCATGATATTGAGGAAATGACCTGGAAGTTAGAATCTAAAATGAAAGCAAGGTATCCTCACCTCTTCGAAATACTAGGTATGTACGTCAATTTCGAGGACAAAATTTCATAAGGAAGAGAGGTTGTAAGACCCTAACTTTTTATGAATAAGATTTAATTTTCTATATATATTATTTTAAATAGTAAGGTGTTGATTTGATAAATGTGATAGTTATGGGTGATTTATGCAAATTTTATAAAGTAAGCAAGTTGTCAGAAAAATTTTCGTTGTGTCCGGGAATATTCTTTTTGTCGGAGAATATTCGTACAACAGCGAAATCATTGGTTGACCCAATAACGGAATAACTATCGGATATAGAAAGCGACAGAAGTAACTTTTTTATTAAAATAACGGCAAAACTTTTACAGTTAAGTTGTTGAAATACCCGGTGATAAAAGTATAGTAATACGTGTTGTTGCACAATAGCACACGATATTGCACAGTATCTCTGATTATTGATTCTTATGTAAGAAGTCACTCAGTATTTCATTCAATAATTGTCACAATAGTTGCTGCATAGTATCTCATATTATTGATTCAATTATTGTCACAGTATCATCTACACAATACTTTATATTATTAAATTAATAATTGACACGACACAATTACTCATATTATTATTAGCATTATTGACAATGTCTAGAAAGTTTTGTCAAGGAAATGGGTTAGGTTATTTAATTGTGAGCCAGTAAGGAGAAATCTTTATCGAAAAGTGGGAGCTATTGTTTACACTCCTAAATTTACCTCACTTTTACTTTACAAATTCAAACAATTAGCACAGTAGTAAACAAGGATCGATCCCACAGAAAGTGATTTATTTTATATTTATCCTATGATTTCTAATTAAAGGGGATTTTGAATTGATTAACTAAATTAACAAGAATAAACTAATAAGAATTAACAATGAAAAAAAAGCTTCAGTTCTTCAGTTCAGTATCACCTTTTCACAATTATAGAGTAATCAAGTTTTACAGTATTTACCCTTCAATAAAACTATTAGCCCTAGATAGCAACAAGCTCTGCTACCCGAAATTCTCCTTAGATCATCACTGTATGAAACAAGTTCTTCACCAGATTCTAACTGTAATACAACCTAAAACAATCTCTCGAGATTTAATATGACAAAAACATTAAAAAATAGAGAATTAGGCTAATCTAAGCAACAAACACATAAGCTCGATTTGTTTAACTTGTTTCCTGATAACCTTAGCAATACACAAAAGGTTGTCCACAATTAGTATCACTAATTTGCTACTTGTGATGAAGACATTTATTATTTACACGTAATACCAATCTTAATCTAGCAGGTGATATCAATTCACTAATTTAATCCTGCAGAAACCAAATTAGTAGATTGAATAACATATAAGAAGTTAAAGTAGATTATCAGAATAAATCTCATGCAAGAAGAAATAAATAAAGTAAACTTGATCAAACCGTTAATAATGAATAAGGTTCAACATCCCTTTAGAACTGAAATGAAAGTATTAGCCCATGTCTTCAATGTTGTAGATGATAGAATATAGAATATGATTGAATGGTAGAATGAGTAATACCCTGCCTATTACATCTATTTATAGTGATAGACAAATTCCTAAATCCTATAAGAACTAGAAATCCAAATCCTAAAAGTAATTACAAATCATAATTAGTTTCCATAAAGAAATAAAATCTAATAAGAAAATAAAATCTCAGTCCAAAGTAATCCTAATTCTAATAGCAATATCAATCCAAATCCATGTAAAAAGATGCCAAAAATCTGCTTTTAGAAACTTTTCAAAAATCCAAGATTTCCAAATTTTCTTTCTCTTTAATTCAGCTCCAAATCAACTTGTTTCCATCTTTTTAGCTTTAATTCACCTGAAAACAATAAACAACTTATTAAGCTCATATACACATGAAACATGCAATAAAACCAAACGTAAAAGAATAAAAAATCATGAATATTGTGTACTTATCAAATTCCCCCACAGTTAGTCTTTTACACGTCCTCGTGTAAACCAAAAGTTTGATTTCCAAAAAAACTCTCTTCTACCATAATGTCAAAAGATTTCAAGATCAAATCATGATTATCAACAATAAATTCTCAAAAACATAATCAATGCTTCATTAATTAACTCAAAACAACAACCATGCCTTTTCACCATTGAATTTCATTAAATCAAATTGAATCCACATAAACACTCTTCTATGATCCACACACTTACTCAACTTAGTTACCATGGAACGAAAACTGTCCACACCACTCAAGACTTAATACATACTTTTCCTACTTTATTTTTTTACCAGAACCCTTTCATTTTCCTCTTTGTTTTCGGTGAATGCATTTTATGTTCTGTTTCACAATCCTCAATCTTTCTTTGTAAGTGAGTGCATTTTATGCTCCATCTCACTTATTCGCATGTGTTTATGGGAGAGTGCATTTTACGCTCCATCTCATCCCACCACATGGTTTCTCTTTTGCTTCTTTTTCTCTTTTTCAACAATTTCTTTGATTTTCAACTTTTCTGATTTTATTTCCACAATGTCCTGCAAAAAGCATAAGAAGTTCAATAGTTCTAAAGCATGAGATTAGTGCACATAGACAACTCCACAGAAGCCAAATGAGCATATATCACATGTTCAAGTATACATGCGACACAAATTCAATTCAAATCAATTACTATGGATCATGACTTAGTTTTTCTCAATCATTAACCAATTAAGCATCAAAGAGATTTTGAAATTTAGCATTGATTTTTAATTTTTGACTTTAACCTTCGAACACATAGGCAAATAGAATTATAGAACTCAAATTTTTCAAAAATTTTCAAAAGGCATCAAATTTTCAAATTTTCTATCAAATTCAGATCATTATCCCTAAATAAAATAAAAACCTAAATCTTTCCCCCTACACTCAAACCTTACATTGTCCCCAATGTAAGAAAATCATGCAAAGAAGAAAGAACTACAAAAAAAGTAATAAGTAAAGGGATAGAAAAATCAAATCTGAGATTTTAGGTTGCCTCCCAAGCAGCTGCCCTTGTTTATTGTCATTGGCTTGACATCATCCTTCTCATTCTATGTAACCGGAGTTGTGAACTTCAAGTGGACTGGTAACGATTTCAATTCATTAGAGACATCCTTCAGATCCTGATTTTACTCCATTCCAGCCTTTAAATCCTCCTTGTATATTTTCTCAAGAGATTCCTGCACTTTAGAGTCAACAACATCAGTAGAAAAAATAGAATTATTATTACCAAGATGCATTTTAACTTCATATATGCTAAATTGGACATGTGCCTCATCCAATTCCATAGTTAAGGTCTCATAGTATGTATCATATAGTGTTTTTATTATTTGCACCGATGTATCATCTATATCCTCTTTGTAAAGATCTGCAGAACTTATCAAATTGTTCTCCTCTTCCTATTGTTCCTCCTTTTCAAAATTTGAATACCTAATTTCTTCTTCAAATTCAGCAGTAGCCTCGAGTACTTCCAACTGGTTTCCGCTAGTGAACTCCTCGTCATTTTTAAGTTCTTGCTCCATCTTCGCTATTTCTTCCAGAAATTTTTCATACGACTCTGTATATAACTCTGAATATTTTCCAACTTTCTAATTCCTTCTTAGAACTTAGGGAAAAGGTAGTATCGGTTCATAAGCTGAAAGATGTGAAAATTTAAGCTTGAGTACAACACTGTTGCTTGTTTCACTATTGTCTAACTTGTTTTGTTCTGAAAGCATTAACTTTCCTTGCTGCCAATCCTCTGCACCACATCTCAATGTTATTGCACTTACATTCTCAACAATTTGAGAAAGTGACCTCCTGAGCCTTGAGATTCCAACCTCCCTACTGTGGTTACAAGCCGACCAACTTGGTCCCTTAGATCTTGAACAGAAGTTCTTGTCTCCTGCTAGAACTGTTGTGTTTGGTTCATGAATGCCTTGAACATATCATCCATAGATGTCCCAAAATTGACAGGTACTTCTTGGTTTTCTGTGTGGTACTGAGGTTGAGCTTGCTAAAAATCTTGCGTATTCCTTGCACCCATTTGTCGAACTATAGCAGTTAATTCATAAACCTGTTGCTCAATATTACAAGTGCTCACTTACTTTACCCTTTGTGATGTATGAGTCATCCTAGTACCATACTGCTGTGAGTTGGCTGCCATGGTTGTAATTAAGTTCTTTGCAGCGTCTAGAGTTTTGTCTACCAGTGCTCTTCCACTTGCTGCATCAATCAAGCTTCTATCCATTTGTAGCAACCCCTCATAGAAGTACTGGATCAAGTGAAGATCATCAATTCCGTGAGGTGGACAGCTAGAACATAACCTCTTGAGCCTTTCCCAATACTCATAGAGATTCTCTCCATTGAACTGCCTGATTCCACATATCTCTTTTCCTATATTGGCAACTCTTGATGCAGGAAAATACCTTTCCAAGAATAACCTTTGCATATCAATCCATGATTATATTGATCCTGAAGGCAGATAATATAACCAGTCTTTAGCCAAATCTGCTAAGGAGAATGGAAAAAGTCTAAGCTTGATCTGTTCCTCTGTCACTCCTTGTGCTTTCATCGTGGAACACACCACATGGAACTCCTTTAGATGCTTATATGGATTTTAACCTGTAAGACCACGAAAAGAAGGCAAAAGACGAATTAGTCCAGAGTTAAGTTCAAAAGCAACATCTAAAGTAGGATAATCAATACAAAAAGATGGTTGATTCAGATCAAAAGTAGCCAGTTCTTTCAAAGTTCTGTTATTGTATGGCACCGCCATCTCTTCCTCTTCAAGTAATGGAACAAGAGCTTTTTTTGTATCTGCAGTTTTCTCTATCTCTTGATTAAAATTAAGTCAATAAAGTGAGAGGATTGAGTCATAAAATAAAAAGAAAAAAAAAAGAAAATAATAAAAATAAACGAAAACAAAGAATAAACAAAAACAAATAACACTCCCCGGCAACGGCGCCAAAATTTGGAAGCTGCCGTTTACACTCCTAAATTTACCTCACTTACACTTTACAAATTCAAACAACTAGCACAATAGTAAGCAAGGATCGATCCCACAGAGAGTGATTTATTTTATATTTATCCTACGATTTCTAATTAAAGGGGATTTTGAATTGATTAACTAAATTAACAAAAATAAACCAATAAGAATTAACAATGAATAAAAAGCTTCAGTTCTTCAGTTCAGTATCGCCTTTTCACAATTATGGAGTAATCAAGTTTTACAGTATTTACCCTTCAATGAAACTATTAGCCCTAGATAAAAACAAGCTCTGCTACCCGAAATTCTCTTTAGATCGTCACTGTATGAAACAAGCTCTTTACCAGATTCTAACTGTAATACAACCTAGAACAAGCTCTCGAGATTTAATATGACAGAAACATTAAGAAATAGAGAATTAGGCTAATCCAAGCAACAAACACATAAGATCGATTTGTTTAACTTGTTTCCTGATAACTTTAGCAATACACAAAAGCTTGTCCACAATTAGTATCATTAATTTGCTACTTGTGATGAAGACAGATATCAATTACACGTAATACCAATCTTAATCTAGTAGATGATATCAATTCACTAATTCAATCCTGCAAAAACCAAATAATTAGTAGATTAAATAAGATACAAGAAGTTAAAGTAGATTATCAGAATAAATTTCATGCAAGAAGGAATAAATAAAGTAAACTTGATCAAACTGTTAATTATGAATAAGGTTCAACATCTCTTCAGAAATAAATTGAAAGTATTAGCCCATGTCTTCAATGTTGTAGATGATAGAATATAAAATATGATTGAATGGTAGAATGAATAATACCTTGACTATTACATCTATTTTTAATGATAGACAAAGTCCTAATCCTATAAGAACTAGAAATTCAAATCTTAAAAGGAATTACAAATCATAATTAGTTTCCATAAAGAAATAGAATCTAATAAGAAAATAAAATCTCAGTCCAAAGCAATCCTAATTCTAATAGAAATATCAATCCAAATTCACGTAGAAAAAAAACCAAAAATATGCTTTTAGAAACTTTCCAAAAATCCAAGATTTCCAAATTTTCTTTTTCTCTTTAATTCAGCTCCAAATCAACTTGTTTTAATCTTTTTAGCTTTAATTCACCTGAAAATAATAAACAACTTATTAAGCTCATATACGCGTGAAACATGCAATAAAACCAAACGTAAAGGAATAAAAAATCATGAATATTGTGTATTTATCAGAAAGCCCCCTCTTTCTTGGGAACGATCTGGTTGTCAATATTGTGAGTTATAATATTAATGATGAATTATTGATAAAAATATTTTCATTGTGTTGGAAATATTAATGTTAGTGGAAATCGACATTTATTTCGATAATAGTTGATTTCTGGATGTTAAATTGATCAAACGGACAATTAAACGGAATAAATGAGCAATTAATTGCTATTGGTTCACATGCAAGGAACTATTGGTTCACATGCATGTACTATTTAGGGATGTTCTGCAAGATTGATAATACTTGAGGGACTAAATTAAAAATGAAAGTAAAGATGAAGGTACTAAAGTATAATTAACTTTGTAATTTACCACCTTTCCTTAGCCTATAAATACTCCTCCATCCATTCATTATTTCCTACCATTTTGAAGAGCAAAGTTATAATCACAAGCTATAGTGAGAGAAACTATAGAGAGAGAATAAGAGAGAAAGAAGAAGAGTATTCTACTACTACACTATTTCAGTATTCAACCTCCTACTAAGGTAAATGATGTTATTTTCTTTCAATACTCATAAGGGTTGTTATTCTATTCTTTATTAAGCTGTGGGAATAACCTATCTACGCTGATTACCACATGCATAGTGAATAACCCATCGTATTCATTCTTTATTAATATGTGGGAATAACCTGTCTACGCGGACTACCGCATGCCTGGTGAATAACCCTTTGTATTCATTCTTTATTAAAGTTGTTGAAATGATATATCTACGCGAATTACCGCATGACGGGTGAAAATCCATTTGCAGTTTCGTATATTATTTCATTTAATATTCCTAAATCTAAACTTACTATGATAAGTATTGCTTCTATAATTCTTGAAATGATTAGAAATTGCTTAAGGTTTTCACTTCATCTATTATTATTTCACTGGAATATTGGTCTGAACTTTCTTATTAAAATTTTAATCTTTTTATATCGGGGTACTATTTATTCGGGTACTATTCATTCGGGTACTACTCATTCAGGTACTATTCATGGGATACTATTCACGACAAAATTGGTTTCTTTTTTGTCCAAATTATCTTTGATTTATGAATCTTATTCTTGAAATTGGATCCATGTTTTGATCTTCATGTTGACAATTTGGACATTCTTGAACTCTGAATAAATTAAATTATAAATCTTTAATATCTATCCTTGATCTCACTAGATTCATTCTTTATATCATTGTCATAATCCTCAAACTTAAATTGTGGTGAAAGTTATCTTTGGCCCGTAGTGAAAAGATGAACTGTTGATTGATGAATATCTTTGGCTCGTAGTACAAAGATGAACAGTTGATTGACGAATATCTGTGGCACGTAGTGCGAAGATGGACAGGTGTTTGGCATGATCATGACCACTGGTGATACAAATGAATATCTTTGGCCCGTAGTGCAAAGATAAATTATTGATTTGAAATATTTATTGATTGATGTTACAGAAAAAAAATATTGATGATGGACTTTTAAATCATAGAAGATAGTATACATCATTCTCTACTTAACTCTTCTAATGGATTGCTGCAGTTGTTGATATAAAACTTGTTGTCCATAATATTTTATCTAATTTATTGAAGGCTAACGATAATTTATTCTTCATTATCTTAGTCATAATAATTTTTACTGGGCTAGTTAAGCTCACCCTTTTCTTTCATTGTTCTCTTCAGGAAATGAGAATATAGTTGGGACTTGTCGGGGGTATGGAGTGATGGTCCGAGATAGTGCTATTATAGTCCTCACTATTTTATAAAATAGTGTGATAATAATTGTAATGAGGACTTATTTAAGCGTTAATATTTTCGTATTATATATGACTTAATATCCGTATTAAAGCTCATAGTTTGCGTGATCATATTTTGCACGATAGTTTAATATAAAAAGATTTGTATTTGGATTCTGTATCATGTATTTGGCGACTTAGAATGATTTGTGTGGACCTATTTTTGGGGCGTCACAAGGACTGTAGTGAGCGAGGGTTCAATGATTTGCTTGCTATTATCACTGAGTTCTTACCGGCTAATCATACTCTGCCTGCGAATTATTATGCAGCGAAAAAGATGGTAAAAGGGTTGAATATGGGGTATGAGAAGATCGATACTTGTGATAAGGATTGCATGTTATATTATGGGGAGGACAGAGATAAGGTGCAATGTGATATATGCAACTTGCCTCGGTACAAGATGACAAAACGTGGGGGTAAGGAGAAACAAGTGCCTAATAAGATCTTACGGTACTTTCCTCTTGCGCCCAGACTGCAACGTCTATTCATGTCGTCGAACACTGCTGAGCATATGAGTTGGCACAAAAGAAGGGACGTTGTGCCTGGTCAGTTGACTCCCCATGCATATGGAGATGAATGGAAGAAATTTGATGAACGTTTTCTAGAATTTGTTGATGAAGTTAGGAATGTCAGGCTTGGCATGGCTACGGATGATTTTTGCCCATTTAATAATTTTAGTCAGCTCTACTCTATTTGGCCAGTGATCATGGTAGCTTACAATCTTCCACCGTCAATGTGACGCCCCCAAAATAGGTTTAATACTTAACCCATTTTGAGTCGTCAAATACACTCAACAAAATTCAAATACAATCTTTCATATCACACGGTCGTGCAAAATACGACCACACAACTGTGAATGTCAATACAGACATGTAAAAAATATTAACATTCAAACTAAGTCCTCATTACATTTATTATCACACTATTTTAAATAAAAAAAATAGTGAGGACTTCTACAGCTCTAACTCGGACCATCACTCCATTCCCCGACTAGTACCCGCGATATTCTCATTTCCTGAAGAGAACAATAGGAAGAAAAGGGTGAGCTCAACTAGCTCAGTAAAGAATATTATGACTAAGATAATGAAAAATAAATTATCGTTAGCCTTCAATAAATCAGATAAAATATTATGGACAACAAGTTTTAGATCAATATTCGCAGCGGAAATAACAATTCATTAGAAGAGTTAAGTAGAGAATGATGTCTACTATCTTCTTTGACTTAAAAGTTCATCATCAATATTTTATCCCTGTAACATCAATCAATATACATCTCGAATCAAATATCCATCTTTGCACTAGATGGACTACGGGCCAAAGATATTCATTTGTATCATCAGTTGGTCATGTTCATCTCAACAGCTGTCCATCTTTGCACTACGGGCCAAAGATATTCATCAGGTAATCATTCATCTTTGCACTACAGGCCAAAGATATTCATCACGTAATTATTCATCTTTGCACTACAGGCCAAAGATATTCAGTTATATCACCATTTAGAACTGAGGATGATGAAAAATAATACGAATAACGGATTCAATGAGATACAGGACAAATATTAAAGAATTTATCCAGAGTTCAAGAATGAAGATCAAAACCTGGATCCAATCAAAGATGATTTGGAAGAAAAAAAATATTTTTTTTTACCGTGAATAATATCCTGTGAATAGTAACTCGTGAATAGTAACTCGACATGAAAAGATAAAAATTTCACAAGAAAGTTCAGACCAATATTCCAGTGAAATAATATTAGATGAAGCGCAAAACTCAAGTAATATCTGATCATTTCAGGAATTATAGAAGCAATACTTACCGTAGTAAGTTTAGAGTTAGGAACCTGAAATGAAACAATATACGAAACGGCAATTGGATTGTCACCCGTCTGGCTGTAGTCCGCTCAAACAGATTATTTTCACAATTTAATAACAGCTGAATACGAAGGGTTATTCACCAGGCATGCGGTAGTCCGCGTAGACAGGTTATTCCCACATAATAATAAAGAATGGAATAACAACAGGATTTTACCATGCATGCGGTAGTCCGCGTAGACAGGTTATTTCAACAGAATAATAAAGAATGGAATAACAACCCTTACGAATATTGAAAGAAAATAACTCTCTTCATGAATACGAAAGAAATAATACCCCTTACCTTAAAATTTGGAGACTGCACTAGCGTAATAGCAGAATACTCTTCTTCTTTCTCTCTTATTCTCTCTATACTTTCTCTCTCTATAGCTTTAGTGAATTGGTGAGAAATAATGAAGAAATGAGCTTCTATTTATAGGCTCGACAGAATAAGGGTAAAATAGTTTTGTCGCCATACTTTATGACATCATCGCTTACATCATCGATCTATGACATCATTGCTTACCTCATCGCTCCGATGACATCATTGCTTACCTCATCGCTCCGATGACATCATTGTTTCCATCATAAGAGTTCAAATTCAATTTGCACTCTTCCACCTCGTTTAACTTTTATACCATGAATTTACTATAATAATGTTACCATTCAAATTATAAAAATCATACTATTATATAATCACATCATACTACTATAATATAATATTATAATAATATATTTGAATGAATTATTTTATCGGACAAGATAAAATACCAACTTTCAACAAATGTCACATGTTAAAAATTTCTCCGTTTAAATCCACATTGAATAAATATTTCCTTATCATATATATCAAAATTAATTATTCACAAATAAAATTACAGAACTACAATATTGACAACCAGGTCGTTCCCAGGAAAGAGGGGGCCTTCCGATAAGGATTTCTCCTTACTGGCGTGCAATTAATCAACCCCTTCCTTAGACAGAACTTCCTTAGACATTGCCAATAATGCTATCTAATAATATTATTCAAATAATATGAAATATTGATTTGATAATTTGAAATAATGTGCAATGACAATTATTGAATCAATAATATAAAATAGCAAAGTAGCACTTATTGATATAAATATCAACATAGCAAATATTGAACCAATAAAATATTATGCAATTATTGAATCAATAATATAAAATATTGAATAGTAATTACTGTAACAATAATTGAGTAAGTGTCTTCTTACGTAAGAATCAAAATTCGAAATATTGTGCAATATAATGTGCTACTGTGCAACACCACGTATTACTGTATTTTAACCATCGAGTATTTCAACAGTATTAACGATAACAGTTTTGTCGTTATTTTTATAAAAATGTTACTTCTGTCACTTTCTATATCCGACATTCATTCCGTTGTGGGGTCCACCAATGACTGCGCCATCGTACGAATATTCTCTGACAAAAAGAATATTCCTCGACCAAACGAATATTCCCCGACACAACGAATATTTTATAACCACTTGCTTACTTTGTAAAATTTGCACATTTCACCCATAACTTATCATATTTATCAAATCAACACCTTACTATTTCAAAATAATATATAAAGAAAATTAAATCTTATTCATAAAATTTGGGGTCTTACAACCTCCCCTCCTTATGAAATTTCGTCCTCGAAATTGACATACGTACCTAGTATGTCGAAAAGGTGAGGATACTTCATTTTTATTTCCGATTCTAACTCCCAGGTCATTTTCTCGATATCATGGTTCCTCCACAAAACTTTAACTTGAGGTATAACCTTTGAGCGTAGGACATGTTCCTTCCTATCTAAGATCTTAACAGGTACCTCCTCGTATGTTAAATCTTCGACTATCTCATCTGGTTCTAACTCAATAATGTGGTTTGGATCTTTCACGTATTTACGAAGCACAGATATGTGAAAAAAGTTATGAACACGAGACATGCTTGGAGGTAAGGCGAGTCTATAGGCCACATTTCCTACTCGGTCAAGGATTTTAAATGGACCAATGAATCATGGGTTGAGCTTTTCTCTCTTTCCGAATCTCGTAACTCCTTTCCATGGAGCAACACGTAATAATACATGATCTCCGACATTAAACTCCACGTCTCTTCGATGAAGATCAGCATAACTCTTTTGTCGATCTTGTACAGTTTGTATACGTTGCCGGATCATTTGAATCTTTTTCGTAGTCATACGTACTAACTCCGGTCCAAACAATGTTGCTTCACCCACCTCGTCCCAGCATACTGGAGAATGACATTTTCGTCCATACAACGCCTCGAATGGAGCCATGCCTATACTTGCCTGATAACTGTTATTGTAGGAGAATTCCACCAATGGTAGATACTTATCCTAACTCCCTTTGAAGTCTAGAACACAAAGTCTCAATAGATCTTCAAGAGTTTGGATAGTCCTTTCCGATTGCCCATCCGTTTGTGGATGATATACCGAACTGAATCGTAAATCTGTGCCCATAGCTTTCTGCAAGCTGACCCAAAATCGTGAAGTGATTCTTGGGTCACGATCCGAAACTATGGATACTGGCATGCCATGCAATCTCACAATCTCATTCACGTACATATGAGAAAGACGTTCAAGGGAATAAGTCTTTCGTATCGGCAAGAAATGAGCAGACTTGGTTAATCTATCAACAATAACCCAAATTGCATCTATACCTTGAGAAACCTTGGGAAGACCAGTAACGAAATCCATGGTAATGTGTTCCCACTTCCACTTTGGAATCTCAAGTGGTTGCAATGGACCCTTTGGCACTTGATGCTCCACCTTGACACGTTGACACGTTAAACACCTCGAGATAAATTTCGCGATCTCTCTCTTCATATTGCTCCACCAAAATGTATGTCGAAGATCACGATACATTTTGGTACTCCCAGGATGGGTTGCAAACGGTGTGTTCTGTGCCTCCATCATGATTCTATACTTCAAATCAGAATCGTCAGGAACACAAAGTCTGGAGTTGACTCGAAGTATTCCTTCTTCATCAATCCTTGCTTCTGGAATAGCACTTTCTTGCACCTTCTTCCTCATATTCATCAGCTCCGGGTTTGTAGCTTGAGCAGCTTTAACTTTATCAATCAAAGCTGGTTCTACGCGTATACTTGACATCATCGCATGGGTCCCCGGAGTCTTGAACTCTATCTCCATCTTTTGTAAATCACACAAAATAGGCATTGAAAGTATCGCATTTATTCCCGCATATGATCTTCTACTCAACGCGTCAGCTACCACGTTCACTTTACCAGGATGGTATTGGATGGTATGGTCGTAATCTTTCAACAGCTCAAGCCAACGTCGTTGCCGCATGTTAAGTTCCTTCTGGGTGAAGAAATACTTGAGGCTCTTATGATCCGTATAGATCTCCACTTTCTCCCCATACAGGTAGTGTCTCCAGATCTTCAACGCTAAAACGACTGCTGCCAACTCTAGATCATGAGTAGGATAATTCCTCTCATATTCCTTGAGTTATCCGAGGCATAGGCTATGACTTTCGCATGTTGCATGAGAAAACATCCTAACCCTTTGCCCGAAGCATCGCTGTAAATGATAAATCCATCCGAACCAGATGGTATCGTCAGAAGCATGTGCCGAAATGAGTCTCCTCTTGAGCTCTTGAAAGCCCTTCTCGCATTCCTCATTCCATACGAATCTTGTATCTTTTCGAGTCAGCTGAGTTAATAGAGTAGCGATTCGAGAAAATCCTTCCACGAATCTCCGATAATAACTAGCTAAGCCCAGAAAGCTACGTACTTCGGTCACCGACTTCGGTTGCTCCCAACTTTGTATTACTTCAATCTTCGTCGGGTCCACAGATACTCCATGTTTTGATACTACGTGCCCAAGGAATACTACCTCCTCAAGCCAGAACTCGCATTTCTTCAGCTTGGCATATAGCTTGTTTTCATGAAGTCTTTGAAGTACCAGCTTCAAGTGGTGCTCATGATCTTCACAGCTTTTGGAATAGACGAGGATGTCATCAATAAAGACAACCACGAACTGATCCAAATATTCCTTGAATACACGGTTCATCATATCCATAAAAGTAGTAGGAGCATTAGTCAATCCAAAAGACATGACTAAGAATTCATAATGCTCGTATCGAGTTCTGAAAGTAGTCTTCGAAATATCCTCAGTTTTAATCTTCAGCTGATGATATCCAGAACGAAGATCGATCTTTGAAAAGAATTATGCACCTTGCAACTGGTCGAACAGGTCATCAATACGAGGTAACAGATACCTATTTTTGATGGTGACATGGTTCAACTCCCGATAGTCAATACAAAGTCGCATACTCCCATCTTTCTTCTTTACGAATAAAACAGGAGCACCCCAAGGAGATGTACTAGGACGTATAAAACTGATGTCTAACAACTCCTGTAGTTGGACCTTTAACTCCTGAAGTTCTATAGGAAGCCATTCGATATGGGGTTTTAGAAATGGGTTTTGTACCGGGTTCAAGGTCAATAAAGAGTTCAGCTTCACGTTCCGGGGGTACACCGGGAAGTTCCTTAGGAAATACATCAGGAAACTCATTAACAACATAAATATCATTCAAACCTGACGTATTCTGGTTTAGATCAGTGACATGGGCTAAGAAAGCTTAACATCCATTTTTCAATAAACGAATAGCTTTATGACTTGAAATAACATTGGTTGATTTTAGTCATTTTGTTGTTTGAATTCGCACAATAGGTTGGTTAGGAATATGAAAACTAACAACCTTACGAAAACAATCAATTCTGGTATGATAAGTGGTCAACCAGTCAATTCCTAAAATCACATCAAATGCAAGTATTTTCAACGATATAAGATCAACAGGTAGGGTGAGGGTACCAATTTGAATCGAGCAAGATTTGTAAACTGTAGATGTAACGAAGGTTTCTCCCAACGGAGTTTCAACAGATAAGTCAAAGTCTAATTTCTCAGGTGTCAAGTTCAAACGTTGAGCACAAGTAGATGAAATAAAAGAATGGGTAGCACCAGTATCTAATAAAGTGTAAACTTCGCAAGAGTTTATTACCAGCTTACCCGTAATAACCTCATTTGGATTCCTTGCTTGTTGGGCAGTCACGACAAATGCTCTTCCAGGAACCACTGACTTTGACTTGTCAGGGATAGCCTTTGGAGTCATCATCCCTACTGGACTTGGTTTCGCTACAGGACACACTCGAGCTTGGTGTGCTGTCGCAGACAACCAAAAATAAAACTTACTGCGAACGATAATAATGTAGTAGTGCAAGTAAGAGTCGATCCCACAGAGACTGATTAATCTATTTTTATATACTTTGTATTCCAAAAGAGGGGGATTTTTGATTATTGTTAATTAATTAAAATAAACTAATGTGTAAAATATTGTAACGAATTAAATCAAGAGAACAAACCTTGGGTTAAGTCAACTTCCACCTTAAAAACATACACTGATCATTGACTGAAGCATACACAATCAATACTTTGAATATTCATCGTTAGAATCACTTTCATGTCTTTCCTTAATTTTAGTTAGATAGAAACAAGCGATCTAAATAACCCTAACTACTAAACAACTTCAGACAAGCGCTAAAAGTTTAATCTAGTAGAAGCTTTAAGAATTAGAAAAACCGATGAAGCTAAACAACACAAGCACAAGCGGTTGCATTTAATTTAGTTGAATATTTTTCCTAAGATATAATAATCTCGTGATCTGCAGTCAATTATTAATCTTAGTTGCTTTGCAAATTAGAGTGACCAAACAATTATAGATTCGATATCTAATTTAGCAGTAGATTTCAATGAATAATAAACTAGTGTGCACCTAGCAATTAAATAAATCAATTATGTAATTCAATCACAGAAGAATAATCAATACTCAAATATTAATTGAACAATTAAAATTAATTAGATCTCACAGTGTATTTAATCCAAGGCTTTCGTCTCCTTAATCTAAGAACAAGAAATTAGTTATCCATAGCTATAGAAAAACCAAGAATTATAGAGAGAGAATTATTTTATTGAATAGATACAAGGTATCTCCCTATGTTTGCTTAAGTCTCTATTTATATCATTAAACTAGCAGCCTAATTATGCCCTAATATTGCAGCAAAACCAATTCGCGCAAGGAGAAGGGCTGTTAATTTCCGCCTCCCCGCTGGGGCGGGAGGTTCCTTGTCTAATATCCCTCTGGGGCGAGATATCTTACTGCCCAGCACTCCTAAAGTCGCATGTTGCTAGGACATGAGCTATAATGAAAGGCTTGCATAAAATCGTGGGCCCCCTTCCCTTGCAAGGCTGCTAACGTGGCAATCCTTTTTCAATTTGTGATCTCCTTAATTCATGACCCACTAATACATCCTGTCTGTGGCCCACTAGGAATTAAATCCCATTCCATTGCAAGTTGCTTGCCTTATAATTCGTGGGCCCATGTATACTATGTATATGCTGATTATCAATTTGTGAGCTAGCATACTTTATTTGTTCCAGTCGTGACTCTCTCTTGCAAGCATGTGACCATGGGCTGCTAAGCATAAATAAATTCGTGGCCTTGGACGTGAGCTTTTGAGCCCATTTCGCTTTCTTGGTTCAATTGTACCTAAAATAAAAATATAAGAGCAAGAAATGTATTTAGGTACAAAATAAATATAAAATATTAAGTATTAAGGGAATAAAATATAACATATTTCATTCTCATCAAATTCTCCCACACTTATCTTTTGCTCGTCCTCGGACAAAACAAAAACAAACTATAACACAAAAATTTAATTAAACAAATATATGTCAAACTTGAGCCATGAGTTAATACGAACTTCAACCTTGACCTCAAAGATTCAAAACAATAATCATGGGAAACTTCAAAATAATGTATTATCCAACCCAACTTTACTTACCAATCTTACTTTATTCTCAATCCCTTATGTGTGTGTGTGACTCCACCTTTATCAAACCAATCAGACCACAGAAAAACTTATGAAATTGAAGCCTTAAAGGAAAAAGATAAACTCAACCACTTGTTTTCTCACAAATCTCAGTTAAAACCAACAGATAATATCAAAGGATCAAAAGGCTTTTCTTTCTGTCTTATCTTTTTCTTTCCTTTTTATTTGGTAAGTGCATTTTATGCTCCATCTTACCAGCGAGTGCGTTTTACGCTCCATCTCGCATGTCACGTGTTTATGAGTGAGTGCGTTTTACGCTCCATCTAATCCCACCACATGAATCATTTCTTGATTACTTTTTTTAATTTTTTTTCAATCTTGCAAAATTTGCCTAAATCATTTCCCTTTTCTTAAACAGTACACCATATCAACTTTGAGTTGTGATCAAACAATTGAGAGAGTTCAAAGTTTCTTCCCTAGACATTTAATCCGATAAATTCCTTCCAAGTCAAGACTAGTTTGAACAAATGGATATGTGCTTATTAGTGAAGGGTCTTAAATAAAGTAGTGGTCAATAAAGAAAACCTGAATTTAGATTACCCAATGTCTATCAGTCCTCCCAGAAGTTATCACAAAGAAATCAAGATTTTTATCATTGGTCAAAAATCAAGATCAAAATTAACTTATTACTCAAGTGTACATATCCTAAAACTACTGCATTTTCGTAGGAAATACGATTGCACTTAGCATGTGCAACAAGCCTTTAAACCGCAAGGTCACCCCAAGTGGACGAGTTTTGTCTCGTGAGGGTTTGCAGTGAATATACCCACAAAATAAAAAAAAATAAAAAATAAAAAAATTTGAAAAATATCCTAAATAATAATAATAATAATAATAATAATAATAATAATAATAAGTATCCTAAATCCTTCCCCCACACTTAAAACTTACATTGTCCCCAATGTAAACTAAAATGCAAAGAAAAGTAAAGAGATACTCCCCTATGGGTTGCCTCCCATGCAGCGCCTTTGTTTATGGTCGTTGGCTCGACCCAACGCTTTCTTTGTTAGTATAGACCGGATCCTTCAAGGTCCACATTTTCCACCTTTTTTTCTCGGGAACCCTCATAGAAATATTTAATCGCCTAGGAAGAGGCTTCAAATCCGGAATTGGTGCCTACAAAACAGAGGGTAAAGACTTCTCGTTAGAAATCGGCACTTTATCATAAAATTTGTTACCTATTTTCGGATCGTCAGACAGAGTTGTTACAGTTGCTTGCAACTCGGTGTTCAATGTCAAATTCGCACTTTCCAATTTATCCTTACCATTAAGTTCACCGATTTCCTGTACTAAAGAGTCAATCACATCAATTGAATAAACAGATTTATCATCAGTGGGGTATTGCATGGCATCATAAATATTGAATTTAACAATTTCGCCATCAATTTCCATTGAAAGTGTTCCACTATGAACGTCTATTTAAGTCTTTGATGTTTTTAAGAATGGTCTTCTTAACAAAATAGGGGCATTTTGGTCACCGTTTTCCATATCAAGCACATAAAAATCAGTAGGAAAGATCAAATTATTGACTTGCACAAGAACATCCTCAATTACACCTTTGGAAAAGACATTAGATCTATCAGCCAGCTGTATTACAACTCCAGTTTTATTCAAAGGTTCCAGTGATAGATTAACATATATAGAATATGGCATGACATTTATCGAGGCTCCTAAGTCTAACATGGCTTTTTTAATTTTAGCGCTACCTATTGTGCACGGAATAGTGAACATACCCGGATCTGGGCACTTAGTAGGTAGCTTTCTTTGGATGACTGCAGAAACATTTTCTCCTACCCTCACCTTTTCATATTTTTTCATTTCCTGTTTCCTCTTATGTGTACACAATTCTTTCAGAAATTTAGCATAACGAGGTAGCTTGTATAATAGCATCTAACAATGGAATATTTACCTCGCATTTACGAAAAGTTTCATACAAATCTGAATTTTTCTCGTATTTTCTATTTTCTGTTAAAGCAAGAGGGAAAGGAGGTACCGGTTTATATTCAGAGAGAGGAGGAAATTTACGCTTAGGTTCATCCTTGTCATAACGAACACTACTGTCTGCTTCTTCTTTTTCCTTAGTCATATTGTTTTGATCTTCTGGTGTAGGCACTGTCTTTTCTGGAACTGTTATCTCCTTACCATTCCTCAAAGTGATTGCACTTACATTTTCTTTTGGATTCACCACTGTTTGAGAGGGTAATTTTCCAGAGCTTTGCGCTTCCAATCGACTAATTGCAGTTGTCATTTGTCCTACTTGTGTACCTAAATTCAGAATACTTGCCCTCGTTTCCTGTTAAAAATTTAAAGTGTTAGTGGCAAGTGTTTTAACAACATCTTCTAAAGACATGCTAGGGGTCGAAGATTGGCCCTGTTGTTGTCTATTGAGATACGATGGTTTGTACTGCTGTCGATTTGGAAAAGTTTGAGGTGCGGGTTGACTTTCTTGTGGATTCCCGTAGCTAAAGTTAGGATGATCCCTCCATCCAGGATTATATGTATTCGAGTAGGGATCATGATTCCGTTGTGGTTGGCCAGGAAATCCTCCTGCTGCATTTGCCTGCTCAACGGATTCCTCTTGAAGAGTTGGGCATGCATCTGTCGGATGTCCTACTACCACACAAATCCCGCAAGCTTTTACCTGTTGTGTGTTACCTGCACCCATTTGACGAACAAGAGCAGTTAAACTCGCAATTTGTTGTTCAATAGAAGAAATTTGTACCTCACTAGCATTCCTAGGTGCATAATCAAGTCTAGTGCCAAATTGTTGAGAGTTGGCTGCCATATTTGCAATTAGATTTCTTGCAGCCTCGGGGGTCTTATCCACCAACGCTCTGCCACTAGCAGCGTCAATCATGCTTCTGTCTGTACAACTGAGACCTTCGTAGAAATATTGGATGAGAAGCTGATCACTGATTTGGTGATGAGGGCAACTAGCACACAATCTTTTGAAACGTTCCCAATACTCATGTAGGGATTCTCCGTTGTTCTGCCTCACACCACAAATTGACTTCCGAATATTGGCTGCCCTTGAAGCTGGAAGATATTTCTCTAAGAAGAGTCTTTTGATCTCCTCCCATGTGGTGATACTTCCGGAGGGTAGATAGTAGAGCCAATCCTTAGCTGAATCTTTCAGAGAAAACGGGAAGGCTCTTAGCTTAATCTGCTCTTCGGTTACTCCGGTAGGTTTCATACTCGTGCATACCACATGAAATTCCTTCAAGTGTTTGTGGGGATCTTCACCTGCCAAACCATGAAAAGAAGGCAGAAGATGTATCAGTCCAGATTTCAATTCAAAATGAGTGTTAGTATCAAGATTAGGAAAAGTTATGCATAAGGGTTGTTGGTTCAAATCAGGAGCTGAAAGCTCTTTCAAGGTTCGATTTGCTGCCATGACTCCCTTTTCTTCACGAATTTCCCGAGTTTCCTTTCTTAATCTGCGACAAGTTCTTTCTATCTCTGGATCAAACTTTAAATCACCTTGATTAGTAGATCGAGTTTCGGGCATAAACAATCAAGGAAATTCAAATTATCTAAAAAATATATATATAAAAACAAAAATAAAATAAGGTTTACAAAAATAAATATAGACTAAAATCAGTCCCCGGCAACGGCGCCAAAATTTGGTGTGCTGTCGCAGACAACTAAAAATAAAACTTACTGCGAACGATAATAATGTAGTAGTGCAAGTAAGAGTCGATCCCACAGAGACTGATTAATCTATTTTATATACTTTGTATTCCAAAAACGGGGATTTTTGATTATTGTTAATTAATTAAAATAAACTAATGTGTAAAATATTGTAACGAATTAAATCAAGAGAACAAACCTTGGGTTAAGTCAACTTCCACCTTAGAAACATACACTGATCATTGACTCAAGCATACACAATCAATACTGTAAATATTCATCGTTAGAATCACTTCCATGTCTTTCCTTAATTTTAGTTAGCTAGAAACAAGCGATCTAAATAACCCTAACTACTAAACAACTTCAGACAAGCGCTAAAAGTTTAATCTAGTAGAAGCTTTAAGAATTAGAAAAATCGATGAAGCTAAACAACACAAGCACAAGCAGTTGCATTTAATTTAGTTGAATATTTTTTCTAAGATATAATAATCTCGTGATCTGCAGTCAATTATTAATCTTAGTTGCTTCGCAAATTAGAGTGACTAAACAATTACGAATTCGATATCTAATTTAGCAGTAGATTTTAATGAATAATAAACTAGTGTGCACCTAGCAATTAAATAAATCAATCATGTAATTCAATCACAGAAGAATAATCAATACTCAAATATTAATTGAACAATTAAAATCAATTAGATCTCACAGTGTATTTAATCCAAGGCTTCCGTCTCCTTAATCCAAGAACAAGAAATTAGCTATCCATAGCCATAGAAAAACCAAGAATTATAGAGAGAGAATTATTTTATTGAATAGATACAAGGTATCTCCCTATGTTTGCTTAAGTCTCTATTTATATCATTAAACTAGCAGCCTAATTATGCCCTAATATTGCAGCAAAACCAATTCGCGCAAGGAGAAGGGCTGTTAATTTCTGCCTCCCCGCTGGGGCGGGAGGTTCCTTGTCTAATATCCCGCTAGGGCGGGATATCTTACTGCCCAGCACTCCTAAAGTCACATGTTGCTAGGACATGAGCTATAATGAAAGGCTTGCATGAAATCGTGGGCCCCCTTCCCTTGCAAGGCTGCTAACGTGGCAATCCTTTTTCAATTTGTGATCTCCTTAATTCATGACCCACTAATACATCCTGTCCGTGGCCCACTGGGAATTAAATCCCACTCCATTGCAACTTGCTTGCCTTATAATTCGTGGGCCCATGTATACTATGTATATGCTGATTATGAATTTGTGAGCTAGCATACTTTATTTGTTCCAGCCGTGACTCTCTCTTGCAAGCACGTGACCATGGGCTGCTAAGCATAAATAAATTCGTGGCCTTGGACGTGAGCTTTTGAGCCCATTTCGCTTTCTTGGTTCAATTGTACCTAAAATAAAAATATAAGAGCAAGAAATATATTTAGGTACAAAATAAATATAAAATATTAAGTATTAAGGGAATAAAATATAACATATTTCATTCTCATCAGAGCTATGTGCCCTTCCTTTCCACAGTTATAACACACCTTGGATTGTTGTGAGCAGTTGGGGTTGATGTGTCCCTCTTGCCCCCATTTATAGCATACGATCGGCGGTCGTTCTCCTTCCCTAGAAATAGTTGATGTTGATGCTGCTGTCGATGCTTTCACGTTCTCATTGTTGTACCTTCTCTTCTTGAAATCTCCCCCCGACTCACTTCTTCTATTATCATGGCCACGATTACCACCGGAGTAGTTACCGCTTCTGGCATGATACTTTCCTCCCTGCTGGTTGTTATTGTTCCGATGACTGCTGCCACCAGTACGACCTTGGTTGAACATAATCATTATCTCGTTCTAATAACTGGGCCCTGTTCACTACATCCGAATATAGAGAAAATTTGTGAGAAATGAGGTATTAATGAATCTCGGGTTTCAAACCTCTCAGAAAAATCCGCGTCATACGTTCCTCATTCTCCACCAAATGAGGTGCAAACCAGGATAACTCCGCGAACTTAGCCTCGTACTGGGACACTGTCATGTTGTTCTGTTCCAGTCTGATAAACTCTACCTCTTTCATGTGACGAATACTTTCTGGAAAGTACTTGTCATTGAATAGTTTCTGGAATGCCCCCCAAGACATCTTGAGTGCGGCAGGCTGGGTATGCTTCACAGATTTCCACCAGTAATCTGTCTCTCTATGGAACATAAAGGTGGCAAATGGAACCTTCTGTTCCTCCGTGCATCCTAAGACATCAAATATCTTGGTAATTTGCTTAATCCAATTTTTTGCCTTGATTGGATCTAGCTTTCCCTGAAACTCTAGTGGTCCCAACTCTTTAAACTGCTTGGCAGTGGCAAGCCGCGAGTTGTTATTTCCACCAGTATTATGAACACGAGTCTCCCTCGTCTAGTTTTGCATGAACTGCAAAAAGCTTCTAAACATCCCGTCATTTATCATTTCTTCGGTAGGGTTGTTTATAGGAGGAATATAGCCTTCTTGTTGCACATTCTCCTCGTTGGTGATTAAAGGTGTCTCAACGGTCTCATTCACTCCATTGTTTAAATTTTCAGCTGCCATTCTCAAATACTGCCACAAAACAAGGGTTAATCAAACAAATTAACATATCACATATTAACCCTATGTTCCAACCGACCAATTAAATTACAATTAAGCTTAGGTAAGACACACTAGCGAAGGTTTTACTCGTCTCTCCCCTCCTAGTTCTATTCCCAAATCTCCGCCATAGATCATATCCCTAAGCTCTGATACCAACTGTGACGCCCCCAAAATAGGTTCAATACTCAACCCATTTTGAGTCGCCAAATACACTCAACAAAATTCAAATATAATCTTTCATATCACACGCTAGTGCAAAATACGACCACACAACTGCGAGTGTCAATACAGACATGTAGAAAATATTAACATTCAAACTAAGTCCTCATTAGATTTATTATCACACTATTTTAAATAAAAAAATAGTAAGGACTTCTACAGCTCTAACTCGGACCATCATTCCATTCCCCTACTAGTACCCGCGATATTCTCATTTCCTGAAGAGAACAATGGAAGAAAAGGGTGAGCTCAACTAGCCCAGTAAAGAATATTATGACTAAGATAATGAAAAACAAATTATCGTTAGCATTCAATAAATCAGATAAAATATTATGGACAACAAGTTTTAGATCAATATTCGCAGCGAAAATAACAATTCATTAGAAGAGTTAAGTAGAGAATGATGTCTACTATCTTCTTTGATTTAAAAGTCCGCCATCAATATTTTATCCCTGTAACATCAATCAATATACATCTCGAATCAAATATCCATCTTTGCACTACGGGCCAAAGATATTCATTTGTATCATCAGTTGGACATGTTCATCTCAACACCTGTCCATCTTTGCACTACGGGCCAAAGATATTCATCAGGTAATCATTCATCTTTGCACTACAGACCAAAGATATTCATCACGTAATTATTCATCTTTGCACTACAGGCCAAAGATATTCAATTATATCACCATTTAGAACTGAGGATGATGAAAAATAATACGAATAACAGATTTAGAGAGATAAAGGACAAATATTAGAGAATTTATCAAGAGTTCAAGAATGAAGATCAAAACCTGGATCCAATCAAAGATGATTTGGAAGAAAAAAAATATTTTTTTTACCGTGAATAGTAACTTATGAATAGTAACTCGATATGAAAAGATAAAAATTTCACAAGAAAGTTCAGACCAATATTGTAGTGAAATAATATTAGATGAAGCGCAAAACTCAAGTAATATCTGATCATTTCAGGAATTATAGAAGCAATACTTACCGTAGTAAGTTTAGAGTTAGGAATATGAAATAAAACAATATACGAAACTGAAATTGGATTTTCACCCGTCTTGCGGTAGTCCGCTCAAACAGATTATTTCCACAATTTAATAACATCTGAATACGAAGGGTTATTCACCAGGCATGCGGTAGTCCGCGTAGACAGGTTATTCCTACAGAATAATAAAGAATAGAATAACAACAGGATTTCACCATGCATGCGGTAGTCCGCGTAGACAGGTTATTCCAACAGAATAATAAAGAATGGAATAACAACCCTTATGAATATTGAAAGAAAATAACTCTCTTCATGAATACGAAAGAAATAATACCACTTACCTTAAAATTTGGAGACTGCACTAGCGTAATAGCAGAATACTCTTCTTCTTTCTCTCTTATTCTCTCTATACTTTCTCTCTCTATAGCTTTAGTGAATTGGTGAGAAATAATGAAGAAATGAGCTTCTATTTATAGGCTCGACAGAGTAAGGGTAAAATAGTCTTTTTGCCATACTTTATAACATCATCGCTTACATCATCGATCTATGACATCATTCCTTACCTCATCGCTCCGATGACATCATTGCTTACCTCATCGCTCCGATGACATCATTGTTTCCATCATAAGAGTTCAAATTCAATTTGCACTCTTCCACCTCGTTTAACTTTTATACCATGAATTTACTATAATAATGTTACTATTCAAATTATAAAAATTATACTATTATATAATCACATCATACTACTATAATATAATATTATAATAATATATTTGAATGAATTATTTTATCGGACAAGATAAAATACCAACTTTCAACAAATGTCACGTGTTAAAAATTTCTCCGTTTAAATCCACATTGAATAAATATTTCCTTATCATATATATCAAAATTAATTATTCACAAATAAAATTACAGAACTACAATATTGACAACCAGGTCGTTCCCAGGAAAGAGGGGGCCTTCCGATAAGGATTTCTCCTTACTGGCGCGCAATTAATCAACCCCTTTCCTAGACAGAACTTCCTTAGACATTGTCAATAATGCTATCTAATAATATTATTCAAATAATATGAATTATTGATTTGATAATTTGAAATAATGTGCAATGACAATTATTGAATCAATAATATAAAATAGCAAAATAGCACTTATTGATATAAATATCAACGTAGCAAATATTGAACCAATAAAATATTATGCAATTATTGAATCAATAATATAAAATATTGAACAGTAATTACTATAACAATAATTGAGTAAGTGTCTTCCTACGTAAGAATCAATAATTCAAAATACTGTGCAATACCATGTGCTACTATGCAACACCACGTATTACTGTATTTTAACCACCGGGTATTTCAACAGTATTAACGGTAACAGTTTTGCCATTATTTTTATAAAAAGGTTACTTCTGTCGCTTTCTATATCCGACATTCATTCCGTTGTGGGGTCCACCAATAACTGCGCCGTCGTACGAATATTCTCCGACAAAAAGAATATTCCTCGACCAAACGAATATTTTCCTACATAACGAATATTTTATAACCACTTGCTTACTTTGTAAACTTTGCACATTTCACCCATAAGTTATCCTATTTATCAAATCAACACCTTACTATTTTAAAATAATATATAAAAAAAATTAAATCTTATTCATAAAATTTGGGGTCTTACAGTCAATGTGCATGAAGGATCCGTATATGTTCTTGACTTTACTCATACCGGGGGATAAGAGTCCTACAAAAGACATAAATGTGTACCTCAGACCATTAGTTGATGAACTTAAGATGCTGTGAGAGACGGGGGTTCACACTTATGATAAATCGATTAAGCAAAATTTTGTGATAAAGGCAGCCCTGTTGTGGAGTATCACTTGTAAGAACCCAGATTTTTGACAACTATTACAATAAGAATTTAATAAAAAAAAATTCTTATTAAATGATATGTTGTGTGATATCGTTTTGCATAAGTGAATATGTGTTATGCAATATGTGATTTTGTATATAATAAATATATTAGTAGTATATATTTATTATATGTAAATAAATTGTAGGAGTAATTTATTAATTAAGGTAAATGAGATGGGAAAACTTAAAATAATTTATAATATTAAATTATTTTAATGTGGTAATTGGTGGTATTAAATATACTTAATGTATAACCACAATTTTATTAAAGACATCATATATTAAATTATTTTAATGTGGTAATTGATGGTATTAAATTATTTTCATCTTGCATTCCTTTTGTATGTTGGCAGCTGCTAATCCGTGGCCCACACTTGACTTGTGAGGTGCTTGAACTTGTGAAGCATGAAACCGTGGCCCACTTGGACATCATATGCTTTTGTTGCCATTAAACATCTAGCCCACTAATCAATATATATGCTTGCATGGGTAGCTTCAATTCAAGACCCAAACCGTGGGCTCAATTGATTAATTGTCTTTGTGTAAGATCCCAAATTTTATGAATAAGATTTAATTTTCTTTATATATTATTTTGAAATAGTAAGGTGTTGATTTGATAAATGTGATAAGTTATGGGTGAAATGTGCAAAGTTTACAAAGTAAGCAAGTGATTATAAAACATTTGTTGTGTCAAAAAATATTCGTTTGGTCGAGGAATATTATTTTTGTCGGAGAATATTCTTACGACGGCGCAGTCATTGGTGGACCCCACAACGGAATGAATGTCGGATATAGAAAGCGACAGAAGTAATTTTTTTATAAAAATAATGGCAAAACTGTTACCGTTAGTACTGTTGAAATACCCGGTGGTTAAAATACAGTAATACGTGGTGTTGCACAGTAGCACACGGTATTGCACAGTATTTCGAATTATTGATTCTTACGTAGGAAGACACTTACTCAATTATTGTTACAGTAATTACTGTTCAATATTTTATATTAATGATTCAATAATTGTCATTGCACATTATTTCAAATTATCAAATCAATATTTCATATTATTTGAATAATATTATTAGATAGCATTATTGGCAATGTCTAAGGAAGTTCTATCTAGGAAAGGGGTTGATTAATTGCGCGCTAGTAAGGAGAAATTCTTATCGGAAGGCCTCCTTCTTTCCTAGGAACGACCTGGTTGTCAATATTATAATTATGTAATATTATTTGTGAATAATTAATTTTGATATATATGATAAGGAAATATTTATTCAATGTGGATTTAAACGGAGAAATTTTTAACATGTGACATTTGTTGAAAGTTGGTATTTTATATTGTCCGATAAAATAATTCATTCAAATATATTATTATAATATTACATTATAGTAGTATGATGTGATTATATAATAGTATGATTTTATAATTTGAATGGTAACATTATTATAGTAAATTCATGGTAGAAAAGTTAAACGAGGTGGAAGAGTGCAAATTAAATTTGAACTCTTATAATGGAAACAATGATGTCATCGGAGCGATGAGGTAAACAATGATGTCATCGGAGCGATGAGGTAGGCAATGATGTCATAGATCGATGATGTAAGTGATGATGTCATAAATTATGGCGAAAAGACTATTTTACCCTTACTTTGCCGAGCCTATAAATAGAAGCTCATTTCTTCATTATTTCTTACCAATTCAATAAAGCTATAGAGAGAGAAAGTATAGAGAGAATAAGAGAGAAAGAAGAAGAGTATTCTGCTATTACGCTAGTACAGTCTCCAAATTTTAAGGTAAGGGGTATTATTTCTTTCGTATTCATGAAGAGAGTTATTTTCTTTCAATACTCGTAAGGGTTGTTATTCCATTCTTTATTATTCTGTTGGAATAACCTGTCTACGCGGACTACCGCATGCATGGTGAAATCCTATTGTTATTCCATTCTTTATTATTCTGTGGGAATAACCTGTCTACGCGGACTACCGCATGCCTGGTGAATAACCCTTCGTATTCAGCTGTTATTAAATTGTGAAAATAATCTGTCTGAGCGGACTACCGCCAGACGAGTGAAAATTCAATTGCAGTTTCGTATATTATTTTATTTTAAATTTCTAACTCTAAACTTACTACGGAAATTATTGCTTCTATAATTCCTGAAATGATCAGATATTACTTGAGTTTTGCGCTTCAACTAATATTATTTCACTGCAATATTGGTCTGAATTTTCCTGTGAAATTTTTATCTTTTCATGTCGAGTTACTATTCACGAGTTACTATTCACGGGATACTATTCACGGTAAAAAAAATATATATTTTTTCTTCCAAATCATCTTTGATTGGATCCAGATTTTGATCTTCATTCTTGAACTCTGTATAAATTCTCTAATATTTGTCCTTTATCTCACTGGATCCGTTATTCGTATTATTTTTCATCATCCTTAGTTCTAAATGGTGATATAACTGAATATCTTTGGCCTGTAGTGCAAAGATGAATAATTACGTGATGAATATCTTTGGCCTATAGTGCAAAGATGAATGATTACCTGATGAATATCTTTGGCCCGTAGTGCAAAGATGGACAGGTGTTGTGATGAACATGACCAACTGATGATACAAATGAATATCTTTGGCCCGTAGATTCGAGATGTATATTGATTGATGTTACAGGAATAAAATATTGATGATGGACTTTTAAATCAAAGAAGATAGTAGACATCATTCTCTACTTAACTCTTCTAATGAATTGTTATTTCCGCTGCGAATATTGATCTAAAACTTGTTGTCCATAATATTTTATTTTATTTATTGAAGGCTAACGATAATTTATTTTTCATTATCTTAGTCATAATATTCTTTACTGGGCTAGTTGAGCTCACCCTTTTCTTCCATTGTTCTCTTCAGAAAATGAGAATATCGCGGGTACTAATCGGTGAATGGAGTGATGGTCCGAGTTAGAGCTGTAGAAGTCCTCACTATTTTTTTTATTTAAAATAGTGTGATAATAAATGTAATGAGGACTGAGTTTGAATGTTAATATTTTTTACATGTCTGTATTGACACTCACAGTTGTGTGGTCGTATTTTGCACGACCGTGTGATATGAAAGATTGTATTTGAATTTTGTTGAGTGTATTTGGCGACTCAAAATGGGTTGAGTATTGAACCTATTTTGGGGGCGTCACACTTTGGCCCATTCACGTTAACATGATGAGAATGATTGCATGGAATTAAGAATACAATTAAAAGCCCAATTGATAATCCCTTTAATTGCACGACTCCTTAATTGCCGCATTGGGTCAGCCCAATTGGTCCAGATTTCATCCTTTTTAGCTCTTTTCCAATTCATTCCATTCCTTTAAGCTTAATTCACCTGAAAACAGTAAAACACTTTATTAAGCCCATATCCACATAAAACATGTAATAAAACTAAATATAAAGGAATAATAATCATCGAATATTATGTACTTATCATTTCATAATTATTGATCAATTGTGGAGAATTTCTCTTCTGGAAATTGGGTATAGAAAGAATGAAGTACTTAAGAGGAAGTAAGTCGCAGAATATGAAAATGGTTTATGAATCCTTGAGGAAGGAAAAAGGTAGAGTATGAGAAATAAAGATTTTCGGATAATAGAATTGATAAGAAATAGTCACGTGAAGACTAGAAACGTGAAAGAATGAAAAAGCAAGTCCGAGAATGATGGGACTTTTAAAGAATATGAAGAATGTAATCGTTCAGAGATATCTTAGTGAAAGGACATTGAGAAATAAATAATACTCGTGACAAAATCGAGTTTAAGTAGCAATTATGAATTGGAATCTATACGAGTTGATCAATGAAAGAAATGAGATAGGTGATATAAAGCATAAGGAAATGGTATGTTGGAATGATTCAATGATAAGGTTATGAGAAGGAATAAGATCTAAACCGTTTAAGAACGATTCGGTATTGTGATTCCGAGGACGAAATCCTTATAAAGGGAGAAGAATGTAAGAACCCAGATTTTTGAGAAGTATTAAAATAAGAATTTAATAAAAAAAAATTCTTATTAAATGATATGTTGTGTGATATCGTTTTGCATAAGTGAATATGTGTTATGCAATATGTGATTTTGTGTATAATAAATATATTAGTAGTATATATTTATTATATATAAATAAATTGTAGGAGTAATTTATTAATTAAGGTAAATGAGATGGGAAAACTTAAAATAATTTATAATATTAAATTATTTTAATGTGATAATTGGTGGCATTAAATATACTTAATGTATAACCACGATTTTATTAAAGAAATCATATATTACATTATTGAGTGTAATGTATGCATGCTTTAATGTAATGTATATGTTATTATATTTATTACAGTTAAATAGTTGAAAATAATTTAGAGAAGGGAAAAGGATATAATTAGTTTAAGTATACAAATATTATGGTATACTTTAAATAAAGGATATTAAAATAAATTCTATCATTGAACTATTTTAATAAAGAAAGAATATTATTTTAATTATATATGTAAATAAATTGATATAAACAATTTATAATATGACAAAATAAAATTATTATTTATTTTCTATATGTGATGTGGGTACATGTTTGTTACATGAATTATTTAAAAGGTGATTAATATATATTATATATATGTATTTACTACGCGAGGGAATGAAATTATTATGAACAATTTGCGTAATGAATTAAAGGAAATGATTTAAGTATATAATATTTATATATACTTTACTCAAGTGTATTAGAGTGAATTCTTATATGGAATTATTTTAATAAAGAAAAGATATTATATTAAGGAAGTAAATAAAATTCTTAATTGAATTTATGGTACGGATATTATAATAATTATAATATCTTAAGTATGCAAATAATGGTATTTGCATGGAAAATAATGTGTAGCATATTAATTTTTCAATTATAAAATAAATATGTAATTAAAGTATACTTTGTTATGTTGTGTTATATATAATTTATATATCAAAAATGAGTTATATAAATTATATGTTTCCAAGAGGATAAAATATTTTAAGGAGGTTTATGAAGTAACTTATTTAATTAAATTAAGTTACTAAGGTTGGGTAATTAAATTACTTAACAAAGGCATTAAAAGAAATATTGGTTCAATTAGTTAACCAAGCTAATTCTTTAATTAACTCAAGTTACTATTACAAGCTTAATTCCCAAGCTTGCCATTTTTTTTCAAAACCGTGAAAGAGAAGGAAATTAGAGGAGTGAAGGGTACTCAAATTTTCATCTTGCGCACCAAGTTTAGACTTAGAAAATTTATGAAGTCTTCTTCTTTCTCCTTCTCCATAGCCTAAAGTCTCTCTCTCTCTCTCTCTCTCTCTCTCCTCTCCTGCTTAGAATTTCAAAATTTTCCAAAAATGGTAAAGTGAAGGAATTGTGTGTTTAAGGGAGCTTGGCCAAATTGGAATCAAAGATTAGGATATATGAGAGGATATCAAGCTTGGATTAGTTGAAGTGATGAAGCATAAGGTATAATTTCTTATTTAATTTCGAGTTTAATTGAAATTATAGAATATATAATTTTTAGTGCTAAACTTCATTTGTTCCGAGTTTAGTAGCTAATTATATAATTTTAATGGAATTCTATTATAAGGAATCAAGTTTTGAATTATGTATATGTAATATGGAGTTGGAATTGATTTTTAATCAAAAGAATCAAAAATGAGTTTTGTTAGTAAGTTTTAGTTTACTAAAAATTATTTTTGTCTGGTTTTATACTTGAATTGGGTATGAGATTATGAATATAGAGACTTGGTGGTTAGGGTTGATTATGTGGGATGTATACGGGTGGAATTGTGGCAAAAATCGCTAATAAATCGTTAAGAAAACCAAGTTGAATGATAATTGCGCGTATAATGTTCGATAAATGGCCATAAAGAACCAACGCGGATAAAAACTTGGAATTAAATGAAACTAATGCCCTAAGCAAGTCTTAGTATGTAAATTAAGACTTATTTGTGAAGCGAGTTGGGTTAAATCGGAACGAGGCGACTTTTGAACTAAAATAGCAAAGTTAAAAACTAGTGTGAACTGTCAATTTGGGCACACTGTTTTGGCAGCTTAAAATCCCCAAATTTAATTGGTGATATTTTTTTAAAATACTTTGATATGCCAAGTATAACATATCCAAAATTTATATTAATCCGATCAACGAGTAGCGTATACGAAAATCGCAAAGTAGCTGATTTGGTAACGCACCAGCAGACAGCACAGCAGTTGCTGCCGGCGAGCCTGCCCGAGCCAGGGCGCAGCCGCGCACGCTGCCTAGCAGCAGTGTTGCGTTGGGCAGTTCGTTTGACGTCCGTTTCAAGCGTTGTTTTGATTGGGTTTCGTGTACTGTTTTTACAATTTGATTTTTTTTTAAAATACTATAACATGCAACAAATTTAACTGTTATTGGACTCATGGTTTGAAAATTAAAAATAGGCGAACAGGCATGTCGGAACTAAAATTTGGGCCACGCCGAGCGTCGACGCACTGAGCGATTTTGACGTTCGACGTTCCGTATCGCGTTCCGGCGAAATAATAAGTTATAATAAATCTAATAATGTCCTACGTTGCAAGATTTGACTATAAATGATATTTTATGCCGAGAAACTTCCTTTCGGGCATAAATAAAGCAATAAAAATATGTAATAAATATAAATTTATATATTTAAGTGAAAGAAAACCTAAAGTTGCCTATAAAATTATTTTGTGGTGCAACGAAGAGCGAGAAACCTTTAAAAATTTGTATTAATCATAAAAATGATATTTTGAGATTTCCGGGGTTCAAAATGAGATTTTTGAGCCAAGATTTGTTTATTGATATATATATATATATATATATATATATATATATATATATATATATATATGATGAGAATATAAATAGTTGCGAAACGAAAAGCGTTGATCCGTTAAAAATATTATAATGGTCCTAAGAGTAATGAAACGAAGGTTTCCGGAATTTGAAACGAAGATTTTGAATAAAGAATTGACTAACGGAGTATATATATATATATATATATATATATATATATATATTTAATGAATCTGTGTTCTTCCGTACATACCCCTTTCTTTGCTTAACATAAACACATACCCTATCATCTAGTGATTCCCAGAAAGCCAAACTGCTCACACACTCGAGACTTACAAAGGCTGGACAGGGACCTATGGCGATGGAGGGTGGTTTATACAAAGAGACTAGGTGACTTCTTGAACCAAGAAAGATCAAAACTTTTGATTTTTAAAAATGACTAGGCGAAATAGATCAAGAACAACGTTTAGTAAACAAACAACTCATGGCTCTGATACCAAAAGGCGGATATACAACGAGGCATAAGAAAGAGAAGGAGAAGAGTGGCGCATATACAAAGCTGAATAACAACTATAGCAAAACTATAAGAAATTAAAGCAGCAGTTCATAAGTATTATCAGAAGTTTAAACAAAATAAACTTTTATTGAACTTTGAAATAATTACAAACAAATAACTTGGTTACTTACAACAAATTGACTCGATTATAGAAACTTAACATGTCTAAGGAAGAAGGCAAGAGAGCTGAAGATTCGTTAGATAGGAATCTAAGTCTTCACAAGCTTTCTATTGGATTACTAAATCCTGCCTCTAACAAATGACCAAGCCTCTCTTATATAGGAAGAGAAAAGGCGTTACTGATACAACTCGATGATTACAAAACAAAAATGACTATTGCATAACAGTAATGCTTTATCAAAAGATGAAAGCATTATTACAACTTTTGACTATTACAAACAGCTGTTCACTATTACAGACGCGTTAAAATTAAATACAGACTAACTTTTGACTAAAGGGGCCATATGGCCGACAAACAGAACAAGACTCATACAAGACGACAAATGACTCAGCAACTGCTTTCGGCTGCTTTTAGACAAAGAAGCACGGGCTGCGCGGGCAGGAGCATCTTGCAACGAGGCTGACCAAAGTAACTGTAGGAATTCTAGGCAAATGGGTCCTGAGCATCTTGAAGAGAGATGCTTCCGTACGGATCATTAGGGCTAGAATGTTGACTGGAATGGGACGAAGAGGATGAACAAACAGAAGGAACTGAGTCCTCACTGAGTTTATCCATTCATTTTTTAATAAGACGAGATAACTGTTTGAGTTCATTATCAGTACAATGCTCAATATCCGCAAAATCCAATTTAGAGGATTTTTTGGATTTTGATTTACTAGAGGAAGATTCCTTGGAAGGAGGAATCGATTGAATAGGAGAAGGATTGGGAAATTCCTTCTGGACTTGACCAACAATGCGATAAGGATCAAACTTATCCCACCATTTGACTGAAAATTCTCTGGTAACGTGAGTAATTTGACTAAGGTTAGAGCGGGAAACATCCTTTTCGGATGTTAGAACATTATCCGGGGAAAGAGCAACATTAACAACCGGAGAATAAAATCCATAGTTCCATCTAAGAATCCATGGAATTTTATATTTACTAACAAAATGAAGAATTACTGGAATGCAACAATTGGATTGCACCACAGGAACTCTAGAACTGAAAACATTAAGAACAGACTGGAGCTCAATTGGCAGTATTTTATAAATGAGACCAAAACGTTCCCACCACAAAACGAACCAATGAGGAATTTGACTTTTAAATTTGTGATCGAATTGAATAAACCAGGAATGACTAAATGATGGAGTTTGAAACATAAAAACCCTGTTCCAAGCTTCCATGTAATCATAATAGCAAAACTGACTATCATGACCATCTAACTGTCTAAGATCAGATGGATGATTACCCCAGTTTGGCATGGTAATAATCTGTTTAATATATAAGGAATGATAGATGATCTTAGAGGAATCATTTCTATCATAAATAGATTTAATGACAATTGACTGAGTTTGAAGCAAGACATCCTTATAATACATAAGAGATTTATAAGGAGCCAAATGAATAAAATGCCAACCAGTTGGGAAAAACTGGGCAGCCAACTTAACTGGATCATCAATTGATTTCATATGTCTTTCAATATGAAATAAATTGGTGGAATAAACAGGAATGTACTCAGATTGAGTACGCTGACCAGCAGGAGGATTATTGGACGAGGCATAAGGATCAATAACTTGAGGGGGCTGGGCCAAAACCGAGCTAAAGGGCTTTGTACCAGAAATAAGGGGAGTGAACCTATTGACTACAGTAAGAGGGGTAACTGGATGTGGGATTACAGCTCCCATGGGCTTCTGACTAGGAGGTCCTGGGCCTGGAGGGCCAGGAGGCCGAACAATCATATCTTTACCTCTCACACTCATTTTGAACAGGAGGGGTACCTGAATTAATAAATTCCCGAGTTAAAAAATCAGGAACTGAATTATCACAACCTTTAATATAATCAATATCAAAATCAAAAATACTTAGAATAGATTGCCATCTGGTAAAAATATGCTTAGCAGCTATATTTTTAACATCTTTTTCTAAAATATATTTTGCTGATTTGCAATCAATACGAACTAAATCATTTTGAAATTTGGTAATACATAAAACTAAAGCCAAGATTTCTTTTTTAATTGTGCTATAATTTAATTGGGCTTGATTCCACGCGCCTGAGTGGAACCGAACAATTTGCTCAGAAGAAGCAGGAGTCAACTTCTGCTTCAAGATACCACCGAAGCCAATTTCGGAGGCGTCTGTTTCAATGATTTTGAAGGCTGATTCATTGGATATGCCAAGGCAAGGAAGGACCTTAACATATTTCTTGACTTGCTGAACGATGGCAGTATGCACATCAGTCCATGGAGGAGGATTTTTCTGTAAACGAAGAAACAAAGGTTTACAGATTTTTCTCAAATTCTGATAAAACTTACCGACGTAATTAAGGGATCCTAAAAAACGTTGGAGTTGAGTTTTATCGATAATTTTGTCAGGAAATTTATCGGCGAATTGAATGACTCTTTGAATTGGTCGAACAAGACTACGGTAAATGTCATGACCTAAGAACTTAACTCTAACTTGGAAAAGACTGCATTTGGTTGGTGAAAGAACCAAACCATTGACTTTAATGGCTTTGAAGAACGAATTCAAATGTTTGAAATGTTCATCAATTGATTTAGAGAAAACAAGGATATCATCAATATAAACGATGATAAAATGACTGAAAGGGTTAAGTATTTCATTAAGAATATTTTGAAATTCGCTGGGGGCGTTTTTCAGGCCAAAAGCTTGAACAACCCATTCATAGTGACCGAAAGGAGTGGTAAAGGCAGTTTTGTACCTATCACTACGGTGGATACTGACTTGCCAGAAACCAGACTTGAGGTCGAATTTGCTAAAAATGGTGGCATTACTAAGGCGACTAAGAAGGTCCTCTTTATTGGGAAGGGGATACCTAATCCATTCTAAGACCTTATTAAGCGGCTTATAATTAATGACTAAACGAGGGACACCTCTTTCTTTTTCTGCTTCATTATTAACATAAAAGGCAGGGCAAGACCAAGGGGATTTACTATGTTTTATCAAACCTTTGGCAAGTAAGTCATTAATCTCATGCTTACAAAGTTCCATTTGTTGATGACTCATTTGAATAGGTCTAGCCTTAGTAGGAATTAGATGTTCTTTAAATTCTTTAGCATAGGGTAGTTTGACAACATGCTTTCTACGATGCCAAAAGGCATTAGGAGAATCGGCACATAAGTTTTTTACCATGAATAAACGAAGTTCTTCTATCTTGTCTTGAATTTTTTCCAGAAGAAGGAGATCTTCAACTTGCTTATACTTAATCTCTTGTTTTAAATATTTTAATTGAGAAGTTTTACAGTTTAACAGGTTGAGTGACTTAGAAATGGACTCATCTTGAATAAATTTCAAGTCTCTCTCTTTAGGCTGAGTGATAAACTCAAAAATCACTTTCTGCCCAAGGTGTTCAGTAGTTAAACCATTATTGCTAGTGGTAAATGGGTATAATAAATATATAAACGGGAGACCCAAAATTATTTTATCTGTCAAGTTACGAATTAAAACAAAGGATGTTTTAAAACACATGCTATCCTGGCAAATATGAACTTTAGGCAGTTTATATTTTATTTTCATACTACTACCATTAGCTGAATTAAGACGTTCACTGGTTTTCTTATAGAACTTGGTAGGAATTAATCCCTCCTGAATGCAATTTAAATCAGCACCTGTATCAACAAGGGCAGGTAGCTGAATTGCAAAAGTTCCATCAATAACTAGGCGAACAATGATATACCATTTTTGAATAGTTATATCCTTTAATCTTTTTAATGAATTGCCTTGAACCATCAGAAGTGATTCTTCGTCTTTAATACCTGAAGACTCAGGATGGTCTTCATCATTATCAGAGGAATCAGAAATATGAAGTTCTGAACCCTTGGAGGCCAGATTAGTCATATCTCTTCTTAAATCAGATATTTCAATCTTAAGACCAGAAATTTCTTTCTTAAGTTTATTGACTTCTTGATTTAACTCCGGGAGAGTGATTTCTTTTTCAGCAGTTTTAAATCTCTCAAGGGTTTTATTAAGGCTTATAACAGGCTTTTCTTTAGCTTTTATAACCTTACCTTTTCCCGAATTATTTTTAGAAAACAATTCTTTTAATTGTTTCATATATTGTAATTTTAAATCTTCATCAGTAAGTTTACTAATTAATTCAATTAACAAAGAGCTTTCTTGATCCTCTTTGGTAAGGACATTAATAGTTTTACAACAATCAGATCTACAATTATCAGTACAAAGGGTGACTTCATTATCTTCACTAGGCGTTTGACTATTTTCATCATTAGCAGAGGAATAAGGAATATCAGAAAGACCATTATCCTCATCAGACTGAGTTCGAAGTAACTCAAAAATCTTTTCAGTATCTTCAACAGAAATATTCAACTGACTTAATTTTTGTTTTAACTTACACTCATTCTTATAGTGACCCTTTTTACCACAATTATAACATGTAATTTTACTCTTATCATTAGATTTAGAAGTGGATTTTTTATTTTGAGTTTTCTTTCGTGACTTGGGTTTTTCATAATAATTATCTTTATTATTAGACTGACTAGAACGCTTCTTATGATGCTTGCGTTTTCTGTGGGTTTCAATTTGCTTTTTCCTATGCTTTCTACGAGAAGGGGCAATAGGTGGCAAACCATATTGTTCACAAAAAGTACCAAGTTCATATTTAGCTTTCTTTTTATCTTTAGCGGCTTGTTTAGCAGTTTTGAAGTCAATACACATTTTTAAGCCTATTTTTTGAATATAACTAATTATGTCACCATAAGTGAGATTATTATAATCAATATAGCCCAAAGTTTTACTAAGTTCTTCACGGACTTTATGAGCAAATAAAGAAGGAAGACCATTAACAAATTTTTCTTTCCAAAAAGGTTTGTTACTATCATTACGAAGCATAACACGTGAAATAAAGACATCTTTATACCACCTAAAATCACTTAAGGTAGGACAAGTGAGATTACTTAACTGGTCATGGATCCTCTCAGTGATATTACTAGGGGTTCCAATAAAATGTTTTATTATTGTGAAAATTAACGTGTTAATACCATCCGAAACACCAAAGCCAATATCTTCTCTGAAGATAGGCTGACCATTGTCATCTAACTGGTAAGCATGAATAATAGAATTCCTAGCATCCTCATCCAGGTGTTTTTCCCACCAAGAGCGAAGAACACCCGTAAATCCATTGGTTAATATTTCAACAATATCAGGTTGAGTAAGATTGTTAAATGCCGTGATGTAACTATTGGCTACCATAGACAAATGGTTCATCTTAGTGAGAATTTGATGCTCACTGAACCCATCAATATTCCATTCATAAATTTTGTTGGACGAAACAGAAAATTGATTATCAAGGTTTTTTTCTTCGAACTGAAGATCAGGGGGAGTAGGTCTAGTATACCAATTTTTTGTAATACTAGTGTTATTAAAGGTCAACTTATTTAATTGTTCATTAAGGTCAGGAACAGAAGTGACCTCAGATATCTCGTCCGAGTCACTATTGGTTTCATCGTCAGATTCTTGAATCTGATCAATGATGGCTACGGTGCCAGAACTCGAGCCAATCTTTTTAATAAGTTTATCAATACTTTTTACTAAGTCGGAATCTTTACTAGGCAACCCCTTTCCATCTCTATTATCAGGGAGAGTTAATAAAGGCTGATCAAGTTTCTTATCAGGGTTTTTGATAAGAGTATTATCAAATTTTTCTTCTATTTTATCAAGTTGTTTACCTATGGTGGCTAAATATTGATTAGTGAAATTATTTTGTTCAATAATTTTTTTATCATCAGTTTTACCGTCACCTACTTTGAAAGGACTAGCAATAACAGAATCATTTTTAACTTGTAGAAGAATAGTTTCAAGGGGAGGATGAGAAGCAAAAGTTTTAGATTTATCTTCTTTCACCCATTGAGATTTAGTAAGAACTTTACACTGAGAATGATGCTTATCATACCAATCATAAAATGTAAGGTTCTCTCTAGTAAGTTTAATAAATTTTTTCCAATTGTGGACAATTTTATCTCTATCATGTTTATCGTGCTTATTCCTGAAAACATGACATTTTTGTTGATTAGCTTTTGAATTAAAATCAGCAACAAGACTGTCCCAATCCAGTTTAGAGACTTTAGTAATGACTCTTAACTGGTGATTAATTGGGGCCTCAAAATCAGAGGGAGAAGGTCCGACCGAAACGGTAGGAGACACATCTTCTTGCTCTCCTTCTGCCTGAAAGGCAGGAGTATAACAAGGATGACTTGTCTGTCCCTGATTCAACACACCTTTTAGTTTAACATCAGGAATATAAAAGTCACTTAAAACCTCAGTGTCTCTTCTGGAGGTAGAAGGGACTGAAGAACTGGTAAATTCTTCAATAATAAAAGGTCTTCTAGTACATTCAAAACTGATCCGAACCGTACCATCAGAAAATTGTTTAATATTTTCCATATTTAATAAATTATTATTGACCGGTTTTTGTGGAACTTCCTGGGGAAGAACCCATTGACTAGGTAACGTAACGTCTTTCCAAAGAATAGTTTTTGGTGTTTGAATATTGGCGTTATTAGTACTACTCTGAATTAAAACAGTATGATCTTTAGGACTTTTACTGAGTGCGTGAATATTTAAATTGGTTTTCATAACCTTATAATAAATTCTGTAAATTAAGGCTAAAGGTTGAGATCCCTCTATCATTTGAGTTATCTCACCAGCAGTTTTAATATTCAAGGTTAAAGCTTTTAATAAATTAATATCAGACAAACTCAAAGGAAGGTCAGGAAAGCAATTAAAATGAATAGGACCATCATGCAAACTAGACTCCATGATTCCAATAATACTAGGAGCATAATTGAGATATCTCACATCTCTTAAGCATAAAAAGGCACTTGAGTTTATTCCTTTAATAGTTAATGGTTTAACAGCAACCTGAACAAGACCAATATGAATAAAATTATAACCCCTTTTACGATGTTTATTAATGACTTCAGGAGAAAGAAGACTACAATTTTCATACTCTTTATTTATAGCATAAACTCGTTCAACAGTTTTTACATTGTAATCAGTTTTGAAATTGTCAATGAAAGTTGACTGGTAAATCTCCTTAGGAGATACACTGGGTATGTTCCAATTATTAAGGGTTTGATTAATATTTTCATAACTATGTTCTTCTTGGTTAACTATGTTTGGAACAGAAGGAAGAGAAGATCTATTACTAACCGACGAACTAGATCTGAATATTCTACTCATAATTAAAAATTAAAGTTTTAATGAATCTGTGTTCTTCCGTACATACCCCTTTCTTTGCTTAACATAAACACATACCCTATCATCTAGTGATTCCCAGAAAGCCAAACTGCTCACACACTCGAGACTTACAAAGGCTGGACAGGGACCTATGGCGATGGAGGGTGGTTTATACAAAGAGACTAGGTGACTTCTTGAACCAAGAAAGATCAAAACTTTTGATTTTTAAAAATGACTAGGCGAAATAGATCAAGAACAACGTTTAGTAAACAAACAACTCATGGCTCTGATACCAAAAGGCGGATATACAAAAAGGCATAAGAAAGAGAAGGAGAAGAGTGGCGCATATACAAAGCTGAATAACAACTATAGCAAAACTATAAGAAATTAAAGCAGCAGTTCATAAGTATTATCGTTGACTGGTAAATCTCCTTAGGAGATACACTGGGTATGTTCCAATTATTAAGGGTTTGATTAATATTTTCATAACTATGCTTTTTCTTGGTTAACTATGTTTGGAACAGAAGGAAGAGAAGATCTATTACTAACCGACGAACTAGATCTGAATATTCTACTCATAATTAAGAATTATATATATATATATATATATATATATATATATATATATTTATATATATATAAAGTGAGAATGCGAATTATTCGTAAGATTAAATACGAAGCTAATTTGCTAACGAAATAAAATATTTGCGTATGAGGCAATGGTCTGAGTTGACTCATGAGTGGAAAAAAAGTTATAAAAATGATTTAAATCAAAAATAATATACTAAATTGAGTTTTTACTATAAAAGATATATACTATCTGTTTAAAACCTGAATCGCAAATAAAAGCAAAAGATATGCTTAAAGTGGAATATAAATGATTTAAGCTTCAATATGTAAAATATTTACATATTAAAATATGAGGGACCTTTATTTGACGTAAAAAGATTGAAACGAATTAAGTTTCTAAATAAACTAATATTCGTTTTGAGTAAGAATAAGTAATATTAGTTGTGTAAAACTAATAATTATTATTGATAAATATACATGCATGTTTTGTAACATATTTAATTATCTAATATATGTGTGCATGTAAATATACTTCTGTAGGAATTGTGGAGAAACTCTAAGTTAAATTTTGTGGTAATCTCTAATCAAGGCAAGTTTTTCAGTTCTGTTATGTTTGTGGATTGTATGTGATTATATGAAGAGTTATATACCATGTTTATTGAATTGTTAAAGTCAAAATATGACTAAGTCAATTGGGTTATAGAACTTAATTTCTATATATGATATGTGATAGCATGTGTTGTATGAGAATGTGAAATGTAAAAGGCATGTATAAATGTATTGCATGAAATTATATTGCATAAATGATATGCCTAGTAGAAGAATTATTGATGAATGAATATATGCATTGCAAAGAATTATTGATGCATGTAGAACATTATGCATAGTAAAGAAAGTATGTTGCATATGGTGAGTATAGAATTGTCTACTATGTGAAACATGAGAGACTGTTAAATTTACTAGGCCGTCGAGCTCAATCTTGCAAACACAAACTTTTTGCAGATTAATGATGTTATGCAATATAACTTGATGTACGGATGATGAAGGTTGAACAATGTACGAAAATGAATACATTTTCTTGGGATAGAATTGTATAGAGTTGTGATTAATGGTTGTGACATAGGTAATTGACAGCTATGTATAGTTTAAAATATTCAATGAGGAATATTTGTTCTGGATGAATTGTAATGAATACTTTATAAAAAAAATAAAGTGATATAGTAACATTACTATATAAGAAAGAATTCATATTGAGAATTAAGTTGTATATATATATATATAACTTTGATAAGAGAAATCATTAAATGAATATAATTTTATTATAAAAGAGAATCGTAAAGGTTGAGATTCAGGGAATGAATGAATGGAATAAAAGGAAAAAAATTTATTCCGCATTTTTAGCTATTTTAACATTAATATATTTTTTTAAAGCTAGAAAAAAGTAGTATTAACAGACAAGACCATGGAGAGAAATAGTCCTGATTTTTGGGTCGTTACATCTCAGACTATCTGACACTTGGGATGTTTAGTGGTTGGTCGACTCACGGGAAGTTGTCATATCCAGTTTGTATGGGGGATGTGCAAGGCACACAACTACTTCATGGGCAAAAAACTACTTTCTTTGAAACTGCTCGTAGATTTTTGCCTGCTGAACACAGTTACAGAAAGATGTCTGTACAGTTTAATAGAAAAAAGAGAAAAAGGGTGTTGTTGGTTGATTGTTGGGGAACGAGGTCTTGGGCTGGCCCAATGATCTGAAATTTCTACTGCCAGGGAAGGTGCATGGTAAGTTGAGAGCAATAGGGTACGGGAAAACTCATAACTGGACTCACTCGCCTATTTGGTTTAAGTTGCCATACTGGGTCACACTATCAGTCCGTCATTTTATAGATGTCATGCATACGAAAAAAAAATATTCGAGAACGTGTTCTACACCGTGCTAAATGCAAGTGGTAACACAAAAGACAATGATAAATCACGTAAAGATTTGGAGGCTATGAACATTAGGCGGGAATTGTGGCTCCGTCTTAACAACTCAAAACCAAAAGCTGCATTTTGTCTTACCAAGCAACAGGTTGAAGACATTTGCAAGTGGGTAAGTGCATTGCAGCTCCCGGATGGCTATGCTTCTAACATATCTCATTGCAGTAAAGTTCAACAGTTAAAAATTATTGGGTTCAAGAGTCACAATTGTCATGTATTCATGCAGAAGTTGATACCAATTGCATTTCGTGAGATGCTACCCAAAAAAATTGTTGACTCCTTGACCAAACTTCCAAATTTCTTTCGGGATCTTTGCTCAACGGTTATAAAGTACAGTAATGTGGATCAGATGGAGAAAAATATAGTTCTGAAAATGTTCAAGCTTGAAATGAGCTTGACTCGATGGAGCATGTGCTTATTCATCTATCATATGAGATTAAGCTTGGAGGACCGGTGCAATATCGTTGGATGTATCCTTTTGAGAGGTAATATCATCTATATTGTGCAACTTTGATGACATTTATACTTAATACTCTGAATTAATGTCTTTCAATCATTGTACCCACATGTATATACGACGATTAAAGCAGAAAGTGAAAAACAAAGCTCGTGTAGGGGGTTCTATTGCTGAACGCTATACAAAGGAAGAGCTTGTCAACTTCTTCTCCTTGTAATTTGAGGATGTAGTCTCAACGAAACACAACCGTTTAAGTTGGAATGAGGTTGTCAGGCCCCAATCACGTGCTGATGAGTTAGTTGTATTCTCTTATCTGGCTAAACCATTTGGCACAGAGACGATTATGACTTACCTAACCAACAAAGATTTGAAAATTGTATCTACATACGTGCTTCTAAATATACCCGAAGTATCGACATACATCAAGTATGTATTATTTTTTGTCGAGTTTAAGATAGTTCAAAGCGTAATATTGCAAATTAAACCCTGTTATTATTATTCTAGTTCATTCAAAAATGAAGTGTATGCTTCTAACCCTGGACTAACTACAGCACAGTTGAAAGCATTCACCAGTGAAAATTTTCAACAGTGGTTTAAGAGAAGGGTTGAAGAAGATAACGCCTATGAGCGTTTTAAAGATGTTATTTCTGGTCCGTACAAACTTATTAGTTCATATCCCGGCTGCATCGTTAATGGGTACAGATTTAAGGTTGATGACTTGAATGAATTGACATCAGTCAATTCTAGCGTTGTAGTGTTGGGAAGCTGTTACCAAAATTTTGAGTCCAATTACTACAGACAATTAGAGGATGTGGTTGTGCTCAATTATCTCGGAGGTAAAAAGGTTTTTAAATTTAAGTGTCGCTGGTTTGATAATGAAAAGGGTGTTAAATTTGATCGTAATATAATCACACAATAGATATCAAGTCAAAGATACAGTCTGATGATGTGTTCGTATTAGCCAGCCAAGCGACTCAAGTTTACTACGCCCCTAATGTAGTAAATTCTAGAACCCCCTGGTATACAGTTGTCACAACAAAAATCAAGGCTTTTGATGGTACTGATTTGTTTGGAACGTATGACCCGTTGCAAGAACAAGTTATCAATCCCAGCCACGTACTGCCAGATGATGACGATGTGTTGGCAGAAGATGTCGTTAACGTACTCGATGATGAAGAAGGCGATGAAGACATTGTTGTCAATGATTATGTTGTTGTACAAGATGATAACGATGAAACATTAATTGATACGGAAGAGGAAGAGACTGAATCTGAGGAGGAAATTGATATTGATTCTGACGGGTTTAACGATGTATTAAGTCTTAACTTTAACTTATTGCTGTTTTAAAATAATTTACTAATAAAAACAATATTTATTAAGATAAATTTAGTAGAAATTAATGTTCTCACTCTTTCTAATTATAGTAGTACAGTTATGGCTAGAAACAACTGTGGAGGTCGCCGCAGGGGTGGCCGTACAAGATTTGGCGACTTCTCCCAAGGCGGGACGTCGTCATCATCTAGTAAGTTTCCATCTTTTTGTAATTCAACTTATTTCTACATAATTATTTAATGCATAAGGAAATATTATATATACTTATAGATATTGTTCGTCGACGTCAGCGAGGGACTAACCTTAAATTATTTGGGCGTCCGTCGTCCCAGCCAGAGATTGCTATAGTTGATGTCGACTCAACGCAGTATGTGTCTACTATAATATAACTCATGCATATAAATTACTTTACATGATTTCATTAATTAAAGTAACATATACATCTCGAATTGCAGTATCCTGGACCCGGTTGTTAAACATACGCTACATGCCATTTGCTCGACACACCTCCCTACAGGATGTATGCGATTCACTCAGTTCCCGCATATTGATGTACACTATATGACTACTGTGCTACGAGAGTTCCATGTAAGTTGAATTATATAATTTAAATTAAGTACGATTCTAGGTATTATCATTAATTTTTGATATGTTAACATTATTTGTATAGATTTATTTTAGATATGAGGACAGTATCTCACAAGCAGCCGGCGACAGTGTTATTACTGCATATATCGCAAAGAACTATTCCAGCTGGTTGTACAAGATGAGACAGCGGGCCACCCAGGCAGTTATCGAGCAGCCTGGGACTACCATACGTGATCATCAGCCTCGTATAGTCTCCAATCCAACATGGGTGGCTATGTGTGCACATTGGGATGCTGATGAATTCAAGAAAAAGTCTGAGTAGCCAAAAAAGAATCGTGGCCAGCTCCCAGTCGTACACACTACCGGCTCATGGTCATTTGAGGAAGTGAAGTCGGTAAGTATCTCAATTTAGTTCTTTAGTTACTCGATTGTCATTATCATACTTAGTAAATGTTATTTGTAAGTATTTATTATGCCATGCAGGATAGCTTGGGCCGACCTCCTACCATGCTAGAGTTTTAGGATAGAGCCCACACGCCGAAGGATTCTAGCATGTCTCCTGCAGCATTAGCTATACGGGTAAAACTAAAAGCAATTAATGTCTATAATTATTATTATTAGGTAGTTGGTAAAATGATTTCATTAACTCGTATGTCATAAAATAAATTACAGGACCGATTTTAAAAGCTTCGGGACCAGTGTATAATTGAGTTGGAGACTTCTAGGGGGTGCTGACCCGTTAGATTCCACCGTCCCTCCGCCCGAGATTGTATTATCTCGAAATGACGAGCTAAGACTATGAGTCACGTCTCAGGATACCCCTAGTAGTAGTACCAGCAGGTATCGAGTGTTGGGCCTGCCGAGAATACTGGCGTATACATTACCTGGAGGTAATATTATTTTTGATAAGTTAATATAATTTAATAAGATATATTATTAGTAATGATATATTTGTTTTCGCAGGTTTTAGCCAGCGCCAGCGTCTGAGAGCAACTGTTGGACCATCTCATACAGGCGCTGGCTTGGACGACCAGATTTTCTAGAGGGTCATGGCGGCGGTGTCGGAGATGTTTCGTATGGATCCGGTTATCCGTCGTCAGGAGTTTCTCAACCGAGCTCGCCTTCACCAGCTAGCTCAGGATATTACAGCATGGGCCACCGCAGAGAGTATGGGTATCCCGCAGGAGTAGTTCGTTGCGATACGCGACGAGGTACTCTAGTTGGTGGTGACCTTACTCCCTGAGGCTTTTGGCCCGATAGGGAGTCAGCCCTCACCTACTCAGGTATTATTTATTTTAAGTTAATTAATCTGCATGTTATTTAATTCTCTCGTACGGACTAATGGATTATATTTTTAATTGTATCAACAGGGCGACAATACTGGCGATGGTGATGGCGATCAGGATTTTCGAACTCTCGAGCAGCATCGTCGACCCCCGCCAAATGATGCTGATCCTACTGGTGGTAGTACTAGTTTAGGTTGATATATAGTGTCTCTTATATATCTGTTTAGATGTTTTGTAAAACATTGTATTTGTTTTAATTATAATTCAGCAATATATCATTGTTCGTTGTAGTTTATAAGTTATACTATATTACAGTACACTCTACATATAAATTAAACACCATTGTTATTTGTACAGGATCATTGTTTATATCTTTGTAGTTTTATTTTGCAGTTTAGTTTTTATCGAAGTTTATAAGATACATCATTGTAGTTTATAAGTTTTGTGGATGTGTTTTGTTATTCTTTGTAGTTTAGTTTGTAATTGGCATTGTTATTTAACGTTAGAATGTATTCGAAGAAAAGTATATACAATGTTGTATTATGGGTTAAGTATGGTATATGTTGTTGCTGGTTGTTGGATATTGTGTGTATTGTTGGAATAAAGCAGGTTACAGGTACCAAGAAGTGGTTTAAAAACCTTGAAAATAAAAAATAAAAAAAATATTAAAAAAAATTACTATTTTCGACGAAATAAGGTATAATCGACGGAATTTTCGTCGAAATTAAGGAATGAAATTTATTGCAAATTAGTCTATTTTCGACGGATTAGTATCTACTTCTGACGAAATTTTCATCGGACTTAAATATCCCCCATTTTCATGGCTCTCCACGTGACACGTTTTATGCGATAGATTATTTGTGACGGACACTATTCTGTCGAGGTTTCGGTACTTCCGACGGAAAGTTCGTCGGTAATAAGTTTGTCGTAAATATATATTTCTGACCGATTTTGCGACGGAATTAAGCTCGACGAACCTAAATTTGACCGAATTCCCAACGAAAAATTCCGTCGAAAATAGCTTTTTTTCTTGTAGTGATATATATATATATATATATATATATATATATATGTGGGGAATGATTTATAACAAACTTTTGCTATGTGCATTATTCTAGTAAACGCATCTTACACTGTTAATCTCGATATCCAATGGCCCAAAAAGATTTTTTTTTACTAGCCGCATGTAGGAGTTGCGGCCAGAGAACTTTTTTTTGCTGGCCGCTAGAGGGAGTAGCGGCCAGAAGAATTTTTTGTTGTTGTCCACAGGAAGGAGTAGAGGCTAGGAGAAATGTCTAAAATACCCCCACCTTAGTTAGATTTAAATAGTTTTAATGTATAAAATAGTGATATAAATAATTTCTTGTGTAATAAAAACTAACATTATCAACTATATATAATGTATTTATTTCTACAATTAATTTTTATGAATATTTAAATTTAAAATTATTAATTATATTTAATGTATTTATTTGTATAAATAATTTCTTAAGTAATAAAATTAACATTATCAACTATATATAATGTATTTATTTCTATAAATATTTTTTATAAATATTAATATTTAAAAATATTAATTATATTATTTATTTGTATGAATAATTTCTTAAGTAATAATGTTTTTAATGTATTTATATTTTAATAATTATTCAATGTAAATATTCATACAAATAAATACATTGAATATAATTAATAATTTTAAATTTTAATATTTATAAAAAATATTTATAGAAATAAATACATTATATAGTTGATAATGTTAACTTTTATTACATAAGAAATTATTTATACAACTATTTTATACATTGAAACTATTGAACTCTATCTAAGGTGGGGGTATTTTAGACATTTCTCTTGGCCTTTACTCTCTCTTGTGGCCAGCAAAAAAAATTTCTTCTGGCCCCTACTCCCTCTAGCGGCTAACAAAAAAATAATTTATCTGGCTTCTACTCCTATCTGTAGCTAGTAAATTTTTTTTTTTGGGCCATTGGATATCTGGATTAACTGTGTAAGATACGTTTGCTGGAATAGTACCCATAGCAAACGTTTGTTATGAATCATTCCCCCCATATATATATATATATGGGGAGAAATTTTTATTACTTAAGAAATTATTCATACAAATTAATACATTGAATATATAATTTTAATTACTTAAGAAATTATTTATACAAATAAATACATTGAATATAATTAATAATTTTAGATTTTAATATTTATAAAAATTATTTATAGAAATAAATACATTATATATAATTGATAATGTTAATTTTTATTACATAAAGAATTATTTATACAACTATTTTATACATTGAAACTATTTAAATCTAACTAAGGTGGGGATATTTTAGACATTTCTCATGCCCTCTACTCCCTCTAGCGGCTAGCAAAAATATTTTTTGCTGGCCGCTACTTCCATTTGGCGGTCAGCAAGAAAAAAAATATTCTTTTAGGCCATTGAATATCTGGATTAACAATGTAAGATGAATTTGCTGAAATAGTACCCAAAACAAAACACTTGTTATAGATCATTCTCCTATATATTCAAAAGCATGTAAGTTGGGGGTACTTCGGCTCATAATTATAGTTTTTATAAAAAATTAGTCCAATAGAGTAATGACCTTGAAAAAGGAATGGACTAGAACACAAGAAAAAAACAAGACTTGACACATAATATTCTAGAGAATGTGTTGTTGAGAAAAGGGTTGATATTGAAAAGGCTTAATTTAGTACTAGCACTCCCTCTCTTTTAAAATATATATTCAATATTAAAATTTTAAATGGAGTTAATTTCAAAAAGTTGTTAAGAATTAATTTAGTTTTACATAACATATAATTGTGAAAATTATAAAGTATATCTTAATATTTCACGTTTGTTCCAAATTATAAGATCGTTGCTATAAAGTCAATTTCAGATATTTTTAAACTCAAAAATTGATATAATGTATTAAATTTTTTACTTAATAACAAATTTTATAATTACTCGCACTTTTTAGATAGTTTAAAATATTATATTAACTAAAAATAATTTTACCCAACTTAATTTTAGTTGTTTTTGTAGTTGGTTGTCTAATTTTATTATTATTATTATTATTATTATTATTATTATTTTGGTAATAACTGCATTTAATATTTTTTAATAATACATTCAAAGTATGCAATTAATTAAGTTGGGGATCAACCAGTCTGTCTCTTATAATTTAAGTTCAAACTATGACAAGGAATGTACTAGCTAGCTCACAAGAGAGAAACAAGACCAACACATATTCCATTGGAAGGAGAGTAAACTAAAACCATAGAGAATGTTGTCGAGTAAAAGTATTTAAAATTCTTAATTTATTACTCATTCCGTTCTAAATTAAAAATAAATTAAATTTATTAAAATCAACTACTACCTTCATTCCATAATAATTGACTTTTTAGAAGAAATTTTTTTTTTAATTTATTTGTCGTTTACAATTTTATAGGAGAGTAAATTATTTACTTTCCTATCACCCCTAACTTCTCTCATTGTCCTAATAATTTTTTTTCTTGTATTGATAGTTTTTAATTTTTCATAAAAGACAGTGATGTAATTTTATATAAATTTTAATTATTTAATAATAATTTTATATAATTTTTTTAATTCATGTGAATGAAGCTGGACTATTGTTTTGAAATGGATGTAGTATTAGAATAGTAAAGTAATTATGAAATACTATGGTATTTAACATTTTTAAAACTTAAATAAAATTGTAGTATTATTTTTAAAATTTAAATATATTTCTAGGAGTGCTAGAAATAATTAAAAATAGTTTAAGAGGGACAATTGGAGTATTGGGAAAACAAATTAGGCAGCTTCGTAGATGATAACTGATCAGTTTCTGTTTGTCAGGTCACATGGTTCCAGTTTCTCTCTCTTTATCTCTCACACACTAAAACACACACACATAGAAAAGGTTGTCTGCAGAGATCTGAGTAGAATCTCTGAGCTTGCATGGACTGGACGTACAATCAACTTTTTCGTCAGCTTTCTCCATCTCTTCTTCTGTGCCACAGGGTACGACCGGCCATATAATCAAAAAAGTAATTAAATAAATCAAAAACTAAATATTAATTTTGATTGAATCACGAGACTACCCTTTTAGCTAAAGTTGAGCTGTGTATATATATTTGAATCACTTTTAGCTGTGCCACAGGGTACTATATAGTTGAACTGAAATTTTTACGGAATCACGAGATACATGCAAGCTAAATATTTCGGTCACCAAAATCATTGAATTCTATAATTAACATACAATATATAATTGAACTGAAATGCATACAGAATCACTAGATACATGCAAGCTAAACGTTTCAGTTACCAAAATCATTAAATGCTGTAAAAATTTCAATTATAATAAATATTTTGAGGATCAAAAAAAAATTTAACCTGTCACTAAACTGGTCACTATTACTCGATCGCCCTATAATAATTGTATTTAAAAAAATAAATAAAAAGAGTCAACTATGCATGTATGTGTATATATAGAGTATGATGACTAGTCCAAATTAATTTGTCACGTGTAACTTTTCTGTAGCTTAGGCTGATTAAAGCCTATTCTCGACAGCTCGACCCTATTTCTCTCTAAAAATATAGCTACCAGTACTCATCAGGTGAGTATATAAAAACCCTCATTTGGACATCTACTTCTTCAACTTATCCTTCATCCTTGATCCCTTTACAATCTAGTTTCTTTATATTTTTAGTCAAAAACAATTTCCCCAAGCCCTTTTCAACTCCTTTTATTTATTTACTTCCATAGTTGTAAAAAAAAGTTAGATAAATTGTGTATAGATGTAAAGAGAGGCTAAAAATGGCCATGGAGACTGTTTTTTTGCCACAAGATCCATTTTATTATGCTTGTAAGGAGTTTTACAGCTTGGGTTGTGACTATTTTATCCCTCAAGAAAACAAGGATATTACTGGGAATATTTCAAGCAATAATTTAGAACAAAGTTTACATGGGATTTGGGATCAGTCCTCCTCTTCTTCTATAGTGATGCGAAATGTGCAGGAATGGGATCCCAATTCCTCGCCTGAGGCGGCGTACTCCGGTGGTCAGTTACTCCGGGAAGGGTCTCCGGTGGTGGAAGCATCACCGGTACTGGCGACTACAGGCCGGAGAAAAAGGCGACGCAGTAGAAGTTCCAAGAACAAGGAAGAGATGGAGAGCCAAAGAATGACTCACATAGCGGTTGAGAGGAACCGGCGGAAACAGATGAATGAGTACCTTGCCGTTATCAGATCATTGATGCCGAGTTCTTATGTTCAAAGGGTTAGAAGTTCAATTCTTAGACTTTACCTTGGAGTAGAGTGCATTTTGTCAAATTTGGAGCATTAATTTTTGGTTTGCGTCACATTTCTCAAAACAACATATGTTACATCAAACACTTTCGAAATTACTTGAGTGAGAAATGGGTAATCATTCTTTACAAATCGAAAAGCGACAAGTCACATCCACAACATTATCATACTGTTTTTCTTTTGAATGAAATCTCTTAATCTAAATTATTTCAGGGTGACCAAGCATCAATAATTGGAGGAGCCATAAATTTTGTGAAGGAGCTAGAACAGCAACTTCAAACCCTAGAGGCACAAACCAGAACTACTCAAGAAAAAATAAACATTAATGGCCGCAGTTTGTCACCAGTTTTTGCTGATTTCTTCCCCTTCCCACAGTACTCAATGCGTACTTCAACTCCGTCGACATGTATATTGGGAATCGGGAATGATCAGGGGATGGTCGAAAATCGACCGGTGGCTTTAGGTGACATAGAAGTTACCATGGCGGAGAGCCATGCCAACCTCAAGATACTTTCAAAGAAACGTCCCAAACAGCTCTTGAAGATTGTAGCTGGTCTTCAATGCATGTGGCTCACAATTCTCCACATTAATGTTACAACAGTTGATGAAATGGTTTTCTATACGATAAGCCTAAAGGTTAGTTTATATGAGATTAATTTTGATTTTTGAAGTCAATTTCAAATTTAAAATTGATGTAATTTATTTAAATTTTTGAAAAATTTCCTAATATTTATAATTTTAGTGACTAAAATTAAATAATCCTATACTAGTTTTAAATTTGAAAATATTTTAAATTTATTTAAGAAAGTCATAATTGTTTTTTATATTTTGAAACTGAGGTTGTAAGATAATTAACTTTTCTTCAAAAAGTTTTAAATTTAAAAATATCATAACTTAACTATTAAAAACTCAAAATTGTTGTTATATTTTGAAACCGAGGTAGTAAGATAGTAATCAACTTTTCATCAAAACCAATACTTTAGAGATTCTATTTGTGCTTATGAATATGTTTATGATATTTTGTTGTGCTTTATATCTAAAACAGCTTGAAGAGGGTTGCCAGCTGAATTCTGTAGATGAGATTGCTGATGCTGTTAATCATTTGCTGGGCAGAATTCAAGAAGAAGATGTTTTGAGCTGAAAATTTCAAATTATTAACCCTATGTGTTTATTTTATCATGGGTTTATCTCTCTCTCCTCCTTTAGAGCTACATTTTGGTCAATATATTGTAAGAGTGGTACTTCCAAGTAGGCTAAAAGCAATAATTGTTCCATTCCCTAATATAATTGGATCTGGCTCTTCTGGAGTTCTTAGGGTACTCCAAAATATGGAGTTCTCTAAATCTAAACCATTCATCTCAATTTAATGGTTGAGATTATACCACATGAGTTCAACTTAATTTTACTTGCCACATAATTGCCTGGTCAAATTCCAACTCAGTATTTCTTATCTTCCCCGCTTCCATCAAATACGCAGGAAATACTACAATTTTTATTTACCAGGACTCCATATATTATCACCAAAAAATTGAAATTTCTTATTCATAAAATCTCAATGACCAATTAATCAAAGCAACCACCAATGGAGATGAATCCCGTGCTTATACTTATCTGGGTTGTTCAACCCTATATGCAAAAGGGTTATATTGCTTTCAACCTTTTTCAATGGTTTAGGAAATGCAATTCCATGAACTTAACTTGATAAAATGTTTGTCAAAAATTTCGTATATTTCATAACTGAGATTCACAAACTAAATAAACTAATTATTGCGTTGGTTCCTAAAATTGATTCATAATTATATATTGTTGGCCATGTTTTTACAAACACTCATGAGCACTTGGGTTTATCTTTGAAACTTAAGTTGGTCTCTCAATTACCAGTTTTGCTTTATACAGTTTTGACTTATACAGGTTCTCAAAAAAGGAAATTGTATAGTTCATATGATATATTTATATGTCTTCGTGAAGTGTTTGTTATTGAAATAATAATACCGGGAAAAAATTGAAAATTACCAAACGAGAGATGTAATTAAGTAATTGATGAAAGAGAAATAAGGAAGAGAGAGAAATAATGAGTTGGAAGCTAATTAGGCAATTATGTGGCAAGTAAAATTAAGTTGGGCTCATTTGGTGTAATTTCAACCATTAAATTGAGATGAAAGATTCAGATTTTGAGAATTCCATATTTTCTAATATAATTGTAGTGATGGCCATTGTTGTAAAAAAGGAAATAATTTTGTTGGTGGAGAAATATATTAGGGATGAACCCATCCACGGGGTCTAATGGGTGATTTTTTTTGGGTTATTTATACTTCCTACTACATTTTTTAAAAAAATTACAACAAAAGTGTATCCGAAAAATATTTACAGAAATAATACATTTTCAATATTTTATTTACAAGATTAGTGCATTTGGTATCCCTTTAATTTAGTTGTGTGTTTTAATGGGTTGCTGATGTGGCAAATCAGTTTTTCAAATGGTAACTGTTCCCGATTTTTGTGCATAATATGTGACAATTTGAATTGCATGCCTTTCCCCTTTGTCCTTTCTCTCTTTTTTTTATTGAAGGCTTCTTTAGTTAGAAACCCTTATTTCCTAATTTGGGAACTTGGAAACTAAATTTCTTTTTCTTCTAAGTTCAGTGTGCCGCCTCTACTAGTAATATTCCAGACGCCGATTTGGTTGTTAGTAAGGCTGCTTCGTTTTGTTTGTTTGTGGTCGTCGCTGCTCCATCTTCTTCTTTTCTAGTTGTCGTCGTCGGTGGTCTTCAACAGAAAGGGTTTCTGAAATCGCCGCTCGCCGCTCCAGGTGAGGAATTGACTAACTAGTTTAATTTCTGATGTATTAAACTAGTCTCTGATGAATTTTAGTCTTAAATCAAAACTGATTGTTGATTTTAATTCATTACCGGTTGCAAACCGTATCTCATTTGTGATTTTTTATTTTCGGCTAGTCTCTGCTGAACTTTAATATTAAATCAAAACTAATTGTTAATTTTAATTCATTTGCAGCTTCAAATCGTCTTTCATTGGTGATTTTGTATTTTTTTGATTTACGATTTATGTTGCAGAATATGGTTTTTACATTGTCAAGTTTGACAGTGTGATTTATTGAAAGAGGGAATTGAATTTGGTCTGTTTCCGTTTGTGATTTCTTGCGGTTTTGTATAGGATGGTTTCTACGAGGAAGAATGTTGGGAGGATGGTTGATAAGAAGAATGATGGGAAGAGGAAAAGAATTAGGGAGGATGATTCTTCTAGGAATGCGAAGAAATATGTGAAGGCTGGTGTGGTCAAGTCCCCAAAGCAGGGGAAAAAGGGAGTGGTCAAATCCCCTCCTAAGGATAAGAAATCGGGGAGACATGTTTCTAAGAAGTGTAAGGAATTGCTCGATTTGGAGTCTGATTTTGAAGATCTGCCAAACAAAGTTGGGAATAAAGCTGAAGATGATGCTTATAGCCAGAATATTATCCCCCTCCAAAAACATCTCAAGGTGTGTTTTTTTAATTATTTTTAAAATTTTAGAATCCTTAGTTGTTTCTGGCTCATTATGAATGTGTTTTGGGAACTGCTGTTGTTCTATTTGGTCACTGATGAATGTGTATTTGTTAAAATGGTTATGTGCCCTCTAAGTAGAGGTTTGGTTACTGTTATATTCTGATTTGGTTACTAGGTACTTTTTGACAATATATAGGTTGATGAAATTGGTTTTGGAAACCTGCTGATTGTGTTTTGGTTACTAGTGTTTATATATTTGGATACTATTAATTGTGTAGTTGTTGAAATGGTTTTTTTTACTCAAGAGTTGTGTTGTGATGACTGTTCGATTCTGATTTGGTAGTGTACGTTATGTTAATGCAGATGCTCATTATTTGTTCGTTAGTATTGCAGTTTTGATTTGGTTACCTACTTTAATGTGTTTGATTACTTTGGTTTAGTTTGAGTTTGTGAGTATTTTGCTTGTTTTTCTATGGCAATGTATTGTATTTGCAGATTTGGGATCTATATTACGTGGAGCGCCATCGCAATTTCACTGCAAAAATCATTTATTGGTCTGACATGGAACTGCCCAGTGTCATTATAAAGAAATTGACCGAAGATCAGTTGGAAAAGCTTAAGATAACTTGTTTTGGGAACTTTGTAGATGTTGGGGAGCCGCAAATGTTTTCACAAATAATCCATCAGGATTTGGCGAGAGAAGTTTATCAAAGGGACAAGGGGGAGATGTGGTTTTTGTTTGGTGAGAAAAGGATAATATTCGGGTTGCCAGAATTTTGTTTAATTTCTAGTTTGTGTTGGCAAGGAAATGAGGATATTTCTGCATTTAAGGGAAGGGAAAATCAGTTAGTGAAAAAGTTTTTTGGAGATGAGGTTATGACCCGTACTAGTATCGGGATGATATATCGGAGGGCTGTATTTAATGATGATGAGGAGGGTGTCAGGATGTCCCGTTATATTCTTGGTTTTCAATTTCCTACTAGCTACTGTTTAAGATAATCATGTTGATGAGGTATTGCTTAACTTTCTCTTTTATGGCGACCTTGATAGTTATCCGTGGGGAAAATTTGCCTTTGAACAAACGAAGAAGTCTTTATCCCTTGCTGTAAAGGGACATTTAAAGAAGGGTATGAATGGGGGTGTTATATACAATTTTTACTAGGATAATTATTGTAAATATTATAAGTTGAATGGATTACCCTATGTTTTCCAAGTTTTTTTGTTTGAAACCATTCCTACTCTTAAAGTTTGGGGTTTCTGTATTGATGAACATCTGGCAGAAGTTGGATTATTTAGATGGAAGGAATTAGGGAAGGCTCCCAAAAATGACAAGTTGAATGATTTAGTGTTTGGTTCTGGAAAGGTACGTCGGTTACCATTAACACTATGCTTGGTTACCTTTGTGTCTACTTCTGGTTACTGATTTTAATTTATTATTTTTCGTGTACTGTTTTGTTTCTTTTTCTTGTTGAATGTTTTAGAGATGCTATATTTACTATTATCACTCTGTTTCAATTGAGGATACAAATGATCATTCCTACGGCTGATGACAAGGATCGTTTGGATTTGGGTGGTTTTCACTTTTTCCATGGACATGATGGTGGCTCTAATGTTGTTGATATGAAAGTGGATAAAACTAGGAAGGGTGGAGATTTGGGTTTTTCACTTTCTGATGTCAAAAATATTATCGATGCACGGGTGAGGCCTTTGGAAAAGAAGGTGATTGAAGTTAAGAAAGAAATTAAGAAGTTGGGGGTTGATTTGAAGGATAAATTGCATGTTTTCCATATCGAGATTTGCATGGACATAAGGAAGATTTTGAGAAAGCAGCTACGTGGCCGCCCAAGTATTAGTGAAGGTGGGAATGAAGGTGATGATGATGATGATAATGGTTCGGAAGGGCGCAATAATGGTAATGAGTTGGATGATGATGCTATATCTGATGAGTCCGATGATGTAGGTGATGGTTCAGATGATGCAAACCAGTTTGATGGAAAAATTGATGATGATGTTGGTGGTATGGGTGGGGTTCACAGTGATGGAGATAATGACAAGGTTAAACATATTTGTTTGTTTTTTCTGTGTTATATGTTTTTGTTTTATTGATTATTTATTGTTTTTTTTATTTTTACGGATTGGCAAGAACAATGACAAACTAACTTTTGATATTTTAAGCCAGACTTTTGGGAAAGAGCTTGTTGTTTTTACCCCTAATGGGGTTCACATTGATGGAGATGATGATAAGGTTAAGCATATTTATTTGTTTTTTCTGTGTTATATGTTTTTGTTTTATTGATTATTTAGTGTTTTTTATTTTTACAGATTGGCAAGAACAATGCCAAACCAACTTTTGATATTTTAAAGCCAGATTTCTGGGAAAGAGCTTGTTGTTTTTACCCCTACTGAGGTTCGTGTTTTTTTCAATCTTAGTTACCTTCATAGATTGGACTGGTTACTTCTTTATAGTATTTCTGTTACTGCTCAGTCAGTTTGGAGTTTGTAGTTAAAATTCTAATTGAATTTGTGACCTGTTTTGTCAATTGCTAAAGGGGGTAAAATCGAGGCAGAAAACAGTTCTGTTCTTGATGAAATATTTTAACTACTCAGGATTTGGTTCATTGTGTTGAAGTGGAGAGAAGTGCTTCTAAACCTTGTGGTAGACCGGTCCGTGCTTCTGCGAAGAGTGCGACTTTGAGGAGTCCATATACAGCGAAGCTTGGTTCTGCTGCTTCATCTTCTTCTGATGTGGTTCCTACACAAATACACAAAGGTCTTTCTGTATTTCCCAATGTTTGCATGGGTATGCCATCCAAATTTGAAGATGTATTATTTAATCAATGGTTTAAGATTGGCATAAATAACAGGAAAAGGTATGTTATTTGTAGTTTAACAATAATATAGTTTTTTTTATAAAAAAAAATTTGTTTTATTTTACTTATATGCTTTTATATTGAAGGACTGAAAAATTCTCTGGAGATAATGATAAGATTGAACTTGCATTCAGATTTGGGTGTGTCCCAATCTCATCTAAAATGTGGTTCTACAAATTAAAGACTCCTGGACAGTGGCTTGACGATGATGTGAGTTTCTTGATTTTTGAAATTCTGTTATGTTAGTTTTGATTCCTTTCGAGTTTTTTGTAAAGTGATTTTCTTCTCTGATATTGCAGTAAATTATTTATGGCTACCTTATTTAATTGTTTTAGTCACTAGTTTTGACAATGTTGGTTACCTTTATCAGAAAGTTTTAATTTTTGGCAATAGTTTATAGCTTATGGAATTTGGTTTGTTTGTTGGTCCAGCATATCAACATTTCCTTCTACTACTTCCAGAAATTGGCTAGGCACTCTGCTAATATTCAAATCTGGGTCACTACAACAGATTGTTGGTTCCATGTGAAGTTGTGTGCTTTATATGGTCAATATTGTCTTAAAAATGGAGATACGACTCTACTGTCGGGGGAGGGTGATGTCGCTGAATACATTCGTGGATTTTTGATGGATGTGAACACACCTTGGGTTGCTGTTGATTATGTTTTGTTTCATATTCACATGATAGATCTAGAGCATTGGTTTTTGTTGATCTTTGATGTGCATCGTAGACTTCTAGTAGTTTACAATTCTCTTCAACCAAACAGGACAGTCATGCGAACAAATATAATGAATGTTTGTAAGGCTTACATTTTCATTATACCCATAATCTTGTCTAAGTGTGGTTTTTGGAAGGGTAGGTCAGATATTGATTTCTATAGTGAACCATATCTTTAGAAGGGGGAATATGATATCATTGAACTTGAATTTGCAGAAGGGGTGCTTGAACAAATTGAGGGGTAAGATTTATATTGTTTCCATTTCTTTAATTATTCCATCTAGTATGATGTTTGGTTCGATTTGTTTTCTATTTTGTTTGTTTTTGCAGTGATTGCGGTATGTTCACGGTTTATTTTGCTGAACATTTTCTTTACCAAAAGTTTGCTGAAATGCCTAATCCATTCCCCATTATGCAATACCGGAAGAAATTATGTGTTAACCTCTTCATGCATGCTAGGAATAAGCAAGTAGGGGGATACGATTCTGATACAGAATATCCAGGCAGATTTGTCCCAGAAGAATAGTTTGGTTATCTATGTCTTTACCTTGTAATTTTTTTTATATTGATTTTTTTGGATATTAATAACCATTTGTTATAGTTACTGACTTTTTACTGTTTAGTGAATGCTTCTGTTAATGGAATTACGTCTTTGATTATATTACTAGTAGCTTGACATTGTTTGTTGGTTCATATTGGGTATTTTGGACTCATTCCTTTAGAGGTAACCAAATGCATATTAGTGAGTGACAGAACTTCATCATGTTGGTTACTATTTACCTTTTGATTATTGAACATATTGAGGAATTCCATTATTACTTATCCAATTTATAATGTTTTCTGAATTTTACTTTGAAAGTATCCAATTATGGTATGTCAAAGTTCTAATGTATAATATACCCCAATTAGACAGCGTAATAAACAAGTGTCCAATTGTTCAATATGTACTGACCAATAAATCGTATCCCAAATGATCTATTTTATATGATGGTAATGTATGTATGATTAATTTATTTGTTTTAACAGAAAATGCAGATGGTATCCGAAATGCCATGTAAGAGTTCCCATTTATGTAGCTGCTGGTTACTTATATATATAACCTTTTAAAAATAAAATTATTTTGAATATGGTGCAGTTGGTAGCCAAACCTTCATACAAAGGTAACCATTTTAGTTTTTGTGGGTAACCAAATGGTCATAAAAAAAATTCAAAACAGTTACCAAGTATTACATGTATTTGTTTTCTCTATCTTGTTAAACCATGATAGAATCAGAGAGTGGTCGTGTGATTTTCCTCTAACTTAATGTCAGAAGAAAAAAATGCAAAATATTATTCAATATTATGTAACACAATCTCGGTTACCTTACGCCAATAAAAAGGTTACCATATGTCTAGTTATTGGTTACTCACAGTAAACATCCAGATGTTTTTGTAGTTACTCTTTTTTTGCTGATGTACTATATCAGACCTTTTTTAGTCGTAAAATTGGTGGATTATTGCATGTTTTCCTGCTGTGTCCTTTTTCTTGGCACCTGCTGCATTTGTTTTGAATTCTGTTTACAGATCCATGCTTGTACCTCCCTATCTTTGGTCTTTCAGCTGGTCTTCTTATTTTTGGCACATCCCAATTCTCTTTGTCATCATGGAAGGATGGAAGTTGAATACATGTCTACTAAAGTTGTTTTTGAGTAATTTTTTGAGCAAAATTCATAACAACTCAAATTCCTTTTGCTGATAACAGCAGCAGCGTGTGGATAAGGCATCTCGTGGTACTGAAATTTATAGAATGTGCATGTCCTTTGTTCCATGTCCACAATAAACTGTTTGGTGACATCGTAAACAGTGAAAATCACTAGGTTTGATGTCTCAACCTACCACAGAAATTAAGGGTGTAGTTAGTATGTATAATCATTTAGTTTCTTTAATTCGGAATAATGGAAGGCATATGTACTGTTGGTAACTTTTTCAGCATATACAGGTAACCAATAATGACTAATGCGGTTTCCATAAAATGCAAATGCAACTTCTGGTAGACATGCATGTAATAATTTAAAAGGTGTATTACTGACCTTAAGTTTCTTTGATTCAATGATATTAGATTGCAGTCTTCTCTCAACTGTTGTGGAAAGGGTAGTGAATGTTGATATGACTACTTGTTTGTTTGTGAAATACCATCTTTGAACCATACAACGGAGGCATTAAATCATTGCTGTAACTGGAAGTTCCCTGATTTCCTTGATTGTATTGTTGATAGATTCAACTATGTTTGAAGTCATTGTTGAGTACCTGCTTACAGTCCCATGTAGCCTTGTGCACTTCTCTAACTTAATCTCTTCCTCCAAATATGTCCTTATTTGAGCATCAATTGCATCTAGTTCAACCATGTGTCTATTGAATTGTTCAATAGTGTAAGCTCTACAAGCCCCATTGTATGCTTTTTTGAGTTCTTCTCCTTTCTTTTTGAATCTATTTTTTATATTTTTCAAGACATGATATGTACATAAACCATGCATGACATCGGGGAACACAAAGTTCAGTCCCTGTACAATGGCTTCATGCCTATTTGAAACAATGCATTGGCCTTCCCTAAGTCCATAAGCCTTTCTCAAATTGACAAAAAACCATCTCCAAGAGAATTTATTTTCATTGTTAACCACTGCAAAAACAATCAAAATAATGTTTCTGTTTGCATCCTGGGTGCTTACTATGAGGAGTGTCCCCCCGTAGGTTGATTGTATGAATGTGCCATCAATTACAACGATTGGAAAGCAATGATGCCATGCTTCAATGGATGCTCCCATGGAAAAAAATAGATACTTGAAACGACCATTTCTTTCCAACTCCAGGGCTGTGACTGAACCTGATATGAAATTTCAGTAATTTCAATATAAATCTATGGAGCAAATAGTGTCCAAACTTGTAGTCGAGGGTAACCATTTGTATGGTTACTAATATCCAATTAATTAGCATTTAATTTTTTTCATATGGTGCAGATGGTGTCCAAAATGCTATTTAAGAGTAACCTTTTGTGTAGATATTGATTACCGACGAAAAATTATTTTTATGGAAAAAAATAATTCATAGTCCAGTTGATAGCCAAACCTTCATACAAAGGTAACCAATTCAGTTTTATTGGGTTACCACTTAATTATAAAAAATTTAAGAATAGTTTCCAAGTGTTACCTGAATTTGTTTTCTTCAATATGTGCAACCATGATGGGATTAGAGAGTAGTCGTGTGGATTTCCTCTTACTTTTTCTAATGTTTTCTCCTTTGATCTCCATGTTTTTTGGAAAGAGATAGACACATTATACTTTGTCATCATATCTTCCACAATATTTGTTGGTGTGTATATTTTCTTCAGACTTGTTAATCTATGCATTATGCATTCACTAACCAACTCACTATTTGTTTGTCTGTGATCTCCCAGCAGTATGTCGGATGAACAAGTGTGGATATCATTGAATTCTCTCACCTTGAACATACTGGTTTTTCGAAACTTTGATGCTCTCAACTTCCATTTGCAATTTTCATTCTCTATGCATACTAGCACGAAGTCTCTACCACTTGTTCTTTCAACCTTGTGTTGTCGATTTTGCCTGATTGAATGTAGTTTAATTGCTTGTGCTAGGATTTTTTGGTGTTTGTAAGTTTGATGTATTTTCACTTCAAATTCATTCAGATCTGATATGACCTCATCAGATTATTCTTCAGTGTATGCTATGTCTTGTTGTCTGTCTTGTTCTTGATCAATAGCTTTGATGGCAAGATGTTCAGCATATTGTGTTCTAATTTGGTAATCTTGTGTTGCCAGTGGTTCAAGTTCTGAATTCCATTGTGTCGATCTGATTGGCCTTACAGCTTGCATCCTATTTTTTTCTATATTTCTCAAATTCTGTAAGATTGTAGTGCCTCCATTGCTGTTTACATTCTCTATAATTAGTGGAAACTTGCCTTGTTCATCTGATTTTCTATTGACTTCCATAAAGAATCTGAAGGTTGCTTCATTTGACATACTGATCAATGGAATGTCGCTTCTAATCTGAAATTTGATTGACAATTTTGTTGTGTTGGTTTCTAGCCTTATTGCACTGCATACCAAGTTGTGCATTTCTATGAATGAACAAGTTGATGGGACTAGTAGGCCGGTAACTTCAAAATTGTGGTATTGGTTACTGTCAGACCACATTCCGTTGAAATAAAGTACAACTGGAATCATCTCCATTGTCTGACAACTGAAGCATTAAAAATAATACAATATTGTAAATGGTGACCAAATTAACATTATACAGTAACCAAAATATATCTAATTAGTAACCATAAATCTGAAAAACATTGTTTCCATTCAGTTTATAATCAAATCACTGACTATCATGCCGTGGTGACCAATTAAAGACTTAACAATTAAACCTAGGTAACTAAACATTTATATGAAGGTAACCAATTTATGAATGTGTAGTAACTACGGGTTAGAACATGAATTGAACCTGGAAAGACCCATACCAAAGTTTCAGTTTATAATTCTAATTTATACCAATCTGGAATCTATCAATAAAAAACTAATAAGCCTTCTATTAGTTTTGTTTCTGGTTACCAATTGAAAATTGAAATCATATACTCATTGTCCGATTTAAAGTTATATTAAGAGATTTCAATATCCAGATTTAGATTATGGTTTACTTACCTTCGTAATTATATTCCAGATTCGGATTTCTAGTAGCTGGAGCAGAATGTCGGTTTCCAAATCCTTCGATTATTTCTTGAATGCCGGTTTTGGATTCCCTCTTTGCAAAATTCGGCTACTCCGACTTCTTCTTTGTTCGTGACTACTCAGCCTTCTTCTTTTTTTGTGATTCTGAATGATCTTCGATTTGGGTAACTCTGACTTCTTTTGCCGAATTTGGATTTTCACTTTGCAAATTTCGGCTACTCTGGTTTCTTCTTTGTTCGTGATTTTGAATGATCTTCGGTTTGGGTAACTCCGGCTTCTTCTTTTTTTTTTTTTTTTGTGATTTTGAATGATCAATTTGTTTAGGTTGCTCGATCATAGAACCTTTGCAAAGAATTGGTAACTGCCGCATATGGCAGTAACTTCTTATTTTTAGGTGTGAAACTGAATAATCTGATGTGTTTATTGTGTTGCACTCTTTTTGTAATTATTTTGTGGATGCACTAATCTTGTAATTACTTTGTAATTGTTGTATAGTAGTGTAAAGAACCTTTTTTTGGGGAATCTTTCCTTTTATCCCATTTGTTGGGGCTTGATTATTTGGGCTCAATGGATTCGGTGGGTCATAATTCACGTGGAAGAAGTCTCCCACTTTAAGAAGTCTAAGAATCCTAATTATATTTGATTTTTAACTGTTAAGAAAAGTGTCAGGATAGAATCCGACTTCCTCTCTTTAAGAAAATTCAGTTTAATCCCATCAAGAAATTTGGCCTAATGAGGAATCCTATTTCTATACGGGGAAGGGCATGTGGAGGAGGTGTGATCACTATTAATACAAGGCTATACCCTGGTTCTCAAGGATACACAATATTTATTATTTTCCAGTACTAAATACCTCCATTGTTAAACCTTGTTCAACTTGCACTCATTCTCACATCGGAGTTATCTCTCGACGCCCCAAGCTGTCAAGCTTATTCGTGTGATTTCAATTCTGTGCAAGATTAAACGCACTTTTGGTGATTGTGGCGCGTGGACGAATCTTAGCGTTAACATTGGCGCTAGAAGGAGGGCCTTTTCAGTGCTAAGAGTTTTCAATCACTAAGAAATTTGATCAGTAATAATGGCGACAAGTAAGACGATATCCGGACGTGGAAAGTCGACTGCCAACCTATCGGCGCAACCCAGGGGTTCGGTAAAAGATAGTTTGGGGCCAACTGGTAGCGTGGAAGACAATAATCATTCGGTGGATTAGTGGGAAAGATAATTGGAAAAAAATGGCGTAGGGTGCTAGACTCAGTTTGGCAGTATCGGAACAACCTTCCCGGAGGGATTGGTTATACCCTGGCACGGTAATTTCGTTCACCGATAAGGACTAGCCATCGGAACCCATTGAGCCACATGAAGGGCTTTGGCCATCACTGCACAGGTTAGTTCGATGAACATGAAGCGAATCATGATCGACAATGGCTCTTCTGTTGATATACTATATGCCCACACATATCAGAGGCTAAACTTGGAAGGTAGAAAGATGGAGATCAGGCAGGAACCTCCAATGTATGGATTCAGTAATGATCCGGTTCAGGTAGCAGGGACTGTTGAGTTGCCAGTCATCTTAAGGATGACTCTGTTGAGTGGGTTTTATACCTATGAATTGGATATCTTTAGTTTGATGAATTGTGAGTTTTCTGGCATTTTCCTTTCCTTTTTATGTGTTTAATTGATATTGTGTAGGAAAAGGGAAGATAAAACAAAGATATGAAAAATGAAGCTACTTGGCTAAAGTATTGTCAAAGTGGAGTTAAGCGGTTCGAGCTAGGTATGGAAAAGAAAGGCACAAGTAGGCTATGACACGACATTGGCATGAGGAAGAAAGGAAAAGTAACCCATACATCTTTTGGAGTACAATATGCAAGCAAATGCAAAAAGGGGAGATTTCATGGTTTTTAATGTTAAGTTAGATGCATGTTATTAGCTTAGAACTTGGATTTTATTGTAGATCTTATTGAGAGCTTCGATTTGATAGGTGGCACGTCCCGTAACTCTTTCCGGAACAAAAGTTGTGATCTTTTTACCAGCGGACGTTGAGCCTCAAAGTTTGGAGTTTCCATTACAGTCACTTGAAGCCTAATTTCGACCTTGATCCAGCTAGAATCTCTCAATTCTTAAAGAAATAAAGTTGTAGAGCTACTTTTTAGCTTTTCGTAACATCTTGAATCGTCCCAATCAGAGTTCGGATGCGAGAGTTATGGCCATTTTACCAAAGGATGTTGCAGCATAAAATGGACGGGCGCGATCGCGCCTGCTTCTAGCTCATTTTGAACGCGGCCGTGCTACTCTCCAGACTCAAAAAATGCTCTCTCCCACTTGGGTGGTGCCACTTCTAATTCCAAGCTATTTCCAGAGAGAAATCACCACTACACTACTAATTGATCTTGCTCCACTTTGAAATCACAATAATAAAAAATCACCACTACACTTTGGATATGTTGTGATGCTAAAGCGTCAAACTTCCTCGAAAGTGTCTCAATCTGTGATGACAATTCCTTGAGTCCATAAATCCCTGCCGCTCTTAGTTGAGTCATACTCGAATACGGCCACTGATAATTAAATTCAGCTATGGTACCTGAAAAGAAAGTAAAATAGAAAGATAAATAAATAAATAAAATAATTTCAATTAAGACTAATTTGATTGAAATTAATATTGGCAAAAATAATTAAATTAATTGATCTTGCTCCAAAGAGACATAAAATCATTGATGATGAAGTGGTCAAGTTGTTAGCAGTCGACTTTATATTCGAGATTGATTACCGGGAGTGGTTGGTGAACATGGCTTTGGTTCGGAAGTAGAATGGGAAGTGGAGGATTTGCATAGACTACACATATTTGAATAACGCTTGTCTAAAGGACTTCTATCCACTTTCGCACATCGACCAATTGATAGATGCCACATCATGGTATACATTTTTGAGTTTTATAGACGCTTTTTTGGGATACAACCAGATTTCCATGCACAAGGACGATATCCCAAAAAAGGCTTTCATTACGCATCGGGCGATATATGCTTACAGGAAAATGAACTTCGAATTGCTAAATGTTGGTGCAACGTATCAAAGGATGATGAACTACGTGTTTCAGAAGCAGTTCGATTGAAGCATGAAGGTGTATATGGACGACATGAATTTAAAGTTGAAATGATTTATCAAAAATTATTAAACAATAAATTTTTACAAAAGTATGTCAGTTCGGGAATATTTGGATGACTTGGAGGACTATTTCCAGACTGTGTGACATTATAACATCAGGCTAAACCCGACGAAGTGCACTTTTGGCCTCGGATCGGGGAAATTTTTGGGTTATCTGGTAAGTAAGAGAGGAATAGAAGCTAATCTAAAGAAGATCAAGGCTATTCTAGATATGAAGTTTCCTCAATCGTTTAAGGATGTTCAGCATTTAATGGGCCGGATTGCAACATTGAGAAGATTCATGTCAAAATCAACAGAAAGGTGTCTACCTTTTTTGACACACTGAAGCGGCCAAAGAAAGAAAAACTTTTCAATGGAATTCGGAGTGAGATGATGCTTTTCAAGGAATTAAAAAGTATTTATCTTTGGCACCTCTACTGATAAAGCCGGTTCCTTCGGAACCTTTATATTTGTACTTGGCGGCTAGCTCATTGGCAGTAGGTGCAGTGTTGATTCGGAAGATCGGAGGAAAATAGTTCCTTGTTTACTATGTTAATCATGCTCTTCGGGATGTAAAGACCAGCTATCCAAATTTGGAGAAATTTTCTTATACTCTAATAATAGCTAGCAAAAGCTTCGACTTACTTTTAGGGTCAATTGATCGTGGTGTATACAGATCAACCTTTGAAGAAAATTTTGAATATACCTAGACATATAAGGGTGGCTTGCAGCTTGGGCTATGGAATTAACTCAGTTTATTTTGGAGTACCATCCTTGGACTGGCGATTAAAGGTTAGGCCTTGGCCGACTTTATGGTGGATTATTCTTTTTTCGAACCCGACTTGGCTGATAAACCAGAGGTGGTGTGTTCGATCTCAGATATTCAACCAGCTCTACCTCATGGACTTTGTATGTGGATGGATTGTCGACCTTGCAGATGTTAGCGGTGCAGGGGTAATACTAACAAGTCCAGAGGGGTTTAAGGTGCATCAGGCTAGTCGCTTCGGGTTTAAAGTAACTAACAATGAGGCTGAGTATAAGGCATTTTTGGCGGGTTTACGGTTGGCAATAGTCTTAAAGTATAGAGGTTGGTCATCTTCAGCGACTCGCAGTTGGTGGTCAAGTCAATTTTTGGGGAATACGAGGACCGGGGGGCCAGGAAAATGAAGTATCTAGTCGAAGTCATAAATTAGTTGCATTACTTCAGTTTCTATACTTCTTAGGGAGTCGATCGGTCGAATAACACAGTTGCTGATACTTTAGCTAGGCTAGCTAGGACGGATGTGAGTTCTTTAAGTGGGTTAATCTATTTGGAGGTTCTTCATGCTTCGTGCATTCAGAGGTCATAAGTATTGGTAGTAGAACGATCGGATTGTTGGCTTACGCCTTACTTAGATTATCTGGAAGATGACGTGTTACCTTCGAATAGGATGCTAGCGAAGAAAACAAAGTACATGAATTCAAATTTTGCACTTATCAATGGGGATTTGTATCGATGAGCATTCTCGTCTGAAGTTGAGTATGCATTTTGGGAAGTTTATGAAGGCATTTGTGGCAATCATATGGGAGCCAAGGCGTTGGTGTATAAGGTGCTCCGACAGGGTTATTACTGACCAACAATCTTCCAGGAGGCAAAGGAGTATGCACAGAGGTGTCCTAAATGCCATTTAAATAGTCATATTCGTCATCAACAACCCGAAGAGTTGTTATCGGTTTTGTCCCTGATCCCATTTGCAGTTTGGGGGATCGACATCTTGGGTCCATTACAAGAGGCAAAAGGGTAGGTCGATTTTTTTGTGGTAGCTATTGATTACATGGCAAAGTTGGTGGAGGCTAAACCCCTTCGGACGATCACCAAACAGGAGTGTCTTAAATTTCTAAAGAAGTTCATCATTTTTCGGTTCAGAATTCCCATGGTGCTAGTGTCAAATAATGGCAAACAGTTGGTGGGGTCTAAGTTTGAAGAATTTCTAAAAGAGTTGGGAATCCAACATCGAAAAACTTCAGTTGCTCATCCTCAATCTAATAGGCAAGTAGAAGTGACAAATCGAACTTTTTTGAACGGAATCAAGAGAAGGCTAGACGAACTAAGGGAAGGTGGCCCAAGGAGTTGCTTAGTGTTTTATGGGCATATTGAACTTCTCCTCGGACAACGACAGGCGATTCGCCGTTTAGGTTGGCCTACGGGATCGATGCCCTTGTTCCGGTCGAGATCGGGTCTGTTAGAGTTTGCATATTTTAATTTGATGATGAATATACTTAATGTATATTTGTACCAGCATAATTTGTACAATCCTTATAATGATTTGATTCAATGAACAAGGACTTAGATTAGAAATATCAAATAATGTTAGGTAGATCTTGTAGAAGCTGATCTGATGTATAGTTGATAGGTTTTTCAATATTCTTAAAGACACTGCTATTTTGAAATATGGATCGTAGAGTAAACGCATGATCGTAATACTTCAGATGGATCACAGAGCTACATGGAGTTATCATAAAGTTCACTACAAATCGTAAAGCATACTTCAGTTCGTAAAATGGACAAATGAATAACCTAGCCAAGAAAAACTCGTTGAGAAGAACCTGATAATAGAGTAGTCAAGTCTGAAAAACTGATTGACATTAGAGCGTTGAAAATTGAAGGTTTCGATATATTCACCAAACATCCTTGGTTGAAATTGAAGATCAGAATATGTGTCTACCAGCTAGTTGGTGATAGTGACACGTCAAGGGTGTTAGATGAGAAAATAGACTAATGTGACAGGAAAGCTCAAAAGAAGTTGACACATAGGTTTAAAACATCCACATCAAGGATCCTAGAATATATGAGCATTAATTGCACAAATGGGCATCTAGCAACGAGAAGAGTTTTAGCAGATTATGAAAGGCAACAAGGATTCAAACTGAAAAAGTGACGAACACTGATCAAAAAGCCTAAACTCTACAAAAGAAAAAGAACGAACTCAACAATCCTAAATATCTAGTTCACGCTGCTAAATACCTGAGAGGAAAAGCTTAACGCTATCTTAGCAGCATCTCTCAACAAGAATCAATCATCAGATTATCAGAGGGCTGAAAGTCTTTGTCTTAGTGACTAAACATCCAAGTCTGTTGGGCTTGAAGAGGTCTTAGTGTCCTTATCTTTGTGAATAAATCCTTAGTGAAATTCCTACTCAAGGAGTAGAAGAGTGGATTAGGAGTTATTCAGTCTCTGAACCACTTAAAATTTGTATGTGTCTTTACTTTGCTTTTCTTACCTTTCATCTGCTTGCTTATTGTATTTATCTTGCAAATATTCAAAATTGAGATTCATTTTCAATCTTCAAGGGATTTTTCAAAAGACAAATTTCGTTGTGCTTAATCAAACTGATTAATAACCATTTGGTAATATCTTATTAACTAACAGAAGTTTTAAAAGATCTATTCATCCCCACATTCGAGATCTATAAGTGTCTTTGGAAAATAATAAGTGGTATCAGATCAGGTTCTCACGAACACAAAGCTTACACTTTGAGTAGATCAATGGAACAAAATAAAAACGGTTCTAAGCTTGGTGCAGGCGTACATGGATGCTATTGATGATGATCTATTCGAGGCTATCCTCATTTATCCATATGTTCCTACAAATGTAACTCCTACAATAGACAATCCCAACAAGGAGGTTATAAAGATGCATGAAGAATGGACAAAGTACGAGAAGAAGTGTGTGCAGCTAGATAAAAGGGCCAAAAATATTCTCGTTATAGATTTGGAAGATGAAATCTTTGAGAATGTTGTCAATTGTACTACTACCAAGGAAGTATGGGAAGCCCTGTTGGTGATGCACGAGGGAATAAAAGAAGTTAAAGAAAATAAGCAATCTCTCCTAACTCATCAATATGAGATGTTCACTCATATTTTTGGAAAAAACATCACGACAACATATGAAAGATTCAACATCCTTCTCAAATCTCTAAGATCATATGGCAAGGTGTATCCATATAAAGACTTGAATATAAAATTCATGCGAGCATTACCAAGCAAGTGGGATGCCAAGAGCACAACTATCTGACACTCAAAGAATCTGCACAAGATAACTGTGTAGAAGCTCTATGGTAATCTACTTACCTATGAGCTGGAGCTGAATCAAAGAGTGGAAAATCTTTCTGAGAATAAGAGAAAGGATAAAGGTATTGCTCTTAAAGCCTCTGAAGATGTATCCAAAGCTTTAATCGAAGCTAAAGAAGATGATCGAGACGGCGCAGATGATGATAATGATGATATAGCCTTGCTTGCTCAAAGTTAAGAAAATTTATGAGAAAAAGCAGCAAATAGAAATCAAGGAAGAACTTCAACAAAGGCATCAGTAACAGAGAACAAGAAAAAGACTTATGTTACAATTGCAAGAAGTCTGACCATTTCATAGCAGAGTGTACCAAGCCTTTACGAGAGGATCTGAAAAAGTACAAACAACAGTCTGATAAGAAGAAAGAATATAAGGATTATAAGAAGTCTCACAAGAAAGATATAGGCCTAGTAGCTAATAGTTAGTGGAGTAACTTAGACGATGACTCCAGCTCAGACTTAAGTGATGATGAAGAACCTTAAGTAGCCAACCTGTGCTTGACGGCTATAGAGGAAGGCTCCAACACAACCATTGATCGTCGAGAAATTAACATCAGTGAGATATTTGACTTCAACTCTTCTAATATTAGTATGATGATCTTAGAATAGCCATGCATAATATTACATCTGAATTGCATAGATACATGGAGTTGTTCAGGGTTCTATCAAAGGATTATTCTCTTCTTCAAGATGAGAAAGAGAAAATGCAAGTGTAGTTGGAAACTATATTACGAAGCACTGCCTCTTTATCCAAGCTTGAATTTGAAAATAAGATTTTGAGAAAGATAACTGAGGCAAACACGTTGAGGGATCCTACTCTTAACTCTAAAATAGAGGAACTGAAAAAGATAATCTGTGACGCCCCCAAATAGGTTAAATACTCAACCCATTCTGAGTCGCCAAACTTTCAACAAATTCCTTCATGTATATCAAATTTGAACCAATATCCACCACATAATAGTTATTCATAAATAATATTATAAGCTCACAATATTAACAACCAGATCATTCCCAGGAAAGAGTGGGCTTTCCCATAAGAATTTCTCCTCACTGGTGCGCAATTATATAACTTAACCCCTTTCCTCGACAGAATTTTCTAGACATTGTCAATAATGTTATCTAATAATATCATTTAAGTAATATGTGTGACAATTATTGATTTAATACTGTAAACTACTGTGCAGTGGTTACTGTGACAATTATTGAATCAATAATATAAAATATCAATGTAGCAATTATTGAATCAACAATCTAAAATATTGAACAGTAATTACTGTAACAATTATTGAGTAAGTGACTTCTTACGTAAGAACCAATAATTTAAAATACTGTGCAATACCGTGTGCTACTGTGCAACAACGCGTATTACTGTATTTTTATCACCGGGTATTTTAACAGTTTAATGGTAACAGTTCTGTCGTTATTTTTAGAAAACTTATTCTTTTCATTTTTTTCATCCGATAGTTTTTCGTTATGGGGCCCACCAATGATTGCGCCGTCGTACGAATATTTCCCGACAAAAAGAATATTCCCCGACCAAACGAATATTCCCCTGACACAATGAATATTTTATAACCACTTGCTTACTTTGCAAAAATTTGCACATTTCACCCATAACTAAAGCATTATATCAAATCAACACTTTACTATTTCAAAATAATATATAAAGAAAATTAAATCTTTATTCATAAAAGTTGGGGTCTTACAACCTCCACTCCTTATGAAATTTTATCCTCGAATTGACGTACGTACCTGGTATGTCACAGAGGTGAGGATACCTCACTTTTATTTCCGATTCTAACTCCCAGGTCATTTCCTCGATATCATGGTTCCTCCACAAAACTTTAACTTGAGGTATAATCTTTGAGCGTAGGACATGTTCCTTCTTATCCAAGATCTTGACAAGTACCTCCTCATACGTTAAATCTTCGGCTATCTCGTCTGGTTCTAACTCAATAATGTGATTTGGATCTTTCACATATTTACGTAACACGAATATGTGAAAAATGTTATGAACACGAGACATGCTTGGAGGTAAAGCGAGTCTATAGGCCACATTTCCTACTCGGTCAAGGATTTCAAATGGACCAATGAATCGTGGTTTGAGCTTTTCTCTCTTTTCGAATCTCGTAACTCCCTTCCATGGAGCAACACGTAACAATACATGATCCCTAACATTAAATTCCACATCTCTTTGATGAAGATCTTCATAACTCTTTTGTCGATCTTGTGCCGTTTGTATACGTTGCCGGATCATTTGAATCTTTTTCGTAGTTATACGTACTAACTCCGGTCCCAACAATGTTGCTTCACCCACCTCATCCCAGCATACTAGAGATCGACACTTTCGTCCATACAATGCCTCGAATGGAGCCACGCCTATACTTGCCTGATAACTGTTATTGTACGAGAATTCCACCAATGGTAAGTACTTATCCCAACTCCCTTTTAAGTCTAGAACACAGAGTCTCAATAGATTTTCAAGAGTTTGAATAGTCCTTTTCGATTACCCGTCTGTTTGAGGATGATATGCTGAACTGAATCGTAAATCGGTGCCCATAGCTTTCTGCATCCAAAATCATGAAGTGAATCTTGGGTCACGATCCAAAACTATGGATACTGGTATGCCATGCAACCTTATAATCTTATTCACGTACATACGAGCAAGACGTTCAAGGGAATAAGTCTCCCGTATCGGCAAGAAATGAGCAGACTTGGTTAACCTATTAACAATAACCCAAATCGCATTTATGCCTTGAGAAACCTTGGGAAGACCTGTAACAAAATCCGCAGTAATGTGTTCCCACTTCCATTTTAGAATCTCAAGTGGTTGCAATGGACCCTTTGGCGATGCTCCGCCTTTACACGTTGATAAGTTAAACACCTCGAGATAAACTCCGCGATCTCTTTCTTCATATTGCTCCACCAAAATGTATGTCGAAGATCGCAATACATTTTGGTACTCCCAGGATGGATTGTAAACGGTGTGTTGTGTGCCTCCGTCATGATTCTATACTTCAAATCAGAATCGTTAGGAACACAAAGTCTGGAGTTGACTCGAAGTATTCCTTCTTCATCGATTCTTGCTTCTGGAATAGCACCTTCTTGCACTTTCTTCTTCATCTTCATCAGCTCCTGGTCTGTAGCTTGAGCAGCTTTAACTTTATCAATTAAAGCTGGTTCTACACGTATACTTGACATCATTGCACTCGTTCCCGTATATAATTTTTTACTCAACGCGTCAGCTACCACGTTTACTTTTCCAGGATGGTATTGGATGGTATGGTTGTAATCTTTCAACAGCTCAAGCCAACGTCGTTGTCACATGTTGAGTTCCTTTTGAGTGAAGAAATATTTAAGGCTCTTATGATCCGTATAAATCTCCACTTTCTCTCTATACAGGTAGTGTTTCCAGATCTTTAACGCGAAAACGACAGCTGCCAACTCTAGATCATGAGTAGGATAATTCCTCTCATATTCTTTGAGTTGCCGTGAGGCATAGGCTATGACTTTTCCATGTTGCATGAGAACATATCCTAACCCTTTGCCCAAAGCATCGCTGTAAATGACAAATCCATCCGAACCAGATGGTATTGTCAGAACAGGTGCTGAAATGAGTCTCCTCTTGAGATCTTGGAAGCTCTTCTCTCATTCCTTGTTCCATATGAATTTTGTATCTTTCTGAGTCAGCTGAGTTAATGGATTAACGATTCGAGAAAATTATTCCACGAATCTCCGATAATAACCAGCTAAGCCCAGAAAGCTACGTACTTTGGTCACCGACTTAGGTTTCTCCCAACTTTGTATTGCTTCAATCTTCGCCGGGTCAACAGATACTCCATATTTTGATACCACGTGCCCAAGGAATGCTACTTCCTCAAGCCAGAACTCGCATTTCTTCAACTTGGCATAAATCTTGTTATCACGAAGCCTTTGAAGTACCAGCTTCAAGTGGTGCTCATGATCTTCACGGCTTTAGAAATGGATGAGGATGTCATCAATAAATACAACCACGAACTGATCCAAATACTCCTTGAATATACGGTTTATCATATCCACGAAAGCAGCAGGAGCATTAGTCAATCCAAAAAACATAACTAAGAATTCATAATGCCCGTACCAAGTTCTGAAGGCAGTCTTTGGAATATCCTCAGTTTTTAATCTTTAACTGATGATATCCAGAACGAAGATCGATCTTTGAAAAGAATTGTGCACCTTGCAATTGGTCGAACAGGTCATCAATACGAGGTAGCGGATACCTATTCTTGATGGTGACATGGTTCAACTCTCGATAGTCAATACAAAGTCGCATACTCCCGTCTTTCTTCTTTACGAATAAAATAGGAGCACCCCAAGGAGATGTACTAGGATGAATGAAACCAATGTCTAACAACTCCTGTAGTTGGGCCTTTAACTCCTGAAGTTCAATAGGAGCCATTCGATTTGGGGTTTTAGAAATGGGTTTTGTACCGGGTTCAAGGTCAATAAAAAATTTAACTTCACGTTCTGGGGGTAGACTGGGAAGTTCTTCTGGAAATACATCAGGGAATTTATTGACAATAGAAATATCATTCAAATCTGACGTATTTTGGTTTAAATCAGTGACATGGGCTAAAAAAGCTTGACATCCATTTTTTAATAAACGAATAGCTTTATGACTTGAAATGATTGATTTTAGGGGTTTGGTTATTTGAATTCGCACAACAGGTTGGTTAGGAATATGAAAACTAACCCTATGAAAATAATCAATTTTGGCATGATAAGTGGTTAACCATTCAATTCCTAAAATCACATCAAATACAAGTATTTTCAAAGATATAAGATCAACAGGTAGGGTGAGGGTACCAATTTGAATTAAGCAAGATTTGTAAACTGTGGATGTAACGAAGGTTTCACCCAACGGAGTTTCAACAGATAAGTCAAAGTCTAATTTCTCAGGAGTCAAGTTCAAACGTTGAGCACAAGCAGGTGAAATAAAAGAATGGGTAGCACCGGTATCTAATAAGGTATAGACTTTGCAAGAGTTTACGATTAGCTTACCCGAGATAACCTTATTCGGGATCCTCGCTTGTTGGGCAGTCACGACAAATGCTCTTCCAGGAATTACTGACTTTGACTTGTCCGGGACAGCCTTTGGAGTCACCATCCCTACTGAACTTGGTTTCTCTACAGGACACACTCGAGCAATGTGACCTTCCTTTCCACAGTTATAGCACACCTTGGATTGCTGTGTGCAGTTAGGGCTGATGTGTCCCTCTTGCCGGCATTTCTAGCATATGACCGGTGGTCGTTCTCCTTCCCTAGAAACAGTTATTGATGTTGGTGCCGACGTCTTTACGTTGTCATTGTTGTACCTTCTCTTCTTAAAATCTCCCCCGACTTACTTCTTCTATTATCATGGCCACGATTACCACCAGAGTGGTTACCGCTTCTGTCATGATATTTTCCTCCCCGCTGGTTGTCATTGTTCTGATGATTGCTGCTACTGGTACGACCATGGTTATTGTCCCTTGGTTGAACATAATCATTATCTCATTCTAACAATTGGGCCCTGTTCACCACATCTGAATATAAAGAAAGTTTGTGAGAAATGAGGTACTGACGAATTTCGGGTTTCAAACCTCTTAGAAACATCCGCATCATACGTTCCTCATTATCAACCAAAAGAGATGCGAACCGGGATAACTCCGCAAACTTAGCCTCATACTGGGACACAGTCATGCTGATCTGTTCCAGTTTGATAAACTCTACCTCCCTCATATGACGAATACTTTCTGAAAAGTACTTGTCATTGAACAGTTTCTGGTACTCTTCCCAAGACATCTTGAGTGTGGCAGGCTACGTATGCTTCACAGATTCCCACCAATAATCTGTCTCTCCACAGAACATAAATGTGGCGAATGGAACCTTATGTTCCTCCGTGCATCCCAAGACATCAAATATCTTGGTAATTTGCTTAATCCAATTTTTTGCCTTGATTGGATCTGGCTTTCCCTGAAACTCTGGTGGTCCCAACTCTTTAAACTGCTTGGCAGTGACAAGCCACGAGTTGTTATTTCCACCCGTATTATGAACACGAGTCTCCCTCGTCTGGTTTTGCATGAACTGCAAAAAGCTTCTAAACATCCCATAGTTCATCGTCTAATCGGTGGCGTTGTTTACAGGAGAATTATTGTCATCCTGTTGCACGTTCTCCTGATTGGTGATTAGAGGTGTTTCAACGGTCTCATTCACTCTATTGCTTAGATTTTCAGCTGTCATTCTCAAATACTGCCATAAAATAAGGGTTAATTAAATAAATTAATTTATCACATATTAACCTTATGTTCCGACCGACCAATTAAATACCAGATAAGCTTAGGTAGGACACACTAGCGAAGGATTTACTCTTCTCTCCCCTCCTAGTTCTATTCCCAGATCTCCGCCAGAGATCATATCCCTAAGTTCTGATACCAACTGTGACGCCCCCAAAATAGGTTCAATACTCAACCCATTCTGAGTCGCCAAACTTTCAACAAATTCCTTCATTTATATCAAAATTGAACCAATATCCACCACATAATAATTATTCATAAATAATATTATGAGCTCACAATATTAACAACCAGATCATTTCCAGGAAAGAGGGGGCTTTCCCATAAGGATTTCTCCTCATTGGCGCGCAATTATATAATCTAAACCCTTTCCTCGACAGAATTTTCTTGACATTGTCAATAATGTTATCTAATAATATCATTTGAATAATATGTGTGACAATTATTGATTTAATACTGTAAACTACTGTGCAGTGGTTACTGTGACAATTATTGAATTAATAATATAAAATATCAACGTAGTAATTATTGAATCAATAATATAAAATATTGAACAGTAATTACTGTAACAATTATTGAGTAAGTGACTTCTTACGTAAGAACCAATAATTTGAAATACTGTGCAATACCGTGTGCTACTGTGTAACAACGCGTATTACTGTATTTTTATCACCGGATATTTTAACAGTTTAACGATAACAGTTCTGCCGTTATTTTTAGAAAACTTATTCTTGTCAGTTTTCTTCATCCGACAGTTTTTCGTTATGGGGCTCACCAATGATTGCGCCGTCGTACGAATATTCCCCGACAAAAAGAATATTCTCTGACCAAACGAATATTCCCCGACACAATGAATATTTTATAACCACTTGCTTACTTTGCAAAAATTTGCACATTTCACCCATAACTAAAGCATTATATCAAATCAACACCTTACTATTTCAAAATAATATATAAAGAAAATTAAATCTTTATTCATAAAAGTTGGGGTCTTACATAATCTCTATGTGAAATCGTTCTTCCTCATCTATGGATTCACTGATCACAAGTCAGAGAGCTGTTTCTGATAGATCAAGATTGGGGTTTGAAGGTCTATCTTCATCTAACCTAAGTATGGAACAATTAGTGGAATCTAACAAAAATAATGCTTCTTCTTCCCATAGAAGCATTGTGTTTGTAAAATCCAAAGAGACTGTTGAGCCGAGTATTTCATGTTGTCCAATATCTGCTGACCAGATTATTGTTCCAAAGGATAACAAGTCACACACTAGTTTAGGTTTTGTAAAATCACAAAGTAAAACCAAGTTTACGACCATGCCTCAAATAGTCGTAGAGTTTGGAAATAACTCTATGAGTCAATCTGGAATTAATCGTAGAACTAGTTCTTACTCTACGAAATTTCAAAATCATAGAACAGTGTGAATGCAGGGAGGTTAATCAAGAAGAAAGGTATATCTACCATATAAGTTCCAAGTGAGAAGATATCCACACACAAACTTACACGTACAATATATAAATTACTATAAATGTCATAAATATGGGCATAAGACTATTGATTATTATTTTGAGCATATTATATATCGTAGACCCAAGATTAGGCAAGTCTGGGTTCCCAAGGTAACTAATATTGCAGGACCCAAGAGAGTATGAGTACCAAAATAAACAATGATTGTACATGCAGGTACCAAGGTTAATGGAATCTGTTTGGTATCTTGATAGTAGGTGCTCAAGGCACGTGACTGGCAATAAAGCTCTTATGTTATATTTTAAAGCTAAAGATGGTCCATCAATTATCTTTGGAGATAACAACTTTGGGAAAACCATAGGATACGGTTCTATAGGAAATAGAGTTATTTCACTTAGTAAGGTTCCCTATGTTGATGGATTAAAGCATAACCTTCTTAGCATAAGTAAGCTATGTGACAAAGGCCATCAAGTCATCTTCCTCAACAACCAGTGTCAAGTTTGAGATCTGGAAACTAACTCTGTTAAGCTAACTGGATCAAGAGAAGGAAATGTTTATGTGATTAATCTCTCTAAAGTAAGTTCCTAAGTATTAGCTTGCTTCTTTTCGACAGCTTCAGAAGATGTGAGCTGGTTGTGGCATATGAGGTTGTCTCACCTGAACTTCAAGAGCATGTCATACCTTGTCTCAAATGATCTAGTCAGAGGTCTACCTATGTTAAAATTCGTCAAAGAAAGACCTTGCAAAGCCTGTCAGCTAGGAAAGAAGACCAAGAACTCATTCAAAAGCAAAACTGGTTAACTCAAATGAAAGGCCCCTACAACTTCTTCATATAGATCTTTTTTGGGCCTGCTCCAATGGCTAGCCTTGGAGGAAAAAGATACTCACCGTTGGTAATGGATGACTAAACCAGATTTACGTGGGTATTCTTCTTAAGTTCTAAAGATGAGACCAACACTCAATTGATTAGATTCTTCAAGCTAGTAATGAATGAGAATGACGAGAATATAAAAACTATAAGGAGTGATCATGGCAGAGAATTTGATTATTCTGAAGTTAATCAGTTATGTGAACTCCACAGCAGAATGGAGTAGCTGAAAGGAAGAACATAACATTAATTAAAGTAGGAAGAACATTTCTTGCAGCAACCCATTTACTAGAATATTTTTGGGTATGCAGAAGCTATTACTACTGCGTGCTGTACACAGAATAGATCCTTGATCCACTCTAAAATCAAAAAGATGCCCTACGAGTTACGAAAAAGAAGAAAGCCAAATATTAGCTACTTTCGTACATTTGGCAGTACGTGTTACATCCTCAACAACGACAAAAGATACCTGACTAAATTCCAGCCTAAATCAGGCAAAGGAATTTTTCTTGGATACTCTATGGAAAGCAAAAGCCTATAGAGTGTTCAATAAAAATTCCTTGACAATAGAATTATCTATCCATGTTACATCCGATGAAGCTAATGAAGGTGAACCAAGCAAAACAACATAGCTTGAAGAAGTCGTAGAGATGGAACCTCAAATCGCGGAGCATGAGAATCCTACAATCGATAAAACTGAAGCAGATGTTCCAGACCCTACGATCGTAGTGCTAGACAAAGAAATCTTAGAGTCTCTACTTCTAAATATGGGAACTCTACGAATTAATGAAGATGCAGAACAAGAACCAAATCTTGAAAAGCTTAGATAAGAAGACACAAGGACTGATATTCCATCTGGAACCAGATGGGCAAGAGATGACACTTAGAATCTAATCATTGGAGATCTAAATGCACGTGTCAGAACCAGATCATCCACTCAAATGAATGTTTCTATCTGAGCTTCCTCTCTAAGATTGAGCCAAAGAAGATCGAAGAAGCTCTAGAAGACTCAAGCTGGATCAAAACTATGCAAGAGGAGCTAAATCAGTTTGAAAGAAGCAAGGTTTGGAGGTTGGTTCCTAGACCAAAAAAGTATCCAGTCATTGGCACAAAATGGGTCTTCAGGAATAAAATGGATGAAGCTGGTGTGATCACAAGAAATAAGGCAATATTAGTAGATAAAAGATATTCACAGGAAGAAGGAATTTATTATGATGAAACCTTCGCACCTGTTGCAAGACTAGAAGCCATCAGGATGTTCCTAGCTTATGCAGCCCACATGAGATTTAAGGTATTTCAAATGGATGTTAATAGTGCATTTCTCAATGGTGAACTTCAAAAGGAGGTCTACGTTGAACAACCACCAGGTTTTACCAATCCTACTCTTCCTAATCATGTCTATAAACTAGATAAATCACTTTACGATTTAAAGCAAGCACCTAGAGCATAGTATGAAACACTCACTAATTATCTTATTGAAATTTGATTTACTAAAGTTAGAGTTAATGCAACTCTATTCCTTAGGAAGCATAAAGATAAAATTCTATTAGTTCGAATCTATGTAGATGATATTATATTTGGCTCTACTGACGAAAAATATTGTGAGAGATTTGCCAAGTTAATGCAAAATAAATTTGAGATTAGTATGGTGGGTGAGCTCAATTTCTTTCTTGGACATCAAGTCAAGCAAACCGATGAAGAATTTTTATAAATCGAGCCAAGTATATAAAGGACCTTCTTAAAAAGTATGTCTTAGAGTCAGCAACCCCCATGAAGACTCCAATGGCATATGCAACCAAACTTAACAAAGATGAAAATGATAAAAATATTGATATTACTCAATACATAGGTATGATTGGATCTCTCTTGTATTTGACTGCTAGTAGACCAGATATCATGTTCTCCACCTTTATTTGTGCTAGATTTCATGCTAAACCTAAGGAATCTCACCCAATAGCCGTAAAAAGAATTTTCAGATATCTCAAGGTCACTTTATATTTGGGCTTGTGGTATCCCAATGAGTCCCTCTTTGATCTATTAGGATATTCATATGTAGATTTTGCATAGTGCAATATTGACAAGAAAAGTACTAGTGGGACCTGTCAATTACTTGGCAACAGACTTGTTTCATAGTTCAACAAGAAGTAGAAATTTGTGTCAACTTCTACTGCAGAAGTTGAAAATATTGTAGCTAGTAGCTATTGTGCTCAAATCCTATGAATGAAAAACCAACTTGCTGATTATGGGTTTGATTTCAAGTCAATTCCTATATTTTATGATAATATTATAGTGCCATCTCAATCACTTATAATCCTGTCATGCATTCTAGAACCAAACATGTAGACATCCGATATCATTTTATGAGAGATCATGTATAGAATGAAGATATCTTTTTGCATTTTATTTCAATTGAAGATCAGCTAACAGATGTATTTACTAAGCCATTGGATGAATCTATATTTAACAAGTAAATAAGTGAGTTAGGAATGTTAAATTTGCGTCCATAATACTATATTTCTAGATGTTGATACCAAGTGCAGGGAAGAGAATCGTAGAACTGCTCATATTGTGAAACGATCGCAAAATTGTTTAACGATCGTAAAGAGGAAGTAGTTCACAAAGATGAAAGTTTATTGTAGAATGAAAAGAGGTACTTTACGAAGGGTAAAATTAAAGGCCTTCAAAATAAAAAGGCGCGTATCACTCACGTTTAGAAGAGCAATTAGAAAATAAAGTTACTGCTTTACAGCTGTAAATTACAGAACTGAAACGATGTGGAACCTATCATATCCTGACACGTATTTCACTTCATAAAATTAGAGGGAAGTTATATAAAATATTTTCAAATTCAATTTCTAACCTTTATGCTTTCATTTTAAAATCTGAGTCTTAGAGTTCTCAAAGTCTCAAAAGCTTTCTAACCCTAGTTCTCAAAATCTAAAGAAAACTTAAACACTTGTGCAAAATTTTCCAAATTAATTTTATTCAAATGACAAACTTCCAAATCTTGACCGGTATCCAACTATGCTCTGATCAGTTTGTTACTCAAGAAAAGAAAATCAGAGACATTCTCATACTCGTTGAACAGGCTGGGTTCTCTAAGTGTCTGAAATACAACACCAATATCTACATAGACTTCATCAAGGAATTCTATCTCAATGCTGTGTTTAAAAAAGGGTGTTTTAACAAACAAGGTCAAAGGAGTTACACTTTAGATGGGAGTTATCAAAATCAATGCTTGTCCGGGTTTTCATAACAATGGTCTTACTTCGCTGGATGAAGTAGATTTTAAAGGACTAAAATCGATGGGTCATAAAAAGAACCCTTAACTAAAAGGGCTGAAGAACCCTTAGCTAAAAGGGCTGAAATTGTGGGATGTGCATAATCTAGTAATTAAGACAATACTCAAGATTCAGTATGTGAGTTACAACTGAAGTTCATGACTATAGTTTTTCAAGCAAAGAAGATCAACTTTGGCACCATACTCACAAATTGGCTGGCCAAATAGGCTGGAGATTTTGAAAAATAAAAGACGTCAGGAAAATTTGCTCCCAAAATGTTTCAAGGGAGGCTATTAAGCATTATTTTGAAGAAAAGTCTGCAGAACAAAATTGCAGATAGATAAGGGGTCCCTATAAATGCAAACAAAAAGATCACCCCAAGCTATTTGATAACTAGAAGAGAAATCCTTTGGAAAATATGAGGTCCAAATAGTCTGAAGGTGGTAGTGAGAGAATGATCAGTGAAAGTGCAGAAGCCAGTGAAAACTATGGGAAAAAGGAAGGTGGAAGTAATTGAGGAAGAAGAGGTTTCACAAGGGTCAGTTTCTCCTCAAGTTCGTAGAGCTCCTGACTATACTTTCGATCAACAAAAGAAGAAAATGAAGATATTAGAGAAAGCTGTCCAAGAGTTCCCCAAGGATACTCAAGAAGAGGTGAAAACTTCTGCACAAATGAAAGATGCAGAAGATAGAAACACTCCTTTATCTAAGATGGTTCTAAGGAGAAAAAGGCAAACTCAACGGAGAAAGGCTGCAGTTCAAATGGAAGAACAAGCAGGAGAATCCATGCCTCCTCCAATCGAAGAACATGAAGAAGAAGAAGCCAAAGATGCACAATGTGTGCTGATAAGAAAGAATTGAGGAAAAAGAAAATCCAATTCCTTTGGTCCAAAGGCAGAAGAAGTTCTTGTTAAAAAAGGGTTTTACACCTAAACCTCAAAATTATGATGAATTGATGGCTGAGATGGTTTTTGTGCTTGAGCCACAAAATGAAGAAGAAGTGATGAAAAGGCTCACACGCCTGAGCCATAACTTGTAGAATTGGCCATAAAGACAAATGAGCGAGAGCCCATTAATGATGATATTGTTCAAACATTGAAAGATGCAAGCTCTGTGCCTAAAGAGAAGAAGAAAAGAAAATTAAGCAAGATGATTGAGAAAAAAGATAGAAGAAAGAAGAAAACTAAAAAGTTGAAAGCAAAACAAAAAAGGAAGAAGGCAGAAGCTAAGCAGAAAAGGAGAGAATAGAAGAAGAAAAGAAATAAAATGATAACCAAAAACAAAGAAGATTCAGTTCAACGATCGACTTATTCTTCAGATGCCTCTCTATGATTGACGCATGTCATCAAAAATGTCGTAAAGGATACTACTAAGAGTTTTGACCATGCGATCATAATGCCAGAGGATCCTACCTTTGAGGGGGAGCAACCAGTGCCAGAAGAGCCCTGGTTACCTCCGCAGAGAGCATATCATTCGGGCATTTGCAGAATCATTCTTACTAGGCGAGTGATGAGTGGATAATATACCCATTAATTAGGTATTTTTAGACTTAATATTATATTTGTTTTTAAGTATTTTAGGACATTTTATTTGTTTAGTATGTATTTTGTAGGTTAATGCAGCTGAAAGGAAAAATTCGATAATTTTGGGTGAATAGTGGCAGTTTCATAAATAAGTGTAAGTTGAATTGTGGGGCATTTGTTTTGTGAAGGATTTGAATGCTGGGGCATTGGGAGTCAGGAAGTGGATGAAAATTCTGTTGACTAGATCAATTTCTATTAGGATTTGGAGACTTTAAGCCTAATTATGATGGGGGAAATTCAAGTATAAAAGGAAAAAGAGCTTCTAAAAAGACACACAGAGAATAGAATTTAGATTAAGACTTGGAGATTGAAGATTGGAGATTCAGAAGGAACTTTCAAGGAGATCAAGACGGAGACTTGAAGACTGAAGAAAATTCTACTCAGTTTTTCTTTACTTCTTCTTATCTTTGTTTTTGCGAATCTAAGTTGATGTTTAATTTTGGATTTCTAGTTTTTAATTCTAGCATGAACTAATTTTCCAATTAAGGCTACAATGGAACCTTTTATGTTTATGAATTGATTATCTAATTTAATCCAATTATTTATTTAAATTGAGTTGTCTATCATATTTCGTGCTTATTGATTAATTGTCCGATCAAAAATTAGCATGGTATACTAGATGAATTCGGGAGATGAAATCTAGGGTTATATCTGAATGTGATAGCTTGTATTCTTAGTTATTTGCATGAGATGAATAATTAGGGTTGTGAATTGAATATGGATATCTCTTTTCACTACATGTAACTCATGGGAATTGATATTTAATGAATTTTATTCTTTTGTTTTGCATATGAATATCACATAATTAATTGAGTTGAATAATTTTATTTGATCACCTGGAAAAGGGCCTATAAATACTTTGAATTCCTGTTAACAACTTAAGTGGATTTAATAATTGGATAATTGATTTATATTGCATAATTGGGGATATTGCAGTTTTAAGCCTTTATCATCTGAATTAATTCTTTGTGTTAACTTAGTTTTAATTACTTTAATTTAGTTTTTAATTAATGATCATAAATTCGGTTATTTAAATAAAATTGGATTGATATAAAATTAGTAGTTAGGATTTGTTAAATAGGGATTCCTCGTGGGTACGACACTCTTTATTATCACTTTATTACTTGTTGATCGTGTATACTTGCACGTAACTGTTGATTGCGAAATCAGATAACAACGAGAAATTCCAGAAATTGCTCATTTTCTTCTGGATGATTTTGAAGGCATAAGGGCAGGTTGAATGAGAGTGGTGCATTCTACAGATCCTTTGTTCACTCTTTTTTATGAATTAGAGATAGACTGAAGTATAACTGTGTATGAGCCAAAGGGTGATCAGTTGTTTTACTTCATGTCAAGTTTGCCTCTACTCCAAGCAATGATGCAATGTGATCACAGCTTTGTCTAATGGGTGTATATAAAGTTTCCAAGTCTAAAGCTAGTGTCTCAGAACTTTCCTAGAGTTTTAAGGTATGCTACCAAATTGCTATGCTCAATACCCTTCAATTCAGAGCCTCGTGCATTCCCTCATATTCTATCTATGTTCATATATTTACTTCCATCTTTTGCTTGCAATGACGAGATCATAGACTTATCCTCTACGATCTTTGAGCAACCTTCCATCTCATAAATATCAACTTTTATTTGTTTTGAAGAATCTTATACTTCTATGCACGAAGAGTCTCGTCACTCTACGGGCGATGTAAATAATACATGTCTTCAAATTGTAGAGTTTCAAACCTCTACTGATCCTACACAAGAACTTTACTTTTCGATCGTAGAGCTCTCACACCCTACGATCGATATTGAACAAACTAGTTCCCCAGTTCATTAGCCAATTCCCATAGTAGAGTCTCTTTTCCCCCATTTATATATCAAGCCTACTGACAACACCTTAGAATTCATCTCTTCATTCAGACTCCACCTCAACATGGTCTTCATATTCTCCAGATATAGAGTCTCTACACCCTACGTCTGATAAATCTAAAGCTTTTGTGATCATTCCTTCTACTAACACTTCTGTACCTCCTTTATCTCCAAAACAAGTATATTCCATTCGGCATTCCTTCCTCTTCTCAAAATGAATTCTTTGATTTGCCTCTTGCACTGATCAATTTATCTCAAGGTCCTCAAAGCATTTTAGAGGTCACCCCTACTCAAGTCATGGAGCGTCTGGATAAAATAACTCAGTTTACAGCTTAGATGTCTCATGATATTGATGATAAGCTCGAAAAGAATAATGCTGATCTTCAGCATCATACAGAAAAAAAACACTACTACAATACGTGGATTACCTAGTGTAACAGGTAGAGAAATTCAAAAGCAGCTGCAATCCATGTTCATTGATATAACTAGTCGTCTTCATAAGTGCGACCAAGATTTCTTTGACATTCTAGCCGAGCATAAACAAGCCAACCTAGCTCTTTAGCTACAATATGAGTCCTCCCTCAAATTCGTCACTGACAAGCTTTTTGAGCTCAGTGGCACATTCTCGGACTTTACGAGATCTATAGAACTGAACGCATTCAGCACTAAAGAGTTAGTTGTATAGCAAAATGATCAAGAAACTACTTGTCAGAACGAGATTCGTGCTGATATTGTAATGTCATTCTCCTAAACTTCGGGAACTTGTTGATGTTGTTCAACATCTTTCACGATTTCCTGATAACAAAAAGGGGGAAAAAGGAAGGCAAGGAGAAAGGCAAAAATGGGATAAATATTCGACTCAGGGGGAGAAACGAAAAAAAAAATCAAAAGAAAATATCCATTACCTCTCTGATCCTTAGATCACCTCCTCATCGTCCATCAGGTGTTCCTCTAGAGCAAGGTTGATCCTCTTCACAACAAGAATCATCGAGTAGAGTCACTTCTACTGGTATTTAGGTTCCCACTGGTGATCCTACTTATCTTCGAAGAAATCTTCAAGGAACCCATGTCGTAGGAGAAGAGAGAATGGATGTATCACACCTTGGCCCAAGAAATTCTGTTGAAGAGATCATAAGAAAAGCGAACGAAGATAGAATCAGATCTGATTGCAGAAAATAATCTGAGAAGAAATGGTTCTCGAAGGAAAAAGAGTCAAGGAGGTAAAATAAGAGATTTCTCAAAGTTGTCCAATATGTAATTTTTGTTTTTGAAATCTCTTGTGAACATTTATAATACATTAATAAATTCATGCTTTTGATCTAAGCAATATAATGACTTATTGTATTTTAAGGCATTTAATTTTAAGCAACTACATCTTAGTTCTTGATGAATGTTATTGAACTACTGATTTTGTCATCATCAAATAAGGGGAGATTGTTAGAGTTTGCATATTTAAATTTGATGATGAATGTGCTTGATGTATGTTTTTACCAGTATGATTTGTACAGTCCTTATCTCAATTACATAGACTAATTTTCTCTTTTCAAATGATTAGAACTTTGATAAGAAGAGAAAAAAAACTTTTTAGAGAGAGAGTATGTAGGCAAGGAGAGTAAGCTTTTCTTTTCAAGTGAATTGACAAAGAAAAATGAATGAAAGTGCCTCCTATTTTTAGTTTTTCTGAGCTTGGGGAAAAATAATAATTTTGAAAATCAATGACTAGGATTACTTAGATTTAAATTTAATGGTTCGAATAGAGCAAAAACAATTTTCACACGGATTGCCAAATACTGATAGTTTCAAAATCTTAGCCCATACACATTTTAGTCAACTTAGTGCATTAAATGCCCGTATGTCAAAAACATAATCTTCAGCCTCTTAGAAAATTCGGTCAATAAGCAAATAACTTTGTCCCAATATAATTGACACATGCAAATTAATTTCATTTCCATGCATCTCATAATTTCGGTTAAAGGCTATAAGACTTCATTTAATACTTCCATGCTCATATATAAAACACACACACACACACACACACACACACACACACACATATATATATATATATATATATATATATATATATATCATGCATGCATATTTTAGAAATATTTGCCCCTTTTTGTGAAAATAATTTTTGAAAATAATAGGAGATCTCCTTGCCTTAAGAAATATTATTTTGTGAATTAATTTATTTAACACTTGATATGTAAATTATCAAGGTCAAGAAAATCAATTCAATAAAATTTAGAAAATATTTTTGGTCAAAGTAAATAAGATAATTAAAACAATTATAATATAAATCCTATGGAGAGGATTCTACCCTTTTAATTAATTTATTTACTAATTATTGTTATCATCAAAATAAACCTAAAAGTTAAAGACCTAACATAAAATATTTGTTAGGTTTTATTGAAGGAGAGGGTCAGAGATGCTTACTCGGCCTTGATGCATAAAGTTGGCGTATATGAGCTCTTTGAGACTCACGTCTTCGAACCTCTTTTCATCGGTAGGGAGGACGAAGTTCTCAAAGAGCTCATGAGGGTAGTCTTCGGGATGGTCTAGCCATAACGTCATCGAGGCTCGAACCTCTTGGATGTGGCTAGTAGAGGCTGAAGCTTGTTGGGGAGAAGGGGGAGGAGGATGACGTTCGGGTGATGGCTCTGTGCGGGGTTTTTTGGCTGGTAGTTAGGATGGAGGGTCTTCAAATTCTTTTCTTTTTTGGTTTTGGGTTTTGATTGGTTTGGTAGTCGATGTCGGATCGATGATAACTATTTGAGGTTCGGTGGTAGGTGTAGATTCGGGTTAGGAGGTGGATAGTCCCGAAAGGGTGTTTTTAGGAGCTTCGGTTGTGGATTTTTGATCGATAATCTTCATCAGACGCCTTCTTTTTACTCGGAGGAGTGTGGTTATTTTGGAAAGGGGTATGTCTAATGGACTTATTTCAGTAAAAGATGGTGTTGGGATGATTGTGGAGGATTCAAACATCGAAACGGTTGTGATCGATTGTACTAGAATGGGGGATTTAGTAGGTGTTTGTTAAGGGATGTTTGTTTCGGTTGGAGAGGTTGGTAGAGTAATAGAATGAGTTCGACAGATGTTGGGGGTTGAAGTCGGCTTGATAAGAGACACTGCGAGAAGCAAAAAGTTAAGTCAGAAGGAAAATTTATAATGTGTTAAATTGAAGGGTTCATGACTTACATTTATGTTTATACAACCAAGTTTGGTCGCTCAGGAGTTCGAGATCCCATTCTTTCACTAGTGTAGCTTTTTGATGGTTTTGACCAACTCTTTAAGTTGGACCCGTGATAACTCTCCGATGGCTACATTTGGTCGGGAGGCTTCGACCCAATCAAGAACTTAGTGGGTATCAGGGCCTCAGATAAAGAAACATTGTGAGTGTCATCCCTTATTGCTTGAAGGAGTCTTCATCGGGGAATGTTTTTTAATCACTTTGCTTTGTTGTTTGTTTATCTGCCTAAATTCCGACTCCCTGGATCGGCTCATAGAGAATAAAGAGAAGAAAAAGTCAATGGTGGGGGGGATGCCGAATTCGTGGCATAAGGTGATGAAGGATATGATGTAGATGTAGGAGTTTGACACTAGTTGTGTTAGGCCGACTTCGATGAAACCTAGAAGGGTGACTTGAAGACATGAAGGGGAAGGCATACAAAATATTTTAGGGTGGTAAGGGCTATGAGGGTTCACCCATTAGGATGGTGGTATATTCGTTTAGTGGGGAGAGCGACATGGAGTTCGTAGGTCACCAAAATATGATATTGTTCTCATTTTTCGACGAGGTCATCGGCAACGATTGTGGAGATAGTGTTGATATGGATGAAAACTTCCTCGTTAGAATACTCTCATCATTTTTTGAATATCCAGCTTAGCCTTGGATGGGACTGGAGCATGGGGGAAGAGGGAGTGATGGTGGTGATTACGTTGGAATAGGTGGTAATGGCGGTGTTCGTGGTGGAAGAAGAAGTTGCAGTAGTGGGGATGAAGGTGAAAATAGGTATGGTACTTGAACCCGAGGTGGAGCTGTGGCTGATGTTTTCAGTGGAGGAGATTGGGATGTTAGAAGATGGAATTCTTGGAGCAGCCATAAGAGAATCGAAAATAAGTTTGCCATAAAAGTGGGGATGAAGTAAGTAGGGAAGCAGGCAGAGCAAGCTCAAAAGATTTTGAAAAATTAGATCTTGAAAGTGGCGGTTGGTTTTGAGCATGAAAGGCTTTTGAAGTGACTGGCCCTTTAACTTCTCTCGGTTTCCTAAATACGATGCATTAATTAGGTCGAAATGATGGTGAACATGGTAGTGGTGTAGGGACCAAATAATGAGTGTTAGGTACATTACTGAAGTAATTAATCTTGGACTTGGTGTATTCACATTTATTATTCAATTATTGGGCTTTAAATTCTGGACTCTTCCATTAAATGTCCCATTACAATGAAAGACTCAGGGAAATATTGGGGCATGATTATTTGGGCTCAGTGGATTCGGTGGGCCATAGTCCACGTGGAGGAATTCTCCCCACGCATGGATCTGTTTGGGCAGGTGGAGAACTTTAAGGAATCTAAGATTCCTAATTATATTTGATTTCTAACTCCTAAGGAAAGTGTTAGGATAGAATCTGATTTCCTTTCTTTAAGGAGATTCAGTTCAATCCCATTAAGGAATATGACCTAATGAGAAATCCTATTTCGATACGGGAAATGGCATGTGGAGGAGGTGCGATCACTGTAAATACAAGGCTATACCAAGGTTCTCAGGGACACACAATATCTATTATTTTCCAACATTAAATACCTCTATTGTTAAATCTTGTTCATCCTGTACTTATTCTCATACTAGAGCTATCCCCCGACGGCCCAGGTCGTCAAGCTTCTTCGTGTGATTTTGTTTCTATGCAGGATTGGACGCGCTTTTGGTGATTGTGATGCGTGGACGAATCTTGACATTAACACCATCCTTTTTCAAATCAAAAGGAAAAAAACAAAATAATAAGAAAAGAAAAAAATAATATATATATTTTTTGATTCTTGTTATATATTGCGAAAGTTTTCTGTCGAAGTACAATTGTGAAAGATATAAATATATGGGATTGAATATGATTTATAAGAGTGTCTCACCACATTATATATATAGGCAATGCTCCACAGCAAGCGTTTGCTATGGAAACTATTCCAATAAATATATCTTACACCGTTAATCCAGATATCCAATGGCCCAAAAATATTTTTTTCACTGGCCGCAAGTAGGAGTAGCGGCTAGAGATTTTTTTTTGTTGGCCGCAGATGGGAGTAGCAGACAGGAGAATTTTTTTTTTGCTGGCCACAAGAGGGAGTAAAGGCCAGGAGAAATGTTTAAAATACCCCACATTAATTAGATTTAAATAGTTTCAATATATAAAATAGTGTATAAATAATTTCTTAAGTAATAAAAATTAACATTATCAACTATATATAATGTATTTATTTTTATAAATAATTTTATAAATATGAATATTTAAAATTATTAATTATATTCAATGTATTTATTTATATGAATAATTACATTGAATAATTATTAAAATATAAATACATTAAAAAAGTTACAAAATATATCGCTATCATTTCCCAAAATATTTTATATATACTGAGATAATTATTCTCCATTTGTCAAAACTTTGGTCATCATTATTTGACTTTCACCCAATTTATGGTAATACGAAATTTTGTTGATGTTGGTTGAGCTCAAGTAAAAATTTAAGCACTTTTTGTTGGTTTTATATTTGTTACTTACTTTAGTTTACTTTTTTTTTAAAATGGAAAAAGATTATATGTTACTGTCACAATCTGTAGTCGAAAAGAATTGGACTAAGATTTGAGAATATAAGTGTGAACGTATGTCGACGCCGAGAAATATTTTAAATCCCTTTTCCTAAGTGTTTTTTTACCCTTTATGCTTTCTACGTGGTTTGTTTGATCTGAGGGTGAGATTTTAAAAAGAGTCCGGCATATAATGTCGACGATTTGAAAAGATTTATTTTATTGGTCCGAATTAGACAGAGCCGCCAGTTGGTATGAGTTAAAATGGTTGTACCAACTCAATCGAGTTTTGAAAGATTTTGCAATATGGCCCAATTATTGGACTCTGTTTAATTGGTGTTGGAAACCGTGATTCATAGAGTTCGGGGGCTTGAATAAACGGGGGGAAGGTGTTAGGCACCCCCTGATTTCTGTGAAACACGGTTACCGCACTTTTCATTCCCTAATCATTGTATATTTGTGTGTGTATGTTTTGCAGTTAATTGGGCCTAAGTGCTTTATGTAAAAGTAGTGTTGTGCTTCGTTGGACCTATATACGAAGGGTTTGATTTATTAAAAAGTACATTTTTAGACAGAATATGAAAATGATATTTTGAAAAGTGGTTTTCAAACCCTTTCGCTCGTATAGGAATTGAAACCCTTTGATACTTCCATTTTATTCCATATTAGGCTCGTTTTGATTTTATTCTCGGGATGCAAAGCATCTTCGACAAAATAATATATATATATATATATATATATATATGTATATAAGTGTCGGGCTTCTTATATGCATGAAATCCATCAAAGTATGCCCTGACACTACACATAGGATTTTCATTATTTTGGGACCTTAAATCCGGATAACCTTTTTAAGGTCCTATATTTACAATTACAAAATTTGCAAGCTGGTTGTACAACTCAACCAGGTTCATTATTGGAACCGCATATAGATCCATTGGTTGGATCATAGATCCTGTAGCTCCTAGGCTCACAGAATATCAAATAAAAAGCCTGCATAATGAATATATTGCAATAAAAAGTAAAACTATACTAGACATCGCTAAATGAAAGATTTATCAGTCAAATATTCGTACGCGAGTAGCTCATAGCTTCCAGTTCCCTCTAGATACAAATCTAGAGTCACATGGTTGCTAAATATTTACAAAAAAAACTAGAAAGAAAACTAGATCTGTACAGATCTTAGCCATTCTAGCTTCCAGGGTTTAAGTTTAACAACTTTTGAACCAGTTACAAGCTAGATCTGGCTAGATCTAGTACAAATCTAGTCAATACAGCTCAAATATTAACTATTTACAAGAAATGTACAGTTAAAACTTCAGATCTGACGAATATAAGCTACTAAATATATGTATATAGCACTTATATACGTATTAGAGTAAGCGAAGAAGACAGATCTGGAGAAATCTTACAGTATATAGCAAGAACGGCTCTCGAACGGCTTTTGGCACCCAAATACTCATTTCTCATCGGTTAAAATTTGATATGTTGTAGTATAAATGTGTATGAACGTTTACAAAGAAATTTTACAAGAATTGGAGTACGTTAAAGCCTCCGTTTGACGCTCTTAGCCTTGATTTCTCTCGCCGCGACCCTTTCTTTCTCTCTCTTCTTCTATAAGCTAAGGGGGAGGGGGTATATATAGAACTGGATGGACGTGGGTCTATTTGCGATAGCCGAAAGTCTACCTGCAGCTGGGTTTGGTGGGCCCGACTTGGTGGGCCCCACTGTCTTAAAGTACGTACACTCCGACCAACGCGTAGTTCGCTTGAACCTTCATAACTTGCAATCTGAGAATCCGATGGAGGCGTGTTATACCTTTCTAGAAAGTCCTTTCCGAGAGCTACACAATAACATGGGGCTTAACCTTTTATGAGTCCGGGAAGACGGGTCTATGACCAGATCTTCGAGTATTCGCAGTAAGTCCGTTGAGCTGTCTGGTGCAGTTTTCACTTGGGATTGCTGTGATGGTTCTGTGTGATATTCTTCATAGTAATTTGATCTGATTTATTGTTGAGTTGGAAAAATTACCCTTTTACCCTTCCGGGTTGGTTTCGGGCTTGACGTGGCTGCAACTGTCTTTCTCGAGGTTATCTCCGGGATTAGACTATTGTTGAATTTCGTCTATCTTCAGGGCTATCACTTAGGTTGATTTAATGATTCCCAGGGCTGTCTCTGCGGAGATTAATTTGACAATTTTTTGGTGTTGCCTCCGGAGGTCTGGTTTGATGATTTCCCGATGCTGTCTATGGGGGTTTGGTTTTATGATTTCCTAGTGCTTTTCTTCGGGGGTCTGGTTTGATGATTTAGACTTCCAGGGTTGTCTCTGGAAGGTAAAAAGATGTTTTTTCCCTCCTGTAAGATTAGTAACAGGAATGTAAAATTTTGAGTGTCTATAGATGCCCCTCTTTATCATGTTTATGAAATGCAATGGAATGAACATGATAAATATTGCTAGACACTGGAAATAGGATAAATGTAAATGTAATGCAATGCATGGTATGATATGTCATGAATGCTATATGCCTCTATGGGGACAGCTGTCACAGGTTGTATCATCGCCCAATCTCTATTTTCTAATGGGGATGACTTTTATGGCTAATACCACTATACCTTTCTAAATTTAACATTGGGTTTGTCGCCAATGCTCTCCTTTCCAGATACGCTCTCTGGTTTTACCTATGCTGGGGATATTCCTCTGTTCACGAGTGACCTCAGTGGGGATTCATGATGCTTGTCTTGCTAACAACTTGCAGCAGTTTATATCATCGAATCCTTCCCGATGCTACGCTGGGGCTGTCACCAACGGTTTGGATTTCTATCCGGTTGATGCCGACATTCCTGCCGGGGATCAGATTCTTGATACCTACTCGAACGGTAGTTTACAAATAGTTTGACCATCATCGAACCTCCTCGATGCCTACTCAAACGGTAGCTTACAACGATTGGCTGAACTTATTTAACTTCTACTCGAATGGTAGTTTATAGGGTTGACCAACATCGAACCTCCTCGATGCCTACTCGAACGGTAGTTTACAAAGGTCGACTAAACTGATTTGATGCCTACTCGAACGGTAGTTTACAGGGTTGACCATCACCGAACCTCCTCGATGCCTACTCGAACGGTAGTTTACAACTGTCGGCTTAACTGATTTGATGCCTACTAGAACGGTAGTTTATAGGTTTGACCATCACCAAACCTCCTAGATGCCTACTTGAACGGTAGTTTACAACGGTTGGCTGAAATGATTTGATGCCAACTCGAACGGTAGTTTACAGGGTTGACCATCACCGAACCTCCTTGATGCCTACTCGAACGGTAGTTTATAACTGTCAGCTGAACTAATTTGATGCCTACTCGAACGGTAGTTTACAGGGTTGACCATCACCGAACCTCCTCGATGCCGACTCGAATGGTAGTTTACAACGATCGACTGAACTGATTTGATGCCTACTCGAACAGTAGTTTACAGGGTTGACCATCACTGAACCTCCTCGATGCCTACTCGAATGGTAGTTTACAACGGTCAACTAAACTGATTTGATGCCTACTCGAATGGTAGTTTACAAGGTTGACCATCACCGAACCTCCTCGATGCCTACTCGAACGGTAGTTTACAGGGTTGACCATCACCGAACCTCCTCGATGCCTACTCGAACGGTAGTTTATAACGGTCAGCTGAACTGATTTGATGCCTACTCGAACTGTAGTTTACAGGGTTAACCATCACCAAACCTCCTCGATGCCTACTCGAACGGTAGTTCACAACGGTCAGGTGAACTAATTTGGCGTCTCAGCGGGAGATTTCTTGTATAACAGATTCCATCATCGGTCCTTCCCAATGAAGATAGTTTCCCATGGTCGTCCATGCCAAATTCTTCAGATGGTATGCTGGGTTGATGCCAGTAACTTGAAATATCAAATCCGTTGATCTTAGCTGAAATAACTTTCAACAGTTTACACCATCGGCCCTTTCTCGATGCTACGCCAGGTTATTGCTGATGGTTTGCAACATCAGATGTTCTAGACTTTGTTGAAGTAATTCTCAATGGCTTCCACCACCGAATTCTTCCCGATGTTATGCTGAGGTCTTCTCCAATGGTCTACACAGTCAGGTACTCAAATCTTTGTCTAAGAAGTTGTCAACGGTTTTCATCATCGAACCTTTCCCCGATGCTACGCTGGAGCTATTACCAATGGTTTGAATGACTGGATCCTTCCCCGATGCTATGCTGGAGCTGATACCAACGGTTTACAAAAGTTTTTTAGACTTCGCAGTTTGACGCCCCGTTTCAGTGTTTCAGGCCCCTTCTGCTCAATCGCGTAGAACCTTTTTTGTTGATTTGAATTTTTGGCATTAGGGGACTCCACTGTGACTCAAATTTGATGGAGCCGAAGGGGGTGGGACCCACCCTAGGTTGCAATAAGTCTACCTGTGGCAGCCACAAGTAGAGTCGCGACAGACCGCGGATGGATTTATACCCCTGGCCTTTTGAAATTCAGTTTCAACTTGAAAGCCTCTGAAAAATCCAAAATTTATAGCTCAGATCTACTCATTTTGGGCTACTTTTTGCTAAATCCGTCACCGTACAAAGGCTTCGCACAACTCGGGTAACGTTTACATCCTTTATTTTCAAGTTTTGACCGTTAGAACGTTAGTTTTCATGCAATATGAGTTTAAATGCAATGTATCAAATATGTATGCATAGATGACTTAATAAAAATGAATAGACCTAGTAAATACGTGTATTTTACTATGCTGAGCATTCTAGTATAAAAAAATTTCATTTTTGGGATAGCCAATTTGCGCCCTTTTTGGGTGGTTTATTCATCATATTTGAGGACAAATGAGTATGGATTTTCAAATAAAAATACACTTGGTAATTTAGATGCCATGGTGAGTTTGATTTTGATGTTTTTCATATATATGAAATGCTCATAATTTTGGGTTGGTGTACTATTGAATGGCCACCTAGTCATGCCTATGTCCATGCGGAGAGTCCGTTTTACAAAAGAGACTCTGGCAAAAAAATTCACGAGTCTGGGTATTTAATATGTAAGAAATTTTTACTCTACTGAGGAAGTATATTAACCTAATGCATGTTTTCACATAGGATATACATGATGCAATGAATTGAATTTAATGGCTTTAATTTTGTAGCGTACCTCACCCTTTTTGAGGTAATTTGGAGATTTTGTTCAGGTTATGGACCCAGATAGACCGAGCGATTCTCGTCGGGTTTCTTTATATGTGAGGAGGAGGGCTTCTAATGTCCCTTTTACTCGTCCGGCTCGGCAGCCTCGCCGGATGACTGAGTCAGTGATTCGTCCCATTTAGGTGGATAGGACGGAGGCTATAGAAGAGGAGGAGGATGTTTCAGTTGAGGATCCCATCCCTCCTTCTTTTACTCCCCATCGGGAGCTTCCAGCTATTAGCGTGGTAGTTCCAGATCTGCTAGATGATTTGAGACAATCTCTGTCTATTTATCTTCACGCGAACGAGGTAATAGCAGTTTTCATTTTTTTTTCTTTCCTCTTTTTCAACTTTTGCGAAAATAGTTTGATCTTGATTTTGAACTTGATGCAGGTTGCCGGCTTTACTCAGCCCAAGGGAAACTGGTTTAACATTCATTCTTTGTACCGGACCCTTCATCCAGAGTACCAGGTCGTTGTCCACTCTTGGGGCTTTGAGGCCTTCTTTTCCATTCCACCCCGTCACTGCCCATGGGGTTATATGAGGGCTTTGTCTGAGCGTTGGTTTTAACATACTCAGTCACTCCATCTACTAGATTGTGAGGTGATGATGACATCGATGGATTGGCATTTCATTACTAAGATAGAGTTTGCAGGAGAGCCGGTGCCTTTGGTGGCGAATATTTCTCCAGCTGTAGTTCGATCCCTCTTGGGAGTTCCTGCTACGGCCTGTCCATTCTGGACCTTTGAGCATTGATGTTAAGAATGGGGTTTTGTCCGCTCCTCTGCCTAATGATCAGAGGGATAGAGATCGCATCCTTCTGCGTTTGTTCTTGGTCATCATCAGGGGTTGTTTCCTAATGGACAACTCCGCGATGGTTTCTTTCACTTTGGTCAGCGCCACTCGGGATGTGGACCATATCAGAGAGTTTGATTGGGGCTCATTCACCTTCCCCTACTTCCTTCGAGGGATGCGCCTACGCTCAGAGGGCGTAATCGAGGCTTGGCTAGGCTTTTACCCATTTCTGCTGGTGAGTAATTTCTCCTTTATCCTTCAATTTCCCACGTTCGGGTTGTCAATCTTTATTACTGAGGACATTTAATCTTTGCATTTTTAGTTTTGGGCATATGAGAGGCATCCTTGCCTACGCCTAGTTACTACTTTAGGTCTGGAGACCTATCCTCGGGGACGGCGATGGCATTACTCCGCCTTGGCAGAGGTCCCCGTGGCAGAGGGGTTTACCCATTCACGCTTGTAATTAGAGTTGTTGACCGCCGATGCCGTCACATGGGTCCCTTACACCCCTGATCATCTAACAGTCAGTTTTGAGAACAATTTTTTTTATCGGGATGGAGTATATATTATCCACTCGCCAGATCCCTTTCTTGACAGAGGGAGCCTGGGAGCTCTACTTGGGAGAGCGTGCCATCAGGAGTACTATAGGAGAGATTCGTATTCTATATCATCCTTCTGCTAGACGTCATTGGTCTTTATCTTAGTCGGTCATAGAGGTACCCTTGGCGGGTTTGGACGGCTTTACATTGTCATAGGGCCCTTACACTCAGGAGGTATTTTATCGCTGGTGGACTCCTCGCACCATTGGGGTTCAGACCCGTGCCACTCAGTTCTTGGCAGATATGGTTCCCGGGTCTGTGATGATGACAGACTGGATTAAGCCTACTCATTTGGAGAAGATTACCAGCTTGACCCAGCGATTGGACAGGGCATATTTTTTCATCCGACATTTGGGCAGAGATCTCTCAGAGGCAGATTCTTTTGATCCGTCCAGCTCTAGCGCTAGCCCCTCAGGTGGCCCATATTCTGACAGTTTTACTGGAGCAGATACCCCTCTATACCGACCTGATATCCCGTCTGGCAGAGATGTGGTGACTCAAGCGGAGTTGCAGCAGGTTGATCGGCTAGATGTAGATAACATATATTTCTTTTGATAGGCTCGTTATCTCTTTTGATAGGCCTCTGTTAGATATTGGGCGGATGTGCCTCATTTCCCTGTACTTTTTATTTTTAGCTTTCAGACAGAAATGATGTATTAGATGATGATGTATTTAGGAATGTATGTATAATGCTTTCTATTTATTGCATTATATTGTCATTTATCATTGTCATTTATCATGCTGCAAGCACTATATGTCATGGATATGCATATGTATTGATGAGTTTAGCATTGACCCTGGATGGTCTCATGATACGGTTCTACAGATGTCTTCATCCAGCGTGACTAGGAAAGAGCACAGTCCTCCTACTTTGATAGCCTCATCTTTGTGGTTGTGGTATGATAATCTGCCTCATTTGGACCGAGTGGCAGTTGATCTCATGTTGGGATATTCCATGGCCCTCTTGCCGTTCCAGGTTCTAGTGAGCTTTGTGGAGGGCATATTGTCATGCTAGATTCCTGAGAGATAGGTTTTCAAGTTTGGGACTTATGAGTTGACTCCTATGCTGGAGGAGTATTAGCGTATTATAGACTTCCCACTGGACCGGCCATGTGTTAGGGTAGCTGTAGAAGAGTTGAGGCGGCAGTTTATGACCTTGACCGGTTTGCGATGCACGGTTGTCTTAGACGAGATTACCTCAGGACATGTGGTATCTTTGGATTTCTTGATTGACCATTTTAGATTGCTAGACAGCTATCTATTGTACTCAGGAGTTTTTTCCATTACCGAGGATGGGTGGCAGGCTGCCCGAGTAGAAGTTTTATTGATGTGCATTATGGCTTATCTATACATGCCGATGTATATGGACCATCTGGATATTGGCCTAATCACAGTAGTTAGTGCTCTAAAAGAGGGTCACACCATCCTACCTAAAATATTAGCAAAGACCTTGATGTCAGTCTCCTTCTGCCGTACCCATACTACTGGATTCTTCAGAGGTAGCGCGGTGTTGTTATACATCTGGCTTATGATGCATTTGAGATCGAACGACATTTTCAGACCCCATGGATATTGCTTGACACATGAGATATTTGCAACTTATTCTTTTTGATCGATTGACTGTGTAGATACAGCGTCTTGGTTTATTTTCTTGGCCGTGATTGAGGATCCTTTCTCTATTTTGCATTGCTCAGGATTTAGCTCCCCTTACAGGTTTGTCATTCATGCAGTGGGTATGGACTTTCTGCCCTTGGCAGATCTGTGAGGAGTGACTACATATCATCCTTTAGCTGTCATAGGACAGTTTGACCAGTATCAGATGTCCATTCTTTTGATGGAGCTTTTGATCAGCGGTTACCAGCCTCGTCTTTGTCAGAGGATGATTTGTCTAAAGTTTATGATTATTGGATTCATAGAGAGAGGGCTGATTTTTCCTCAAGTCATCCGGGTCGTTCCTAGGAGTATTCTGCATGGCTAGTGGTAGATTTTGCATAATATATGGTTACTTATTCAGAGCCTAGTACCGATTCTGATAAGGAAGAGCCTATGGAGGATTCTGTTTCTCCCACCGAGGATGAGCTGTTGGCTGGTTTGATAACAGCTCTGATCAGTGATACCCCTAGTTCTTCAGCTGCTGCTGCCCCACCTTCTATAGAGTCTTTGGAGCAAGTGATATAACTTTTAACTTTTGAGAGGGATCAGGCTAGAGCCTTAGTGTTGACGACCCTTTCCAACCGGGATGCTGCTTTTGCCGAGAGAGATGAGGCTCGGGCTTCATGGGATGCTTTAGTTATTGAGAGAGATGAGGCCCGTGTTACCAGGGATGCTTCCATTGTTGATAGTACGGCTCTCAGATCATATACCAAGGGCGTTATTGCATATATGAGTACCCTCATGGATGACCATGGTAGCACCTTGCAGATAGCGGTAGATCTTTTAGCTCGTATTGAGGCTGCAGGTCAGGAGCTCAGAGATATGCCTCCATCTCCAGAGAGGGATGCTATGTTGGATTTGTTGTCCCGTTTAACCACGGGTTTATAGACTAGCTTTATTTTTCCTGCATAGACTAGGTTATCCTTTTTGTTCATGTATATAACACATTGTATATATTAAACAGTATTATATGGCAAGGAAATATATTTTGATTCACTTCCTTTTTGTATATGTCTTGATCTTTGCTTGATGATTGCCATTTTCTTTGTGACTTGTCGTCTTGATGTATCACGAGCTCTTCCTTGATGGACTGACATTGAGATGTTGAAGGGTCTCTCAGAAAGGTTCGTTGATCATGGAGGTTTTATGGGATTTGGGTTTTATATAAGGTTTGGTGTCTTGGGACTGGTATTTAATTGGATATTTGAGTGTATAGGTAAAGTGTTTGGTTTTCTTTTGAAGGTTAGACCGCACCATAGATAGCTACCTGCGTACTCTCGAGGTTGAGGGAGATCAAGTCTTTCATAGTTTAGGCCTAGCAGTAAAGACCTGAATTGATTTGATTTGATTTTTTTTTCTCTTTTTTTTCTTTCCAGGACCAGGATGGCAGTTTACAAGTAACTCAGACATAGTACCTTTTCACGGTGTCTGAATTGATAAGTTGGGGAAATTCTTCCTCGTCCATTTCTTGCAATCTAAGGGCTCCCTCCTATCAACACTTCCTTGACGATGAAAGGGCCTTCCCAGTTTGGGGCGAATTTTCCTCTGGCTTCATCTTGATTGAAGAGGATCTTCTTCAACACCACATCATTTTCCTTAAATTGCCTAAACCGGACTTTCTTGTTGTAGGACCAGGCAATCCTTTGCTGATACAACTGACCATGGAAGATGGTTGCCGCCCTTTTCTCATTTATCAAAGATAAGTGGTGGTATCGCTCTTGTATCCATTGGTCCTCTTCCATCTGAGCATCTATCAATACCCTTAATAATTCCATCTCTACTTCTATGGGGAGTACTACTTCCATGCCATAGACCAATGAGTAGGGGGTAGTCCCAGTAGAAGTGCGCATTGACGTTCTGTAGGCTAATAGAGTAAGAGGCAATAAGTCAGGCCATTCTTTGTGATTGGCGGACATCTTTTGCATGATCTTCTTGATATTCTTGTTGACTACTTCGACAACACCATTCATCTTAGGACGATAGATGATGGAATTAAGATGTTTGATATGGAATTTGCTGCATAATTCCTTCATCATCTGGTTGTTCAGATTCTTAGCATTATCTGATACGATTACCTCCAGCTGTCTGTATCGACATATAACATTGTTTCTGATGAAACTAATGATTACCTCCTTAGTGACCTAGGGAAAAGAGGCAGCTTCAACCCTTTGGTGAAGTAATCGATCATGGTAAAGATAAACCGATGACCATTGCTGGCTTTGGGATCTATTGGCCAAACACGTCCATCCCCCACATGGAAAAGGGCCATGGTAAACTCATATAGTACAGTTCGTTTAGAGGAGCGTGGATGACATTTCCATGAATTTGGCATTGATAGCATCTCCTGACATGATCGTCACAGTTGGCTTTGAGGGAAATCCAGTAATGCCCTATTCTTAATATATTCTTGTCAAGTAAAGGACCGCTCATGTGTGGACCACAGACTCCACCGTGGACTTCATCCATTAGTCTTTGGGCTTGGTCTTTGTTTAGGCACCTTAGCAGGCCTATTCCAGCATCTCTTTTGTAGAGTGCATCTCTGCTTAGATAGAACTTCATGGCCATTTTATGGATCCGCTTTCTTTCAAATTGACTTGCCCCAGTGGGCGTAGATCCATCTCGAAGATATTCTTTGATGTCCTGATATCAGGGCTGTTTGATGGGAGGTAGTTCATCTGATACTTCTCCAATATAATTTCCATAGGTTGGTGCCTTCTGGCTTGCAAATTTGATATCAGGGATTCCTCTCCTATCGGATATGTGGATCAAGGAAGCCAGTGTTGCTAATGCATCTGCGAAATCATTTCTGTTTTGAGGGATATGGATGAAGGCTATTTCTTTGAACTTTATAGCCATCTTGATGACTTGCCGATGATATGACAGCAAATTCAATTCCTTGGTGTGATATGCCCCGGTGGTTTGTCTGATGACCAACTCAGAATCTCCAAATACTGTTAATCATTGGATACCCATGGATTGGGCCAGCTTCAATCCCATTATACAGCCTTCATACTCGGCTGTGTTGTTGGTGTTAACAAACTGTAGTTTGATAGCCATGGGATACTGTTCTCCCATGATGGATACAAGAACTTCCCCTGCTCTTGCACATTCAATGTTTACAGCCCCGTCGAAGTACAGTTTCCAGAATTAACCAGGTATCTTCTCGAGGGTTTTGCTGAATTATCATTATTCCATCATATGGGAAATAAGTTTCCAAGGGTTCAAAGTTCCCTAATGGTGCTTCGGCCAATTGATCTCCAATTCCTTGACCTTTGATGGACTTTTAAGTCACGTAGATGATATCAAATTGCTGGAGGATCAATTATCATTTAGACAAGTGACAATTCAATATGGACTTGTTGAATATGTATTTCATAGGATCCATATGAGATATGAGATAGGTTGTGTGCCCATGAAGATAATGTTGTAATCTCATGGCGGCCCCTGCTAAAGCACAACAGGTCTTTTCAATCAAGGTGTACTTCTGCTTATCGCTGCTGAATCTTTTACTGGGGTAATAGATAACTCTTTCCTTGCCTCTATCATCTTTCTGCCCCAGCATACAGCCCATAGCGTTGGCATTGACTGATATGTACATGAGCAAGGGAACTTTGTCCCTTGGTGGTACCAAAATGGGAGCTTCCACCAGTTGCTTTTTGATGGAAAGGAAAGCTTTTTGACAGTCTTCATTCCATTTTTTGGAGGAATTTTTCCTCAATAGCTTGAAGATGGGCTCACATGTTGCAATGAGTTGAGAGATGAATCTGCTTATAAAATTGATTCTCCCAAGAAATCCCCATATCTCCTTTTCTGTTTGGGGTACATGCATCATAGTGATGGCTTTAATCTTGACGGGATCCAGCTCAATGCCTCTATTGCTTACCAAAAATCCCAACAATTTGCCAGATTTGACACTAAAAGCACATATGGCTGGATTCAGCTTCAAGTTGTATTTGCGAAGCCGGTTGAATAGCTTTTTGAGATGGTCGATGTGAACATATTCCCTTAGGGATTTGATGATGATGTCATCCACATAAACCTCTATCTTCTTATGCATCATATCATGGAAAAGGGACATCATGGCTCGCTGATATGTGGCGCCGGCGTTGATAAGGCCGAAAGAGAATCGCCTATAACAGAAGGTTCCCCAGGCGGTGATAAAGGTTATTTTCTCCCTATCTTCTTCGGCAACCATGATTTGGTGGTATCCGGCGAAGAAGTCCATAAATGAGTACATGTCATACCGTGTCGTGTTGTCTATCAATATGTGGATGAAAGGTACTGGGAAGTCGTCTTTGAGACAAGCTTTGTTCAAATCCCGTTAATCCATACATACTCGTACCTTCCCTTTGGGCCTAGGTATAGGAACTATATTGGACAACCATTCATGTTAGGTTGAGACCATGATAATGTCTGCTTTGAATTACTTAACAACTTCTTCTTTGACCTTCAGATTCCACTCGGGATTTAATCGCCTGAGTGTCTGTTTGACAGGCTTGAATCCCTATTTAATAGGCAGTTGGTGAATGACGATGTCAGTAGACAGATCGACTATGTCTTCATGTGACCATGCAAACACATCATGGAACTGAGTTAGGAGTTCAATCAGGTCTGTCATTCCTTAATCTCCTCAAGCACCTCATAGTCATCAATCTCCTCTTGATCAATCTCCATCAAGTCAAAGTCCAGTTCTACATCAAAGTTGTAATCACTGTTGTGACTTGGCAATTCATCAGCAAGGATAAACAAATCTAAATTTGGAGTCCTGAAAACAAAATTATTTCACTTAATATATGACACTATTTAATCATACAAAGCATTATTGAAAGCATGACAAAACTAACTGCTAGTACTATGCAACAAAAGTAAGTAGTATATAATATCTACACTTTAGGGAAGATGGACTTTCTGCCTTTTACCCTTTACGACTGATGCACGGAATGCTGCTCCAGTTGTCTAGGGTCAGGTCCTTGTTAACTGAGATGATGAAGGGTTGTTGTTATTCTCCTCCTCTTTAATGATGACCATAACTGAATTCATATCAGGGTCAGTACTTTTCTTTGACCTGTTCTCCTTATCCCTATTGATGCGAGGGATTAGGATTTGATATTCTGAATCGTCATCATCTGGGATATCATCGTTTATACCCTTAATATGTGTCAGGAAATACATCTTCACAAATTGATCTTGCATTTTTTATAGGAACCTTTCATTCCTTTCCTTGCTTTCCTTAACAGGACTATGGATTTCTTTCTCGCCGGCAGGCATACCTGACATAGAAGCAAGAATTTTCCTTGTTGGCTTCACGAATCTGGCATCCGTGAGATTTGGTAGCAGAATGGTGGATGCATGAACCGGCTGATGCTTGTGCGTGTTCTTGTGATTTGATCCATAGGAATAGCCTAATCCAACCTTCCCTGTTTGGCTAGGTATCTGAACAGGATGTTTGATTCTTTGTTGATTTTTCCTTAGCCCTTTTTCTGGATAAAAATCCAAAGATATCATTTCTTTACCGACGGACATCACTTCGGAAAAATTCTTGGCTTCAAGGCTGGGGACCCAATGGGTTGATAGTGAGTGTTGTTCACTTCGAAGGCTTGAAAAATGGCTGGCTCAACTCCTTCGTTGAGGCTGATCATAGGCATATCACTTTGTACATAGACAGGATACTCTGGTTCGGCATTAACAGTGGCCAGATTGCCATTGATGATGTATTTGACTTGTTGATGAAGGGTGGATGGGACTGCTCCTGCCATATGGATCCACGGTCTTCCCAACAGTAAATTATAACCTATGGTGATGTTCAGCACTTAGAAGGATATGTAGAAAGTATGTGGACCAATCTCTATGGGGAGTTTGATTTCTTCTACAGCATTTTACCGAGCATCAAAGGCTCTTATAACTATATGACTGCTCCGGATTCGGCTTGGACTTATCTTCATTCTTTCCAAAGTGTCATAGGGACATATGTTCAAGGAAGATCCTCCATTGATCAACACTCCCCCTATCACATATCCAAAGGACATCACTACTATATGAAATGACTTGCAATGACTAGTCCCTTCCGCTGGTATGTCATCGCCAGTGAAAGATATCACATTGCTGTTGAAAATGTGCTATATCAAGTGACGAAACTTTTCTGTATCTACAGCCTTTGGAAAATGCTCTTCTTCCAGCACTTGTATTAAGATTTTACGATGATCTTTTGAAGATAAGACCAAATCCAAAATGGATATCTGTCGAGGTTCCTCTTTTAATCTTTGCACCACCTTGGCTTCATTATGCCCCATTTTGCTGAGAAATTCCTTGATATTTTCCTCGGGCACTCTACCCTTGGTCTTGATGACTGGCTTTATCACTCGTTGAGGTAGATATAGCGAGTTTCCCTTTGAGGTTGATCTTTCGTTCTCCCCATAGTTCTATGGGACTCTTTTCAGGCTGATCAAAGGATACTGTGGTCTGAATGGAAACATCAATGATTCTAGTGCAGCCATTTTCAAAGGATTCTTTCCTCTTTTGTCCCCCTTTCCTTGAATTGTCAGGGGTATGGCAGTTGTGTCCTTCTCACAGGAAATGACTACTACAACTTCTTTAAAACTCCATGCCAGAGGAGGCAATATTACTTCTTCACCAGGAAAGCCAATGTCTGGACTTTCTTTTAACAGTTCGCCGCTTTCAATCAAGTTCTTAATTAATTAGGTGATGAAGTCCCCAACATTCTTCGATATCGTGACCAGAAGTGTTGGAATGATATTGACATATTTTGGAAGGATTGAACTTCCTTGATCCAGGGTCCACTGGAGGTAATAGTTGTGTGACTTTTCCCTCATTTAAGAACATTTGGAGAATTTCTTCCATAGGCTGATCCAAAGCTGTGAACTTTCTCTTGAAAGCAAACTTTCTATGAGCTCGGACTCTTTCTTCCCAAGCAAATTTGTCTGCCCAGGTTTCGTGTTCATGGAACCGATAGTGATCCTTCCTTGCAATTGGAAGAATTTTGGACGTGGGAGGATTTGTTCTCCTTTGGTTAACTTGAGTTATCAACTACAGAGTCATTTGGTTCTGGTATACCATCAGTTCTGCCAGTTGACCAATCTGGTCCTTGATATACTTTGTTTCTCGTTCTATCAGGAAGGGGCATTCTGAATAGTCCTATTTGTCAGAGCTATCCTTGCTTATTTGTGGAGAATCCCTTACGTATTTAAGGTACTTGGAACCTTCTCATTTCCCCATGTTGATCATGTTGACTCCCTCCTCATTTTGTTGAGGCAAAGAATTATCTTGAACAAGTGGCTGCTTAGGTTTTGTCACCACGATCTCACCATTGTCGATCAGGTCTTGGATCTTGTGTTTTAGAGACCAACATTCTTGGGTATCATGGCCTGGAGATCCAGAATGGTAAGCACATTTCTTGCTTGGATCAAAATTCTTCTCACTCGGATTGACTAGTGGAAGGAGCTGAGAAATTTTCTTCTGCTTTGTCAGAAGCTTGAGTATATTCTCAAGTGACTCCCCTAAGGGTGTAAATGTCCTTCGACGTTTAGCCTCTCCAGTTCGTTGGAACGTAGGATTTGAAGGTTGTACAAGGTGTTTGAAAAGGAGAAATTTTTTTCCTTTGAATGGGTAGGTTTTGGTTGCCTCTTTGAGTTTGACCTTGGAGTACCAAGGATACATCCTCTTCTTCTTTTTATGAACTCGCCGAGGATTATTCCCATAATTTCTAACCTGAATGTGCTCAGCCACGACTTCTAAAGCAGTAAGGTCTTTAATCTTTCCAGACTTTAACCTCATCTCAGCCATTTCTCCATGTTTGATCATCTCTGAGAATGGTTTTCCTATGCCTGCTAGGTCCATTTCATAGAATGGAGCTTCTTGTATGTCGATGAATGTCATTACCATCTCAGTTTCTGTCATTGATGGGATGACTTGAGCATCCAGACGTCTCCATCTTTGGGCATATTCACGAAAAGATTCATTGTTCTACTTTTTAACCTTGGTAATCTAATATCTGTCCGGAGTCATTTGTGACTGGAAGCTGTATTAATTTAGGAAGGTATGAGCTAGCTCTTCCCAAATGTGGATTTTAGAATTGTCCGATCGGGCATACCAGGCTCTAGTCTCTACGGTCAGACTCTTCTGAAACAACTGCATTCTCAGCTTCTCGTCCTCTGCATAGGATTCGAGTTCTCCAATGAATACTTTCAAGTGAGTGTAGGGATCTCTTAATCCATCATATTTTTTAAAATCTGAGATCTAGAACTTGTCTGGATACCAAGCCCCAAGAAAGACGCAAAGGTCTGAGTAGTTGACACTTCTATATGATCCAGTCCCTTTGATTTACCGGATAGTTTCTTCTATTTGTTGCACTTTCTTTCGGATATCCCAAGTCTCTCGATCTTCTTTGAGATTGATGATTTCAAGGTTTTTGTTGGTCTTTTCCTTGTTTCGAGGTTCAAGTATCTGAGCTTCCTTTTTCTTGTCAGTACCCTTACCGCCACCTTATTCGGAGGACTCAGTTTGAGTGTGTATCTGTTGATCCTGAGTACTTTTGCTATATTCTTTCAAGAAAGTAGTTAATTTTGCTATTTGATTCCTGAGTCCCTCGAATTCTTCTCGAGACACAAAGCCTGTCCCCTATTGGGTACTTTCTTCCATATTGGTGGGTAGGCTTTTTGCCTTCTTAGATTTGGATCTGGTAGTGAGACCAATCTTACCTACAATAAAAGTAGGTAGTTTAGTATTGATAGACCCGAACAGTATGCATGCTATGCAATTTGTCAAGTTTAGGGGTTTTTTAATATTTTCATGCAAAACAGAGGTCAGTTATTTTTATGACAGGATATCATGGTAGGATTTGATATTTTGACAATAAATTTTCAAGAATTTACAACATTTGATAGGAATTGATATTTACAACATTTGATATTTGACATGGAATTGAAAGGGAAAGGTATGAAGAGCCTTCCCTTCGCATTTGGTTTATCAGAGGCAGACCTATCTTAGGTTTACTCTCACGGGCTTTTCGGCACGGAGGTTCCTAGATCATCACAATCTACTAGATGGGAAGCTAATCCGATCTTTCAACTGGAGCGGATCTAAGTGGTACCTTTCCTGAGCCCCACTTGGACTTAATCGCCATCGGAGTCCAGTAATCAGTGACCGACGGATTTGCCTCCTGGTGGAGGAACACACAACATAAATTCATCGCGTCTCACCGCATGCAAAATGATGACATTGTACGAAGCACTAATTAAGGCATGGTAAAGAGACATTCACATCCATTTAATGTAAAGGCGTCATTTCACACACAAGCACAAAGAAAGGAATTGAAAAGTTTGAAAATACAGTTTAAGCCCTCTATTGTCCCTAGCAAAGTCGCCACCTGTCGACGCTGGGAAATATTTTAAATCCTCTTCCTAAGTGTTTCTTACTCTTTATGTTTTCTAAGTGTTTTTTTTATCTGAGGGTGAGATTTTAGAAAGAGTCCGACATATAATGTCGACGATTTGAAAAGATTAATTTTTTTGGTCCGAATTAGACAGAGCCGCTAGTTGGTATGAGTTAAAATGGTTGTACCAACTCAACTGAGTTTTGAAAGATTTTGCAATATGGCCCAATTATTGGACTCTGTTTAATTGGTCTTGGAAACCAAGATTCAAAGAGTTTGGGGGCTTGATTAAGCGGGGGGAAGGTGTTAGGCACCCCCCGACTTCCGTAAAATACGGTTATCGCGCTTTTCATTCCCTAATCATTGTATATGTGTGTGTGTATTGCAGTTAATTGGGCCTAAGTGCTTTATTTAAAAGTAGTGTTGTGCTTTGTTGGACCTATATACGAAGGGTTTGATTTATTAAAAAGTCTATTTTTAGACAGAATATGAAAATAATGTTTTAAAAAGTGGGTTTCAAACCATTTCGCTTGCATAGGAATTGAAGTCCTTTGATACTTTCATTTTATTCCATATTCGGCTTGTTTTGATTTTATTCTCGGGATGCAAAGAATCCTCGACAAAATAATAAATATATAAGTGTCGGGCTCCTTATGGGCATGAAAGCCATCAAAATATGCCCTGACACTAAACATAATATTTTCATTATTTCGGGACCTTAAATTCGGATAACCGTTTTAAGGTCCTATATTTACAATTACAAAATTTGCAAGCTGGATGTACAACTCAACCAGATCCATCATTGGAACCGGATCTAGATCCATTGGTTGGATTGTAGATCCTGTAGCTCCTAGGCTCACAGAATATCAAATAAACAGCATGCATAATGAATATATTGTAATAAAAAGTAAAATATACTAGACATCGCTAAATGAAATATTCATCAGTCAAATCTTCGTACGCGAGTAACTCATAGCTTCCAGTTCCCTCAAGATACAAATCTAGGGTCACATGGTTGCTAAATATTTATAAAAAACTAGAAAGAAAACTAGATCTGTGCAGATCTTAGCCATTCTAGCTTCCAGGGTTCAAGTTTACAACTTTTGAAACGGTTAAAAGCTAGATCTGGCTAGATCTAGTACAGATATAGTCAATACAGCTCAAATATTGACTATTTACAAGAAATGAACGGTTAAAAATTCAGATTTGACGAATATAAGCTACTAAATATTTGTATATAACACTTATATGTGTATTAGAGTAAGCGAAGAAGACAGATATAGAGAAATCTTACAGTATATAGCGAGAATGGCTCTCGAACTGACTTTTAGCACCTCGATACTCGTTTTCCACTTGTTAAAATTTGATATGTTGTAGTATATATGTGTATGAACGTTTACAAAGAAATTTTACAAGAATCAGAGTACATTAGAGCCTCCGTTTGACCCTCTTAGCCTTGATTTCTCTCGTCGAGGCCCTTTCTTTCTCTCTCGATCTCTTCTTCTATAAGCTAAAGGGGGGAGTGGGTATATATAAACCTAGATGGCCACGGGTCTACCTGCGGCAGTTGCAGGTCTACCTATTGCTGGGCCTGATGGGACCCGCTGTCTCGAAGTACGTGTACTCCGACCAACGCGTTGTTCACTTGAACCTTCATAACTTGCAATCATGGAATTCAATGGAGGCGTGCTATACCTTTCCAGAAAGCCCTTTTCGAGAGCTACACAATGACATGAGGCTTGACCTTTTCTAAGTCCGAGAAGACGGGTCCATGGCCAGATCTTCGAGTCTTCGCAGTCAGTTTGTTGAGCTGTCTGGCGCAGTTTTTACTCAGTATTGTTGTGATGGTTCTGTGTGACATTCTTCACAGTAAGTTGATCTGATTTGATGTTGAGTTGACAAAATTACTCTTTTTCCTTTCCGAGTTGGTTCCGGGCTTGACGTGGCTGCAGCTGTCTTTCTCGGGGTTATCTCCGGGATTGGACTGCTGTTGACTTTCGTCTATCTTCAGCGTTGTCACTGAAGTTGATTTGATGATTCCCAGGGCTGTCTCTGGGGAGATTGATTTGATGATTTTCCGGTGTTGTCTCCGGGAGTCTGTTTTGATGATTTAGACTTTCAGGGTTGTCTCTGGAAGGCAAAATGATGTTTTTGCCCTCGTGCAAGGTTAATAACAGGAATGCGAAATTTCGAGTGTCTACAACGTATACATTCATGCACTGCATTGATATATATATATATATATATATATATATATATATATATATGAAATTATATAATTATCACAATTTAATGGTCATGGATAAAATAAGCAAAACAAGGTTTTCCTTGAATAGTTTGATAATTAATTAAATCTAAACAAGGCTAGATCACTGCTAGTCTAGGCTTTATATATTGTGAAAGGGCATTCAGTGTGAATTAGGATCCTCTTCATTTCACCCTCCATTTCACTCTCCATTTCATGGTCCAGATTTAAAATGTGCGCTCTCTCTCCTGTCAGCATGATGTCCCATTCCCTTACATTTTAAATCTGAACCATGAAATAGAGAGTGAAATGAAGAGTGAAATTGAAAGGATCCTAGTCCATTCAGTGTTGCGGCACATGAATGTTTTCATAAGATGACAAGTTCTCCAGGCAAGAAATGAGTCCTTCATGATATCAGATGCCTACTTTTAACCCCTTCTGTTTGTACTTTTGTTGGCCTTGTAACAAGACAAACCTCTAAGAAGATTAAAGACCTAAATTAAATTAAATAGTAGAGTATTAAACATCTGACATTAGGATTCTTTAACTAAAATATTTGTGAAGATATTATATATAATAGGTTATAAGATAGTATATTCTAGCTGCAATGGGCAGGCACCGAATACACAAGAATGGTATAAAAAGTTCTGATATAAGTTTATTTTAGGAAGTATGAACATTGACATTGTGCTTAGTTCATCTTGGCAATTACAAAGCGTTTGGTGCGTTTTCAAATGCACATGAAAATTTTAGTTGTTTAGAAGTACTTTATTTTCACAATTTATTTGACTTATAAATACATTATTTGGAGATCAAACGTGTGATGCGTTTGAAAGTCTAATATATCGCTACAAACGTTAATAACTAAACAAATTTTTAGTGTCCTGAACAAGTGTTCAGTAGTTAAATGTTGACACGAGATTTTAATTCTTGAAAATAATTTATGGTTATGTTAATTTTGATTTACAAAATTTGATTATAGTTCCATTTTAGAACTAAAATTACATTACCTATTTTTAATATAGATTGTGGGTTAGAAATATATAGTTATGAGTAAAATATAGGTCAACACATATTTTAAATTTCAAGCTTACAATTATTATGGTCCAATTAAATAAATTATTTATGATATTTAATTTCTATATTCTTTCACCTTCTATCTCTAATGTTTTATACATTCTTTCTCTCTCTGAAAATTTTAACTAAAATTTTTTACTCTCTTTAAAATTTTTAAATTTTCTCTCTAAAATTTTTGTACACTTGTTTCTCTAAAAATTCTTTTACGCTCAATTTTTTTATATATATTTTTTCTCTCTAAAAATCACAACATGAATTATTAAGGATATATATATATATATATATATATATTCAAATAAAAATAATTTTTCAAATACATATCACCTCTCCGTAAGTTAATGATATTTTTAAGCATGTTGCTGTATAACATATTTAGATGTTTTTTCTTTTAATATATATTCCCTTTAGGGATGTAGACGGATATATATGGATCCAGATATCAGTGTATCCGTATTCATATTCGAAAAATTAGTTTGCTATTCGTATTCGTATCTGGTATCCGATGAATTTTAAAAATATTATCCGTATCCGGTATTCGAAATAATATTCGAATAAGAATAATATCCGTTTCCGTTTCCGTATCCGACACATTTAAAAACTAAGATTTTATTTAATTACTAGATATTAATGAATGTAAAGTTATACTAATGAATGTAAATTATTAATTAATTAATTTAAGTTATTAATATACATATAACAAGCTAATAGTTATAGTTTTGTAAGTTTTATATATATATATATATATATATATATATATATATATATATATATGGGGGCGGATCAATGGCACTACGTGTTTTACATAATTTTTTGATTCTTGAATTTGAACACTCTTAATGGCTAATATTATAACTAAGTTTTAATTTATACACTATAACAACCTACATGAATGCATATATTATCTTAATATTGGTAATAACTAACCAAAACTTTAGTATAATTTTATAAAAATGCTATGGAAGCAAGTATGTATATCTAAAGCAGTTTTGGTTAGTTATCACCAATATTATAATAATATATGCATTCATATAAGTTGTTATACAAAGAATATAGTGTATAAATTAAAAATTAGCTTAAATCTTTGCCATTAAGAGTGTTCAAATTCAAGAACTAAAAAATTATGTAAAAAATTATGTAAAAAACGTAGTGTCATTGCTCTGTCCCCTATATATATATATATATAACAAATCCATGGCAACCGGTTGCCAGATCACTATTCATGACAATCAACTTGTCAGCCGTAGATCAATTTAATAAAAGGCTGAGATTGAAATAATTTTATACCCAACCGCTATATGTTGTTCCGGTTTCTAATTTAATAAGTGGGCCCCAGCTGGTCAAACACATGTGTAAATGGGTTCCACTTTGTGATCTTTTATATTAAAAAAAAAAAGGAGAACCACAACATGTGTAGCAGCTTGGTGTTAAAAATAATATTTTTTTTAACATTCCTTCCATTGTCCCATTATTAAGTCACTTGTTGTTAGAAAAAAAGGTTTCTTTTTTAAAAAAATATTCTGACTTTAATAATAATAATAATAATAATAATAATAATAATAATAATAAATTGTATTATTATTTTCATTCCTTCCGTTCTCCAACTTTTTCAGATAGATAGATAAAAAAGGTTTTTTTTATATACCAACCACTTTGTAAAATTTTATAAAAGGATTTTTTTTTAAATATACCAACCGCTACACCATATAACGGCTTGACATTATATTTTTCAAAGCATGAGTAATACAACCGTGGTGTATGTGACAAAATAAGGAAAGCAATTGACTTAAATTCAAATTCAACATTGGGAATGAGCATATTGGAAGAAAGCAATTATGACAAAAAGCAAAAAAGTCAGCTGACAGATGGGACATGAAATGATCGGGGCTGCAAATCGCTACAATTTGTAACGACTACTTTCTCCTTATTTAACCCACCTTTTTCCTATGATTTCCCTCATTATTCAACCATACCTGCCCATACACTATATTCAACCAAACCAAACAACCAAACTGTAGATATATAACATAAAGAAGAGAAAAAGAGAAACTGGAAGAGGAAAGAAATAACAGGAAGTAGCGGCTAGACAACAAATATTTGTAAGAATTTTTTAATTTTATGTAATATTATTATTGTCATTATTACTATTATTGTTGTTGTTGTTGTTAATATTAATATTAATATTATTGTTATTAATTTTATTACTACTGCCATTATTATTATTATTATTATTATTATTATTATTATTATTATTATTATTATTATTGTCATTGTTATTGTTATGATTTTTGTTGTTGTTGTTGTTGTGATTATTTTTGTTATTATTATTATTATTATTGTAATTATTAATATTAATATTGTTGTTATTATGTTTTTATTGTAATATTAATATTATTGTTATTATCATTAGCAAAAGAAAAATTCCTCTCTCCATTGGAGTCTGTTATTCAATTAGCTAGAGTTATTATTTGAAACTTATTATTTTGGTTCCTCAAATGCATAACTAATATGTGCATAACTAAAGAATGTAGTAGAGTGTATTCAATAGAGAAGTAATATTATCATTGTTGTATATTATTTTTCCTTTTCCTTTGTACTTGTTAGAAAATCACTACACTTAGTAATATACAAATTGATTTTATTTCTTATAAGCTAAATTCTCTATAAGTTTGTGCTTTTTCTTGCCAATGAAAACATATTGATGTTATAACTTATCATTTGCAGTATTAGGAATAGATTAATTATTATTATCTGTTAGTTAGTATTGTTATTAATATTATTGTTATTGTTATTGTTATTGTTATTGTTAATGTTAATGTTATTGTTATTATTGTTGTTGTGACGCCCCCAAAATAGGTCCACACAACCCATTTTGAGTTGTCAAAATACATGGTACAGAATTCAAATACAAATTTTTTTATTCCAACTATTACTCTGTCGTGCAAAATACGACCACACATAAACTGTGAGTTTCAATACAAATATTATTTCGTATATGACACGAAAATATCCACGCTCAAAATAAGTCCTCATTACAATTATTAACACACTATTTTACAGAATAGTGAGGACTCTCGGATCATTACTCCACTCCCCGACTAGTCCCAGCTACACTTTTATTTCCTGAGAAGAACAATGGAACCAAAAAAAAAAGGGTGAGCTCAACTAGCCCAATAAAGAATATTATGACTAAAATAATGAATAATAAATTATTTTTAGTCTTCAACAGTAAAAAATCTGACAGAATATGATAGATAACAAGTTTTAGATAAACAACTGCAGCGGGAATAATAATCTATTAGAAGAGTCAAGTAGATCATGATGTTTACCATCTTCTAAGATTAAAAATTCTATCATCAATATTTTATCCCTGTAACATCAATCAATAAATATTTCAAATCAATAATTTATCTTTGCACTACGGTCCAAAGATATTAATTTGTATCACCAGTGGTAATGATCATGTCATACACCTGTCCATGTTTGCACTACAGGCCAAAGATATTAATCAACAGTTCATCTTTGCACTATAGATCAAAGATATCAATTAACAATTCATCTTTGCACTACGGGCCAAATATAACTTTCACCACAATTTAAGTCTAAGGATTATTGAAAGTCCAATAATAATCTAGAAGGGGGGTTGAATAGATTATTACAGGTTAAAAAATTATATTAGGCCTTTTTGAATTTTTGTATAATTAATTTGCAGTGCTAGAAATTAATATGTACGACAGTAAAAATTCAATCACACAATGCACAAAGATTTATCTGGTTCACAACATACACCCCTGGTATGTTGCTATATCCAGTCTCAAGTTCCTATTTGGAACTTGAGATTTAATTACTATCAGTAATAAATTGTAAGACCCCAACTTTTATAAATAAAGATTTAATTTTCTTTATATATTATTTCAAAATAGTAAGGTGTTGATTTGATAAATGTGAAAAGTTATGGGTGAAATGTGCAAATATTTCAAAATAAGTAAGTGGTTATAAAATATTCATTGTTATCGGAGAATATTCGTTTGGTCGTGGAATATTCTTGTTATCGGAGAATATTCGTACGACGGCGCAGTTATTTGTGGACCCCACAACGGAATAACTGTCGGATGAAGAAAACGACAAGAATGAGTTTTCTAAAAATAACGGCTTGATTGTTACCGTTAAAACTGTTGAAATACCCGGTGGTTAAAAATACAGTAATACGCGGTGTTGCACAGTAGCACACGGTATTGCACAGTAATTCTAATTATTGATTCTTATGTAAGAAGTCATTGCTCAATAATTGTTACAGTAATTACTGTTTAATATTTTATATTATTGATTCAATAATTGCTACATTGATAATTGCATAATATTTTATTGATTCAATAATTATCATTGCATAGTATTTCAAATTATCAAATCAATAACTTATATTATTTGAATAATATTATTAGATAGCATTATTGGCAATGTCTAATGAAGTTCTGTCTAGGAGGGGTTATTTAATTGCGCGCCAGTAAGGAGAAATCCTTATCGGAAGGCCCCCTCTTTCCTGAGAACGACCTGGTTGTCAATTTTGTAGTTCTGTAATACTATTTGTGAATGATTAATTATTGATTTATATGATAAGAAAATAATTGTTTTGTGGATACAAAAGAAGGAATTAATGCTGAAGTGTTTTTATCAGTATTAGTTGTTAATATTGTGAATTATAATATTAATGATGAAAAAATATTATTAAAAATGTGTTTTATGAAGCCAAGTGAATTGAGATAAGTAGAGGGGTTTTTATTGAAGTATTTGTTATAAGTTTTGCTTGTTACATGGACCCCCACTTACCCATTTTTCAAAATTGTCAGTAGAAGTTATCTTAGTTTTATATATATATATATATATATATTTATATTTGACTTTGGAAATTGGGGGGGGGGGGGGAGGTAACGTGGATGGGAGGGAATTATTATTATTATATATATATATTTATTTAACCTGTCGTATAAGGCAGGGTTTATATATATATATATATATATATATATATATATATTATAAGTTTTGTTTTATTAGAATATTTTATTGCACAGTAATGAATAGTAAAATTAAATTTTTTCGCCGGTGCCCGCCTGTGAATTCGTCCAAAATTTTTCACTGTGCAGTCCATGATTTTTATTCAAATAGTACCCTTCCATTCTCCTATAAATAGGATGCTTAGTTTAGAATTGAAAATCACACCAGAATCAGAAGTTTTCTCTCTCTATAATATCGAGTGTATTTTTGTGAGTATTTAGATACTTTGAGTGTCGCTATTCAGTGCAAGTTTCCTTCAGCATTATACCTGAAGGTAACGTGGATGGGAGGGAATTATTATTATTATATATATATTTATTTAACCTGTCGTATAAGGCAGGGTTTATATATATATATATATATATATATATATTATAAGTTTTGTTTTATTAGAATATTTTATTGCACAGTAATGAATAGTAAAATTAAATTTTTTCGCCGGTGCCCGCCTGTGAATTCGTCCAAAATTTTTCACTGTGCAGTCCATGATTTTTATTCAAATAGTACCCTTCCATTCTCCTATAAATAGGATGCTTAGTTTAGAATTGAAAATCACACCAGAATCAGAAGTTTTCTCTCTCTATAATATCGAGTGTATTTTTGTGAGTATTTAGATACTTTGAGTGTCGCTATTCAGTGCAAGTTTCCTTCAGCATTATACCTGAAATTCCAGTTAGAAGCACTGTTCTTTTGAGGTAAAGGATATTTTTTTTTCTTCGTAAGGGATGTTATTTTCTTTCGTAAATGATGTTATTACTTTCAATATCATTTCATTGAAATATTAGTATAAATTTTATTATGAAATTTTTACTTGTCAGAGTTACTATTCACGTATACGATACTATTCACGAATACGGTACTATTCACGAGTACTATTTACGAAGTATGATTTTTTTTATGAAAATTTTTACTTTTTTCGTCGGGGTTACTATTCACGTATACGACACTATTCACGAAAAAATTAAATTTTCTTCTATTTGTTCAAGTTGCTTATTATGGTTCCTATCTTTGATTGGATCCAAGTTTTGATCTTCATTCTTGAATTTTGCTCCACAAAGTATTATTATGGAATATTCTTGAACTTGGATAAACTAAATTACGAATACCTAATCTTTGTCCTTTATCTCACTAGATTCGTTATTTATATTATTTTTCATCATCTTCAGTCCTAAATGGTGATATAACTGAATATCTTTGGCCTGTAGAGTAAAGATGAATGATTACCTGATGAATATCTTTGGCCCATAGTGCAAAGATTGACAGGTGTTGAGATGAACATGATTATTGGAGATACAAATGAATATCTTTGGCCCGTAGTGCAAAGATAAATATTTGAGTCAAGATGTATATTGATTGATGTTACAGTGATAAAATATTGATGATGAACTTTTAAACCATAGAAGATAGTAGATTTCATTCTCTACTTAACTCTTCTAATGTATTGTTATTTCTGCTGCGAATATTGATCTAAAACTTGTTGTCCATAATATTTTATCTGAATTGTTGAAGACAAACGATAATTTATTTTCCATTATCTTAGTCATAATATTCTTTACTGGGCTAGTTGAGCTCACCCTTTTCATCTATTGTCCTCTTCAGGAAATGAGAATGTCGCGAAAACTAGTCGGGGGACAGAGTGACGGTCCGAGTTAGAGCAGTAGTAGTCCTCACTATTTCTAATAAATAGTGTGATAATAATTGTAATGAGAACTTAGTTTGAATGTTAATATTTTTTACATATTTGTATTAACACTCACAGTTGTGTGGTCATATTTTGCACGACCGTGTGATATAATGTTTGTATTTGGATTCTGTACCATGTATTTGGCGACTCAGAATGGATTGAGTTGACTGGACCTATTCTGGGGCCATCACATAAATACTCCTTTAACATGCGGAGAAGCCTTTACAAAGTTTTGTAGACAAACTTTTAACTATTCACAACTACCTATCTTGGACAGCAAGCTCTCAGCTCTCTCCTTAAGCTTAGTTGTACTTCTTTTGAGTTCAGTTTTATTTTATGATCTGGTCTTGAGACAACAGCCTCTTCCTCACCTTACAAGTTCACTAGAGACCCAACTCCCAGCTGACCTCTCTAAGACTCTGGTCTTGGTCGAAGAATTACTCGTCTTTCTCAAATGTACATAAAATAAACTAACTCTAACTTTTTTTTTACAAAGTGTTTAATAGAATTTACAAAGAAATGCTTCTCAAATAAGCAGATAAAATTTAGTATAGATTGATGTTTCTCAAATAAGCAGATAGCGATTAAAGAGCAAATATTTTTATAAAAGTTCAAAGACTTTTATATTTGAGATAATATGCTTCTTTGTAAGCAGATAGTAATTTATGATTAGATCAAATAATGCTTCTATGTAAGCAAATATGTAAATTTGTGCACTGTTATAAAAGTTTAGCTTACTTTGTTATTTTGTGTAAAGTGTGCTTCTTGAATAAGCAAATAAGTAAGTTTTAGCTTTTATGCTCAAAAATGCTTCTGTATAAGCAGATAAATGATTTTAATGCAATTTAATAAAGAATAGTTTATTCTTTATAATAAAGAGTGTTTTTTTATGGATTAAAAGAATTTGTTTCTCAAATATTTTCTAACAAGTATTATATGAATGACTTTGTGTTCAAGTACTTGTATTTAAATAAATAAATCAATTTAAGTAATGATTATCAAATATAACAATCTAATTAGTTAAGCACAACTTGATATAACAAATATACTTGTTTAACTCAGATAATATATATTAATATTTTATCTATTATGTGATTTATAAATAAAGTCACTTAGTACTATAAGGAATAGTACGGTTCGATTCCCTCACTTAAAAGGAATATCTCCGTAACCTTGCGACGTCTAAGTATGACAGAATTTATATTCTCACAATTGATATTTATATAAATACTTTCAATAGATCACTACGATTTTCAAATACGGTTCGGATGATTCACTCTTTTTGGAGGAATATTTCAGTGTCGTTTTGAACTATCAAGTGTATTATCTATTTCACAATATTTATATAAATAATATCAATAAAAATTTACTTAGTACTATAAAGAATCGTACGGTTCGATTTTCTCTCCGTAGAGGAATATCTCCGTAGCCTTGCGGCGTCTAAATATAACTTTTTATTTGATAAATAGATGAAATATAGATATATAAAATTGTGTATAACAATTTATATTCGTATATCTATAAATATAAAGCAAGTAAGAAATAATTCAACTAAGTTAACTCAAATGACTTATCTCAATTACTTGGACCAATTTCCTCTTCTCAAATAATCAGAACTTTTATAAGAAGAGATATAAAACTTTAGAGAGAGTATGTAGGCAAATAGAGTAAGCTTTTCTTTTCACTTGAATTGACAAATACCAAATGAATGAAAGACTCCCTATTTATAGAATTTTGAAGTCAGGGGAAAAAAGGTAATTTTTAAAATCTGTTTTTGAATGAATGAATGAGATTGTTTATTTATAAAATCAATGGTCAGGATGAAAGTTTTCTCTTTTGAATCACACGGATTGCCAAATGGACAAGCTGATAATTAGCCCATCAAAAAAATTATCAATCTTAGTTCATTTAATGCTTTGACCACCTGTTCAAAATCTTCCAGCAAGCACACGGTTTTAAGTCCCAAAAAGGAAGTCACATTCGTAAACCACCAACATATGTATATATGTTTATATGTAATACTTTTACTTTATGGCATATACATACACACGGTTTATATATATAAATAATATAAGACTTATAATATATATATTATACACCCACGGTTATATATATTATATACTATTATATATAATACTTATATATAAAACATGCATGCAATAAAATATTTTTGCCTGAATTTGGTTTTGAAAGAAAATAGGATTTCCTTGGAATTATTTATATGAATCAATTTATTTAACACTTGATATTTAAATTATCAAGGTCAATAAAAATTAATTCAAAATAAATTAGAAAATAGTTTACGTAAAAATAAAAATAATTAATTAAATCTCAAACCTATTTAATTATTTCATAATTGTTATCATCAAAATATACTAAAAGAAATGAGACCTATCAATTATGACAATGATATTGTGACAACCTAAAAATTTATAAGATCTTGAATGATTAAAATAAAGGTTAAAGGATAAAACCTAGATGAGAATTTGAGGAATAATTTAAAATTTTTAAAGAAGAACTTATATGGTTTACTATTCGAATGAGAATAGAGAATATATGAGTTACAAAATTTCAAAACCCTAGAAATGAATCTACATGTACTTGAAGGAATATTAAGGATAAGGTACTACGATACCTATAAATTTTGGTGACCTAATATATAAATTAGGTATTTGAATGAAATAACCTTAAGTGTTATCTTTATTTAATTGTCCTAGTATTTTAACTATATACTAGTGACCTAATCTAAGAGATTTATGAAATACGTATCAACCTATTAGGTTATCTTGTATGATTATGTGAGTGGTCATAACTCATTAAGCCAATTATGGCTATTTAGTTAATAGAATGTGTGATGACTTGTGAGAATTATGTATGCAATTAAATAAATATACATTATATAATGTGTATACATTTATTTTGTATATAAAGATAATTAAGAGTATGTAAATATCAATAATATTGAGCATTAGTTTTAGTGATAATAGATTTAATAGACTAAGGAGGGTAAGTAATTTAAATAAGCCCAATTATTTATTTAAGCATTGAACTTGTAGATAAATTGATTTAAGTGCAATTAAATTATTAAACTAGCTCAATATAACATGTATATGGCAAAGTATAATAATGGCACAATTTAATTATTGGTAGAAGTCCAAGTTTATTTTTGTTAGTAAGTAAAATAAGAAAAAAATGCAAGCCTAAAGGAATTAACTAATAGCCCAAATTAAGCCCACTTGAGCAAGGATATTATAGTCATTAGACGAAACATTTAATAAAACAAAATTGAGAAGATAAGATGGCCACATGGCAGAAAATAATGAGAGAGGAGGAGAAGGGAGGTGAATGTGATGATTATATTCACTTTAGTTAGTAAATCACTTTACTGGTGTTGCTTTCTTATTTGGGCCAACACATTTGTTTATGCTTGCAAGCAACCCCTTACTTAATCATGAGAGAGAGAGAGAGAGGATAAAGATTTGGAGGAGATATGGATAGATATACATCTTATGTATTCACCTTTTTACTAACTAAGTAAATTTAATATATCAATTGTTCTTATCTCCTTTACTAAGTAAATTTAATATATCAATTCACCTTTTTACATCTTATGTAGTCACCTTTTTACCAACGTATGGAACCATTTCAGATTTACTACTTTTAACTTCACTTACAAACTCAGATGTATTTTCACAATCTAAACTTGCAACAGAATCTGAAGAACTAGATACAAATAATTTCTTATCGATATTATATGCCATTTCGAAAAACTTACCTAAGAATAATAATGAAGAATTGTCGGATCAGAACTTCAAGTTGAACTTGGAAAGTGAAAGTGACAAAGCTACGAAGATGTGAAAAAGAAAATCGCTATCCTAGAGATAATAAACCAAGCTGTAGTAGATGTGGGAAAGGAATGATAGGAAGGAAACTTGAGAAAAGACTAAGCTGCAAGAGAATAAAAAGGGGAAAGAGGCCAGCCGCTACATGTTGTAGCGGCTAATGCTTTCAATTTAGCCCAAGTCAAATTGATTTACTTTTCGCATTCCCAATGTCAGCTTTTCTCATTCCCCGTGTCAGTTTTTCCCTTCCTATTTATCGAGTTTTGTATATAAAAAAAATATTATTAATTATTATTATTATTATTATCTTTTTAATAATATTAATATAATAATAATAATATAAATTATTATTATTATTATTATGGGAGAATTTTAAAAAGAAGATATTTGAATTCGGGAGGATTTACAGCCGCTACAAGAGGTAGCGGTTCATAACGCTACAACACCAATCGTGTCATGTCCTGTCCATGTCAGATGACTGTCAGCTGACTTTTTGCTTTTTGTCCTCAAAAATTTTAGACCAAGCCGCTACATGGTGTAGCGGTTGGCATATTTTAATTTTTTTTTGTTTTTTGTCCTTATCTGACAATGTGGGACCCATGTTTGACCAGGTGAAGGAAAACCAAAATGAGGCAGCCACTTAAGGTTGTAGCGGTCGGTAAAATATTTATAAAAATAATATTAATATTAATAACAATAACAATAATAAAAATAATATTAGTAATAATAATTATAAAAATAATAACATAAGATTATTATTATTATTATTATTATTATTATTATTACCTTAAATTCAATTAATATTTTTTATAGTTTTGTTTTATTAAATCAAACATTTCGTAAATTATTGAGAATTTTAGATCAATCCCCCATTAATCTTCCATAATTTATTATAAGTTTAATATTTAAATAATAATATTTATTATTATTACTATTATTATTATTATTATTATTATTATTAAAGTCGGAATATTTTTAAAAAAAGAAACCTTTTTTTCGAAGAACAAATGACTTAATAATGGGACAATGGAAGGAATGTTAAAAAAATAATATTTTTAACACCAAGCCGTTACATGGTGTAGCGGTTCTCCTTTTTTTAATATAAAAGATCATAAAGTGGGACCCATTTACACATGTGTTTGACCAACTGGGGCCCACTTATTAAATTAGAAGCCAGAACAACATGTAACGGCTGGGTATAAAATTGTTCCAATCTCAGTCTTTTATTAAATTGATCTACGGCTGACAAGTTGGTTGCCATGAATAGTGACGTACCGGTTATGGCGATGATTTTCTGAGCTATGGTGACAGTATGAACCGTCGCCATGGCATGGATCGATCGGCTGTGGCGATGGTTCATACCTTTGCCATACCTCAAAAAATCGTCCCCATAGTCGGTCCTTGGAGAACCCCTCTGCATATATGTATATATATATATATGTTATATATATAGGGAACTGATCCATAACTAACGTTGTCAATTTAAGGTTAGTCTTATAACAAATCTTGAGCGTCCATCCGAATATCGGACTACTAATATAGCTCTCGTCTGTAGTTTTTTTTTCAGTATTCCGCAGTTATTTACTGAGGACGGGAAAAATGTCCAAAATGTCCTTCCTTGTAAAAGTCCCCCGTCCGTAATATTAAACTGTGGACGCTAGGCATGGTCATTGGGAAACAAAGTCGTTTTTAAATAAGTATCATTCGCAGTATTAAATTACGGATTCTAAGTATGGCTGACCAATTGCGAAACGACGTCATATTGGCCAAATTCAAAATGTTTTTAGTTTTTTAGAATTCGTAGTATTAAACTGCAGATGCCAAATACACAATTTCAATTTGAATTTCTCCAAAAATACTGCTACCGCGCCAAAAACAAATTATTAGATGGAAAAGGACACAATTCCAATTTCTCCAAATCTAATCTTATTCTATCTTTTCTTCCATTTTCCTCAGCAATCAAATGGAACTCCGACTTTTAGTTTCCTAAGCTTACTTTAGCTTAAAGACAAGTAACAAGATTTCTCAAAGGAAAGTAAACAAAACCAAATTCTGATGTATTAGTTATCAATCTAAAACCCCAAACAAAAGGGGTAATCCAAATTTTGATGAATTACCCTTTTAAATTATTCTTTTAATAAACAATCAAAGCATAAAAAAATCATATTGCTCAATTTTTTCAGAAAACCAAATAGAAAATCCATAAAATAGAGAGAAAGAGACCATGATTTAGCAGATGGCGGTAGGAGAGAAGTCGGCATTGTCCTTAGATTGCTTGAACTTCTTTATGGCTATTGATTTGCTCAGATTGAACTTATCTTTGCGATGAAAACCAAGTCATACATCCTAACCTCGCCGATCTTCCTGATCAGATCGTACTGCTACAGCCATTCAGACTTATTAGAATTGCCTCCGCCTCAATTTTTTTTTTTTATAATTTGGGGATGGGGGTTGAACTCAAGACCTCTTGCTTTGTAAGAGGCCTGGGGTAACAACTGAGCTAAGACCAGTTAATTTAACATTCCTGTCTTTGGTAGGGATGGATCCCAAGTCTTCATAGTGCTTAAGAAATGGATTGAACCACTGTTTTTTATCCCTTATCTCTAGGTCAAATTCTTGGAGCAATAAGACCCAAAGAATTAAACGGGCTTTTGAATCTTTCTTGGAGAGAAGATGTCTAAGGGCAGCGTAGTCAGTGTAAAATATGATTTTAGATCCAATAAGGTAAGATCAAAACTTTTATAGGGCAAAAACTACAACTATAAGTTCTTTTTCAGTAGTGGAATAGTTCAATTGTGCATCGTTCAAAGTTCTACTAGCATATATATATAACATGGGGAATCTTGTTGATTCTTTGCCCTAGAACAGCACCAACTGCATAGTCAGATGTATCACATATTAACTCAAATGGTTGACTCCAATCGAGTGATTTGATGATAGGAGTTGAACTCAACTCCTTTTTTAGTTGTTGGGATTGGAAACATTTTTCATTAAATTCGAATTTTGCATCTTTACCTAAAAGATTGGTCAATGGACTTGCTTTTATACTAAAATCTTTAATTAATCGCCTATAAAAGCCTGTATGTCCTAGGAACGAATGAATTTCTTTGATTGTCCTAGGTGGTGGAAGATTTGTAATGAGATCAATTTTGGCTTTGTCTACTTCAATTTCCTTTTCAGATATAATATGACCAAGAACAATTTCTTTTTTAACCATGAAATAACATTTTTCCCAATTTAGAATTAATTAAGTTTCCTTACATCTCCTTAGAACTAAGCCAAGGTGGTGAAGACACTCATGAAATGTAGACCCAAATATGAAAAAATCATTTATAAAAATTTCTAGGAATTTCTCCACCATGTCAGAAAGAATGTTCATCATACATCTTTGAAAGGTGGCAGGGGCACTACATAGCCCAAAGGGTAGACGACAATATGCAAAGGTTCCATAAGAAAAAGTGAATGCGGTCTTTTCTTGGTCTTTGTGGCTATGGAAATTTGAAAGTATCCCGAGTATCCATTTGGAAAACAATAATAAGCATGACCAACTAACATTTCTAAAATTTGGTCTATGAAGGGTAAAGGAAAATGATCCTTTCTTGTGGCAGCATTGAAATTTCTATAGTCCATGCAAACCTTCCAACCAGATTGGACACGAGTGGGAACTAACTTAGTATCTTCATTTAAAACCACAGTTAAGCCAGACTTTTTAGGTACCACCTAAAAAAGACTTACCCAAGAGCTATCATAAATGGGATATGTTAGGTTTGTAATATCAAAATAGCATGCAACAATTACATACATAGCAGCAGAAGTGTAAAAATAGAGTTTTAAAATTTTACAAATCATGAACCCGGATCATCCTTTATGCGCAATTATTAATTTAATCTAAATAGATGAAGAACGAATCATACCCTTGAAGATTTGTGCTTCCTCACGTACGAGTTCTACAACAATCATTTCCTTGTTCGACTTGAATCTACCGGGTGTGATTCCTTCCTTTGATCAATGTCAGTCACCCAAGTGTTTGGCCTCTAGAGGTAATCCACTAAGGATGAACAAGTATTAAGAAGGTGGGTAATTGGCAAAACCCTAGTTTTCTCTCTCTAAAAAAGGTGAGCTCTCCCAACAACTTGTGAAAGCATTCGCACCTAATCAAAACAAGACTCCTCTTATTTATAGATGTAGGCAACCCTCCTATACCTTATAGGATTAGGGTCTCATATTATTTAATTAAACTCTTTTAAATAATTAGGCTTCATAATCTTATTAGGAGCAATTAATTAAACTCCTTTAATTAATTTACCTCCTAATCTTTTTGGGAATATAGGAGAGCTCATTTATTAATTAATTTCCAAACTCCTTTAGGAATTCAAATTAATAGTAATAATAATAATAATAATAATAATAATAAGACTCCTCTTATTAATTTATATTTAATATTTTTAAAATATTAAATAATAAATATTAAACTATTTAATTTATTCTATCACCATAGATTAAATTAAATACATTTAACTTATTATTACGATTATGTCATTTGCTTCTTAAATAAATATTCATCCTTTTATGGTATGACCCTTTATGTTCTCCATATTAAACTGGTTGTGAGTAAATTAATTAGAATAATTATAATTTTATTTAAATAAATAAATTAACTATTAATTCATTTAAATAAATAATATTTATTCTACAATAAGGGTAAGCCCCCTTAGCGCTCAAAGACTTTTCAGATAATATAGATTTCAACATTAATCATAAAAGAGCATTTGAATAAATAGTTACCGTACAATTCATTCCTTCTACCATACAATGTCCCAATTAAATATAAGACATGGATTTACTATCAAGTCTTATTTTATTTAATTATATGTATTCCGATCTTAAATGCACAAACTCTGATAATGCAAATTAGAAACTACTTTCTAATTTCATTCTACCTTGGCCAAGGACTACTGAGTTGTCATTTATCGAATCACATAGAACATTCACTTCTTTTACTAGAAGTGGTAAATCCTTTATTGATCATTCATTATCTTCACGTATAATTAATTATACCCAAACATACACTTTGATATACCATCAGGGTCTTAAGGGACATGTCAAAAATAACTCATTATATATAAGATACTATGATGATCTCAAGTCTAAGGATTACTTGTACTACTATCACTAAAGGAATTCCTATTGATAGGCGAGTAAAACTCCATTATGTATTCCTTAGCGAGCCACGTTCAGTGTACTTATTCTCCAGTAAGCACCTACATATTTGCTTTAGTGTCTCCACACAAATAATCATGAGATCGATCATTCTCTTCCAATGAGCAAGCAACGCATCTACTAATCTATCTGGATTCACTAATCCCATATTTAGTAATCCATCGATTGGGAACTTTTTTAGTTTTAAGCTATCTAAGAATTTAGATCTCATTAGCATGATCATCATCATGATTCTAAAAACATTACTTAAAACTATGGTATATCATATTTAAATATAACAGCATTATGTAGATAATATAAACGCCTTTAAATAAATAATTCTTTTATTAATAAATAAATAAGATTGGTACAAAGTATATGCTTTATCATCATACATGATTGGCTTGTATTCATACTACTTTCAAGATAGATGATCCCATTATCTAAACACTTAAGAATTTTTCCTTCCTAACAACCTCTTTTAGAATTGGGTTCAACCCGCTATTGTGGATCTCTCACTGGTTTAGCATCATCTATTAAGTAGATCCTATGTTGGACAATGGCTTGACTGATCCCCTTAATATCTGTTATGCTCCATCCTATAGCTTCCTTATTCTTTTTAAGGATGATAAATAACTCTTCCTTCTGTGTGTTTGTTAAATCGAAAGCAATGATCACAAGAAAAGTTTTAGAGGGACCTAGATAGGCATATTTAAGATTATCAGGAAGAGGTTTAAGTTCTAACTCTGGTGAAATCTTTTCAAATGTCTCTGAAGATTGGATCAGTCATAGGTTCCCATTTAGAGTAAGACATTGATGTGGATGACTCTAACATTTCATTCACCTCATTTACATATTATGTCTCATCCCAATTTTTACCAAAATGATTTAGATAAAAAATTAGAATTTCATCTTCTCTCATAAGTTCATTTTCAGACATTTCATGAATCATGTTCACTTTAACGGCCTGATCATAAAAATTACTAGGTTATTTTCCCACATTAAACACATTTAAGTCAATTAGCATGTTTCCAAATGTCAATTTCATTAGTCCATTTCTACAATTTGTTATAGTTTGCATATTTAAATATGATGATGAATGAGTTTAATATATATTTGTACCAGTATGATTTGTATAGTCCTTATAAAGAATTGATCAAATGTACAAGGACTTAGAATAGAAAGATCAAATAATGCTAGGTTGATCTTGAAAAATCTGAATTGATGTATAGTTGATAGGTTGTTGTATTATCGTAAGGTTACTCTGATACTTTGATTTCAAGATCGCAGAGTAAACATAAGATCGCAATACATCAAGAGGATCACTGGACTACTTGGAGCTATCACAAAATTCACTTTTGATTCGTAAAGCCACTTCAATTCGCAGAGTGAATAAGTGAATCTTCCAGTTAAGCAATAGATCGTAGAGAAGAACTCGATCGTAGAACAGTCAAGTCTGACAAACTGACTGACATTAGAGCGTTGCAAATTGAAGTTCCCTATGCACTCCCCAAATATTCTTAGTGAAAATCGAAGATTAGAATATGTTTCTACCATCTAGTTGGTGACAGTGATACGTCATGGGTGTTAGGTGAGAAAGCAGACTAATGTAACAGGCAAGGAAAAAGGAATTGTCTCCTAGTTTTAAAATGTTAACATCAAGGATCCTAGGATATCTGAGCATTAAATGCAAAAACAAACATTTTACAACAGGGAAGATTTCTCAGCAGATTATAAAAGGCAACAAGGATTTAACTTAGAAAGTGATGAACATTGATCAAAAAGCCAAACCCTTTCAAAAATTCAAAAGAACGAACTAAACGTTCCTAAATATACAGTTCGAGCTGTTAAGTACTTGAGAAAAAAAGCTTAACGCCAACTTAGTAACATCTTTCAACAAACGTCTATCATCAGAGCATCAGAGGGTTGAGAGTCCTTGTCATTGTGACTAAAATTCCAAATATATGGGGTTGAAGAGGGCAGAGTGTCCTTGTCTCTGTGACTAAACATCCAAGTTTGTTAGGCTTGAAGAGGGCAAAAGTATCATTCTCTGTGTGACTAAACTTTTATTGAATTTCCTACTCGAGGAGTAGAAGAGTGGATTAGGAGTTATTCATTTTCGAACCACTTAAAATTGCATGTGTCTTGTGCTTGCTAATATTATCTTTTATCTTTCTGATTATTAAGTTTACTGCATACACTCAGAATTGATATCTATTTTAAATCTTCAAGGGGTTTTCCAAAAGGCATATTACGCTGTGCTTGAATTAATAAGATTAATAAATATTTGGTAATACTTTCTTAAATAGGAGAATTTTTAAAAGATCTATTCAACCCATTTTAGATCTCTATAAGTGTCTTCGGGATATAACAAGTTGTATCAAAGCAGGTTCTCACAAACACAAAGCTTACACTTTGAGTAGATCCATGGCACAAAACAAAAATGGTTCTGAGCTTGGTGGTGGAAGTAAACCACCTCTTCTAAACAGAGAAAAATTTGTTAACTGGAAAGTGCGTATGCAGACAGACATGGATGCTATTGATGATGATCTGTTTGAAACTGTTCTCATTGGTCCATATATTCCTACAAAGCTAGCTCCTATAACAGACGATCCCAACAAGGAGGTTGTGAAATTGCGTGAATAATGGACATAAAATGACAAAAGGGCAAAAAATATTCTATTCATGACCTTGGAGGATGAACTCTTCAAAAATGTTGTAAACTGCACTACTGACAAGGAAGTATGGGAAGTACTGTGGTGATGCATGAGGAAGCAAAAGAAGTTAGAGAAAATACGCAATCCCTCATGACTCAACAGTACGAGATGTTGACTCATATTCCTGGAGAAAACATTACAGAAACATATGAAAGATTGAACATTCTCCTAAATGCTCTAAAGTCTTATGCCAAGGTATATCCAAATAAAGATCTTAATATAAAGTTCATACGAGCACTACCCAATAAATGGGATGCCAAGACCACAACCATCCGAGAGTCAAAGAATCTGTAGGAAATGATTATGCAAAAAATCTATGGTAATCTTCTTACCTATGATTGGAGCTAAATCAAAGAGTAGAAACTCTGGCTGAAAATAAGAGAAAAGATAAATGTATTACTCTCAAAGCATCTAAAGATACATACAAAGCTCAAGCTGAAGCTACTGAAGATGATCGAGAAGCTGCAGATGATGATGATGATATAGCAATGCTTGCTCGAAGATTAAGAAAATTCATGAGGAAAAACAACAATTGGAAACTAAGAAGGAATTTCAACAGAAGAAGTAGCAATTGAAAATAAGAAAAAGACTTGTGCTACAAATGAAAAAAGCCTAACCATTTCATGGTAGAATATACCAAGCCTCAATAAGAGGATCTCAAAAGGCACAAACAAAATCCAGACAAGAAGAAAGAATACAAAGATTACAAGAAGTCTCACAAGAAGGAAAGAGGATTAGTAGCTGACAGTTCGTGGAGCGACTCAGATGCTGATAACAGCTCAGACTCAAGTGATGATGAAGAGCTTCAAGTAGCCAACCTATGTTTGATGGCTATAAAGGAAAATTCTAACGCAACCACTGATCGTCGAGAAATTGACATCGGTGAAGTATTTAATTTCAACTCTCCTAATGTTAATATGGATGATCTTAGAACTGCCTTGCATGATATTAAATCTAAACTGCGTAGATACATGAAGTTATTCAGGGTTTTATCAAAGGATTATTCTCTTCTTCAAGAGGAGAAAGAGAAGGGGCAGGTAGAATTGGAAACTACTCTAAGAAACATTACCTCTTTATCCAAGCTTGAAATTGAGAATAATAATTTGAGAAAGATAAATGAGGCAAACTCTTTAAGAGAATCTATTTCTAGTTTCAAAATAAAGGAACTAGAAAAGATAATCTCTTTGTGGAACCAATTCTCCTCATCTATGAAATCACTGATCACAAGTCAGAGAGTTGCCTCTAACTGGTCAGGGTTAGGATTTGAAGGCTTATCTTCATCCAATCTAAATATGGAAAAATATTCAGAAGCTAACAAAAACAATACTTCTTCCTCCTATAGAAATATTGTGTTTGTGAAATCCAAAGAGGCCATCAAACTAATTATTTTTTGCAAATCAATCTCTGCTGACCAAATTGTTGTTCCAAATGATAATAGGTCACATACTAGTTTGGGTTTTGTAAAATAGCAAATTAAAATCAAGCCTAAGATCATATTTAGAAAAGTCGTAGAGATTGGGAACAAATCTACAGGCAAACGTCGAAACAATCGTAGAACTGGATCTTACTCTACGAAATTTCAAAATCATAGAACTTTATGGAGGAAGGGAAGTCAACCAGGAAGAAAGGTACATCAACTATATAAGTTCTAAATGAGAAGAAATCCATACACACACTCACAAATGCAATATATAAAGTGTCATAAATATCATAGATATGGGCATAAAGCTGTTGATTGTTATACTATATATTATCGACCAAAGATTAGGCTAATCTGGGTTCCCAAAGTAACTAACAATGAAGGACCTAGGAGTGTATGGGTACCAAAATAAATAATGGTTATCCATGTACCAAATTCAACGGAATCTATTTTGTATCTTGATAGCAAGTGCTCTAGGCACATGACTGGAAACAAAGCTCTTCTGTCAGATTTTAAAGAAAAAAAATGGTCCATCAGTTATATTTGGAGATAACAACTCTAGTAAAACCAAAGGCTATGACTATATCGAAAAAGGAGTTGTGTCCTTTAGTAAAGTGGCCTATGTTGATGGACTAAAGCACAACCTGCTGAGCATAAGTCAGCTATGCAACAAAGGTCATCAAGGCATCTTCCTCAATAACAAATGTCAAGTTTAAGATCTGGAAACCAACTCTGCCAAACTAACTGGATCAAGAGAAGGAAATATTTATGTGATAAACCTCTCTGAAGTAAGTTCCTCAGTATCAAATTACTTCTTTTCGAAAGCTTCAGAAGATGTGACCTTGTTATGACATAGGAGGCTGTCTCACTTAAATTTCAAGAACATGTCAAAACTCGTATCAAATGATATAGTCAGAGGTCGACCCAAACTGAACTTTGTCAAATAAAGACCCTGCAAAGCTTGCCAGCTGGAAAGCAGACCAAAATCTCATTCAACAGCAAAATGGTTAACTCGAATGAAAGACCGTTACAACTTCTTTATATGGATCTTTTCGGGCCTATTCCAACAGCTAGTCTTGGAGGTAAAATATACTCACTGGTAATAGTAGATGACTATACCATATTCACATGGGTATTAAACCTAAGTTCAAAGGACGAAACCAGCACTCAACTGGTCATATTCTTCAAGGTAGTGATGAATAAGAAGGGCAAAAAGATAAAAGCTATAAGGAGTGATCATGGAAGGGAGTTTAATTATTCTGAAGTCAATCGATTTTGTGAAGATAATGGCATTCAAAATAATTTCTCAACACCTCGAACTCCATAAAAAAATGGAGTGGCTAAAAGGAATAACAGAGCACTGATTGAAGTAAGAAGAACCCTCCTGGCAGCAGCTCGGCTACCAGAGTATTTTTGGGCAGAAGCTATTAACACTACATGCTATACTCAGAATAGATCCTTGATTCACTCCTAGATCAAAAATACGCCCTATGAGTTGTGGAAAGGAAGAAAGCCAAATATCAACTACTTTCGTGCCTTGGGCTATGCATGTTATATCCTCAACAATGGCAAAAGATATCTGACCAAATTTCAGCCTAAATCGAATGAAGGAATCTTTCTTGGATACTCCATGGAAAGTAAAGCCTATAAAGTATTCAACAAAAATACTTTGACTGTAGAAGTATCTATCCATATCACGTTCGATGAATCTAATGAAGGTGAATCAAGCAAAACATCTTAACTTGAAGAAGTCGTAGAGCTGGAACCTCGAATCACAGAATAGGTGAATTCTATGTTCAATGAAACTTAAGAAGATAAGTCAAATCCTACGATCGTAGTACCAGATAAAGAAATCGTAGAGACTCAAATTCCAAATACAGGAACTCTACAAACCAATGAAGGTGCTAAACAAGAACCAAATCTTGAAGAACTTCGACAAGAGGGCACAAGGACTAACGTTCCATTTGGATCCAGATGGTCAAGTGATCACTCAAAATCTAATCATTAATTGGAGATCTAAATGCACATGTCAGGACCATATCATCCACTAAAAGTGAATGCTTCTATCTAAGCTTTCTTTCTCAGATTGAGCCAAAGAAAATTGAAGAAGCTCTAGAAGATTCAAGTTGGATCGAGGCTATGCAAGAAGAGTTGAATCAGTTTAAAAGAAGCAAAGTGTGGAGGCTGGTTCCAAGACCAAAAGAATATCCAATTATTAGCACAAAATGGGTCTTCAGAAACAAGATGGATGAAGCTGGTGTGATCACAAGAAACAAAGCAAGATTAGTGGCAAAAGGACATTCTCAAGAAGAAGGAATTGATTATGATGAAACCTTCGCACCTGTTGCAAGACTGGAAGCTATCAGGATGTTCCTAGCCTATGCAGCTTGTAATAACCAAGAATTCTAAGTCACTTTGTAAATAGATATATTAATGATATTGAAAACTTTGTGACATATAGTGAATAAATATGTGATGACTTATGTGGAAAATATTTATGGCCAAATAAATTTATATATTATAAATATGTATATATATTTATTGATGATGTAAATAGAATTAAAAAGAAAGTTACGTAACCTAATATACACATTAGGTATGAAAATTAAATAACCTAAGGGTCATAGTATTGAAGAATAATAGTATTTAAAATATATATTAACCCTAAGAGATTTATTTTATATATCTCAATTAATTAATTTTATAACTTAATTAAAGCACGTCTAATTGGGTTATAAAATTAAATGTACAAGATCAATTATTTAAATTCCAAACTAAGTGGAATGGAAACCCTAATTAAATAATTAGGGTAGAATAAAATTAGTAAGTTGGACAATGTTATTTTTTATGGCCCAAATAAATTAAATTGAGAGCCCAAACAATTTAAATAGAAGCCCAAGTCTTGGTCCAACTTGGGAGGGACTTGTTAGTCATTTCACTAAGCAAATAAAGCAATAAAAATTAAAACAAAAAGGGGGCAAAAAGGTGTCAATAACTGGCCACATGAGGAGAATTAGAGCATGTGATGTTAATTTTTTTCAACAAATCTTATCAACTTCATTAGGTGTCAACATTTGATTTAGCCACTTATTTAGCTAGATTAACAAGTAATGTGTAAGGGATAAGATGATGAGATATGTTGAAAGAATACACATACTTACATATGATATATCTATACATATTTACTAAATACAAATACCTTTTAATTAATTAATTATCAACTTTTCTTCTCATTTTCCAAATTTCTAACAAAAAGAAAATAGAGAGAGAGAAAAGAAGGAGCATTTGGCAGCCTAGAGGGGAAAGAGAAGGAGAGATTTTGTTCTTCATGCACCTAAAATTCATCTATTACTTTGGAAAGACTAGAAGGTGTGCTCAAAGAACTAGGTAAAAACCTTAAAATCTTAAGTTTTAGTTTCCTTTCTTTTGATGATTAGATGAAATAACAAGTTTATATTCTTGAACTTCAAAACTTTTGATCTACATGTTTTCTAGTATTTCATGTATGGATCTAACCATTTTGAGTGTTAAAAAGTTGGATCAAAGGAAGAAAATGAAAACTATGTTCTAAGGGTAGAAAACCCTAACTTTCTTCCACTTTGAAAATCTACCATTTGATATCTACACCTCATTTTTGTGATCCGTCAATGAGGGGTGCTAGATATGTAAGTTGTATTTTAAATCCAAGTGGTAGCGCTCAAAAATATTGATTTTACAAGCCATGGTGGCTGTTTTAGTCAAAACAATCCAGTTAAAGAAAAAGGGGTAAATGGCAGTTTCAAGCCAGCTGCTTGTAGAGGCATTTTCGTCTGTTTTAGTACTTTAAAAATACTGGAAAAATTTGGGATGTTAATATGATGAGTTAAATGAGTCCAGTAAAAAGATGGTAATTTTTAGATTTGTAGAATGAAAGTTATGGATTTTACAAGAAATGACTATTTTAAAAGTAAACCAAAATAATTCTTTGTGTATAACTCTAAAAATTGTAAAAATATTACTGGGAGTTGATGTATATAACAGGAGCATACCCTGAAAGTTTCGTAATGTTTGAACAAAAACGCAATTTATCAAAAATATTGCAAGATCCGGCTATTTTGGACCATTTAAAAATAGTAAATAAAATTCAAAAATTCCAGAAAACATATATATTTATAAGGGAACCATATTCTGTTGATTCCCAGAAAATAAAATATTTTGGAGATATTTTGATATTTTTCATGTAAATGATTGAATATGAATAAATGGATAAAATAAGTTAAGTGATGTTATAAAGGGTGAAAATGTAGTATTTTGACAAAAGACCCTAAATATGATGTATGCAGATTTTGAAAGTGCATTTTGGTTATTGTTGATGAGATGTTATATTTATGATATTTTAGGATTATTAAATGAATGAATTAGTAAAGGGTAAACAATTAAAATAAATTATTTATAAGTTTGATAAATGATTAAAATATTATTAAAAGATTAATAATATTATATTAAGATATTATTAAGTAATTAAAAATATTTAGATTAAAATTTGATTTAAAATATTATTAAATGGTTAATAATATTATATTAAAGCCTTAATAAAGGATTAAAATATTATTAAATGACTAATAATATTAGATTAAAATATTATTAATACAATTAGTAATTTTATAGTAAAATATTATTAAAAGATTAATAATTTTATATTAAAATATTATTAAAAGATTAATAATATTAGATTAAACTATTATTAAATTAAAATATTATTAAAGGATTAATAATATTAGATAATGATTTAAAATATTTTTAAATGACTAATAATATTAGATTAAAATATTATTAAATAATTAATAATACTATATTTAAAATTAAATTAAAATATTATTAAGTGATTAATAATATTAGATAATGATTAAAATATAATTAAGTGATTAATAATATTAGTTAATGATTAAAATATTATTAAATTGTTAATAATATTAGCAAATAAGTAAAGTATTATTAAATGAGTAAAATATTATTAAGTGATTAATAAAATTAGCAAAGGATTAAACTATTATTAAGTGATTAATAATATTAGTGAGTGATTAAACTATTATTAATAATACTAAGAAATAAATAAAATATTATTAAAGAATAATAATATTAGATGAGTGTTTAAGATAATAAGTATTTGATGGTAATATTATCAAGAGATGATAATAATACTAAAGACTTTAATGTAATATCTAATATTTAACTATGTGACTAAATGTTAGATAATTTATTATAGAGTAATGATATTATAAGTAAATATATGATATACTAAGGGGAAGATCAATGATAGGTCTTGTCAAAGGAAGTTTATTAAATTGCGCAGCAATAGACTGCGATCGAGATAAGTTTCCTAACTCAAACTTGAGTTATTACTTTCAAAGTATGTTAGTGAATAGTTATTGTTGATGATTCACCTCTATAATGATTATTGAAATTCGCACTTTGGTGCAATTGAATTTCTGTTGTATTATTATTGAACTGTGAATTAATTAAAGTTTTTTCATTTATGAACTGTTTATGAGATAGATCTATGCTAGTTGTATCAGCTAGATCGAATATGTTTATATTTGATTGATTCAAATATGTTTTAAGAGCTGTTCCAAATAAATTGAATTGGTAAGGATTCTAGACTGAGAAATGAACAATTTTATTAAAGCGTTATATTGAAAAATAATTATTGCTCGATTATTAAGTGTTTATGCATAATTCACTGGGTATGAGAGGTTGATCCCCTCGATCACCAAAACTTATTAAAAGGACCAGTTTAAATACTGACAACATTAGTATATGTTCATGGTCACACTAGACCACTCGGCATTTATTATTCAATTATTCGAATATTCAACTATTGAAATTTAATTCATGTTCTTTCACAATAGAATTCCATTGTTGAACATTGAGCGTTAAATTCCTTTCTAATCAAGATATATCTCCTTTGTATTTAAACTTGCTAAAAAAATTAGTTGTTTACCCTTGTTATATCACAACGTTTATTTCAGCTAAGTCTGAAGGTTCAAATAAGAAGGATAAAGGCAAGGGCAAGGTCCGAGAATAGTTTGTTAAGAATGTTTAAGTGTTATATTACTTTATGTAATTCGATTGTGTAAAACTTTTGTAATATTAAGGGTATGTTTAAGTTAAGGTTAAGAAGACCTTGGGATTATGTTGTAGAATGTTTATTATTTCCGCAATAGTTTATAGGATGCTTATGATGATGATGAATCGTGAGCACTAAATCCGAGGTTAGAGAACTCGGATTTGGGGGCGTCACAGATTGATATCAGAGCTGTAGGTTATAAATATTAGGATGCGAAACTTAGGTTATAACCTTAGAAGAAAACTCGTATAGGGTATGCTAGGTGATGGATTGTGAAAATTCATCGAGTATAGATTGTACATGATAAAATATCATTTCATTTCATCAATGAATATATTTTATTGTGATACTGATGTTGTTCCTTGTTTATTTTTGGTGTTGTTATTATAGGATGTCTGAAGATCAGCAAGAAAGCCACACCGTGGACCAAGAACAGATAGATCCGATGGAAGAACCGGTAGAGCAGGAAGTGATTGTAGATACCCCTAAGGATGAATTGATCGATGACTTATTGGCCAGGAACTATGAGCTAGAGGAGAGAGTTGACGATTGAGTTGAGAGGGAGGCTGAAGCTAGCAGAGTTACAGCTGGGAGAAGCGATGATCGAGAATCAAGCGCTAAAATTTGAATTTGACTTGGAAATTATAGATAAAATAAGAATTGAAGATGCTTGGATTGAGGCAGCTAGACCACTACAAAAAAAACAGTCATTGCCGACGGGACATGCCATCGCCAATGACTACTTTGCCGTCGACATTGAGTCATTAGCGATGGCAATGACCATCGCCACTGCCATCGCCTCCCAGGTCGTCGCCCCTGGCTCCCGTCGGACTCTGTCAGCAGCATTCTCATGGGGCGACGGTGTCATTGCCGACGGCCAGCAGTCATTGGCGACGGCCCGGACGACGGAACTCCCATCGGCAATTAACCACCATAAATTTTTATAAGGCTCTCATTGGCGACGATGAAGCCGTCGGTAATGACAGTTATGCCGTCGGTAATGACACTGATTTTCTAAATTTTTTAATAATTTCACAATTTCCCTATTCATTTACAAATATATATATAACCTGTTACAAACTAATAAAAACCATCAAATATAATACGATTCACCCATCAAATAGTAGTACAAATCAAATATATAGATAAAAATGGCCGTCTGTACAACTCAAAAACTGTACAAATACATACATGAAACTTAGAATATATCATAAACTAACTACAACCCAAATCAGAAGTCTCGCCGGTCTCATCGCTGGTCCCACCCTGTACTGGAGTCTGCTCACCATCAGCTCGGCGGTCATTACCCTGTATGGAGTCTGTTCACCATCAGCTCGGCGGTCCTCACCTGTGCCTCCACCTCCACCTCCACGAGTCTCGTTAACAAGACCTTACAAAATTAAAATATTAATAACAAAACCAAAATTAAAACATATTTACATTATTTTAGTTTGTGTTCTTCAAGTTATAACAAAGTAGGCAGACGAGGCTCGAACTCGGGCTCCGTATATCGGAATCAAGTCCTGTCAGTTGTAACGCGTGCCTATTGCATATGCGGTGCTATGTCTGTGTTTGCGTGTCATTTCGACGACCGAGGTGGGTTTTGGCCTCTTTTTTGACTATTGGTCTTGGTTTGCGTAAGTTAGGCAGACGGGGCTCGACCTCGGGCTCCGTATATCGGAATTGAGTCCCGTCAGTTGTAACGCGTGCCTATTGCCTATGCAGTGCTATGTCTGTGTTTAAGTGTTGTTTAGATGACCGAGGCGGGTTTTTACCTCTTTTTCGACTATTGGTCTAAGTTTGCGTAAGTTAGGCAGACGGGCTGAGAACTCGAGCTCCGTATATCGGAATCGAGTTCCGTCAGTTGTAACGCGTGCCTATTGCCTATGAGGTGTGATGTTTGTGTTTGCATAAGTTATGTATGTGTTAACTATTTGTTTTATAGTTTATATAAACAATATAATTACAAATAAGGAAATACATCAATGAAATCTGTTTTTACATGTCGAATACGTGGAGGGAAGATGTTGGCCAAGACAACCGCACATACACGAATGGCCTCCTCCCGGACTACACCCATGAGTCCGTCAGCGGAAGTTGTAGGATCTATGGAGCCGTGGACAACCTCCTGAGCAAGCTGGTAGATCCGCTCGCGTGATGGTGCGCCTGACTGCACGACACTGCTCGCCATGCACCCCTCAATAACCCGCCTGAAGAAGTCATCAGATAATGAAGGGCTGACGCCCGATCTACTCGTACCACTACCTCCGGTCGGTGTGTAATGTCGAGATCTCGCAGCAGGGACTATAGTGTAGGCTGGGACACGGGGAATGCCCACAACTCTACCCTTCTTCGGTCCCTCTTTAGCCTGCAGCCAGTCCTCCATCTCCTCATCCGCACGCGTAGAATCATCTACAGGAATGTCACCTCTCTGGCTGCTTTGGGCCATAGCAAGGTCCTCGAACCATGTCTAAAAAAAACACAAGAATAGATGAAAAACAAAGTATAAAACAAAAAAATACAAAAGAATTTCAAGATTTTAAATACATACTAAATAAAAGAATTAAATTACTTACAGCAATGCGCTCTGCCTCAGGTGAGATATAACCACCGTCACCTTTCTTCTGGTGAGCATGCCACCAAAACTCAAGGCGGGAAGGTGGGTGCTTTAGACTCACCTCGAGTCTCTCCCTGTAAAGGTCGTACGACTGAGACCCAGTGCAGTGTGGGAGACGACTATGCTGTCGGGCAGCTGTACGCTGTGCCGACATCTTCTTGAACGTCTCGCCCTCCCAAATGCCGCACATCTGCTCCCACACCACAGCACCAATGAAATCTGGCCAGACATCTCTAAGTGTCTGTCCATCAACCATATTGGTGTGGCCCTTCTTCTTCCAGTCATAGACCCACTTGTGCCAGTTCATCTCGAGATACCTCTGGAGAACAGTCATGCCATGGGCTTCCTGCCCATCCTCAAAGCGGTAATATCTCTGCACATTACACATTAATAAGCTTAGTAGACCTGTATTAAATCAAAGCGGTAAAAAATATTCAAATGGAATATAAAACTAACATATATGAATGAATTATATCTTACCCTAAACTCAGTAATAATGAGCCCACGTGAGCGTTCATCCACATCCGCCCACCTCATCCACGGGCTTGAGAATCGGTTGCGGACGATCCCAAACAACGTGTTCCTTGGCGTCGCGTTAAGGATATTAAAATGAACACATATACATTTGCAAATTACAAAGAATATATAAGAACTAAATAATTAATACAAAAAAATGTCAAATATGAAATTACATATTACTCCCAACACGACATATAAGCGGCGCCTGGGGGGGGGGGGATTCCCTAGCAATCCACGTGCTAGTCCCTGCGGATGCCTACGTCGATCACCTATATAGTGAAATACAACAATATTTATATATATGAATATAATGTCAATACTATACAAAATTAAAAATAATAAGATGTATACAAAATATGTAATTATACTTGATGATCCGGCCTGATCATCACCGCCACTACCTCCACGGCCCCCACGGCCTGAACTACCAGCACGCCCACCATGATCGTCGTGTGGTGTACGCGTCATATCTGTATATATACTGTCAAATCATCAACAAAATATTATTAGACATTCGTAATCACACAAAGTTCCACAAAATATTATTAGACATTCGTATATATACTATCAAATTATCAACAAAATATCTATAATATTTGCTTTTTTAAAAAAATCCACAAAGTTCCACAATATCTTTATCAGAATAGTAACTTTAGCCGGATGCAATATTTGTGAAATTTGATATAAAATATGCAAAAAATTAAAAATAAAAATTTCATAATGATCAAGGGTACTTTAACAACTTCATGAAATATATAGTTTTTACTAAATACGGTGTTAACAGGGCTTGTGGCGGCCTGGTTGTAGGCTCTGTCGCAGATGAAATGCTCTGTATGAGTGAAAGCCACACAAGACGGTGTCGTCCTGTTACCCTGCTCATTCGCAATGATTTCAACGCCGTCGTGTTGCCAAACTCTGATGCACGAGTACGTGGTGTTGAGGTCTATACCGATTGCAGTTCCTCCTTTCTCTTTTCCTTCTCATTTTTTGTCCATTATTAAGTAATAGTAATAGTAGTAGGTTACTAGTTTCTATTCAAGAGAGTTTTGGAAAGACATTATTACTACAAGGATTAAGAAGTTAAAGAGGCGTGAGGCAATTTTAAAAATTAAAAAAATTTGGAGGACTTGATTTGACTGCTATAAATGTTCCGACGTGTTCCAACGAATTAATATCCAAACAAGAGTTCTAATTTTGTTTTTGTTTTTTCTTTGTTTTTTCTCGACTGTCTAGCTTCTTCAAGTTCAACCTATTTGGAACTATATTTGAATATAAGCCTTTGGATTAAAAGTAATCCACGACTTTTGAAGGCTTGGTAAGGTATGAGACGGATAGCTGGTGGAATTTCTAGGGAACAATAGTCTCAAGAACATAGGTTACTTTTATCATCAACTCACTTTACTTGGTCATCTAGCCAATTTTGACCTATCAAAGCTCACTTTAGGCTTGAAAAGTAGATTCGAACTTGGTTTTCTTACTAGCTTTGGTCATGGAAATTATTAGGAACCATTACAAGCATGTATTAGGAACTTTATATGAGCTCATTATAGTCTTTTAAGTCCAGGTATTAAAAATTACACAAAACAGTCCACTTTTGGGTATAAAATGGAATTTTTCACAAGTTTAATTCTCAAAACAGTTTAGGCTTGGTTTCTTTAGTTTGTGTAGCTTATTTATGCCATATTATAACTATTGAAACTTGCCTATATGGTTCGGGTGTGGTGGTTCTTCATTTTGGTGTTCATTGCTATTATAAACCTTACTTTCATTGATTTTTAGACATGATATTGGTTCAACACACCTCCTAGACCTTGGTTAACTTAATGAACAACTTTCAAATAGTGTATATAGACAATATAGGGACTTTATACAGTCTTAAAACTTCAGTTGCCAAGATTGGCTATAATTGTCCTTATTTAGGCATAGTTTAGGTTAACAACCACAAACAATCCTTTATTAGGTTTCAAGGAACCTTTAGGTACTCAGACATCTTTTAAAATATGATAATAACATAACCTTATATCCATTAATATATTTGCATCAGTTAGTTATTTTTCTAATACCAAAAACAGTCCACTTTTGACATTTTAGGCATGTTTTAGTTCTAACTCATCTAACAGTCCCCAAACCTTATATTATTAGCATTAGCATATCATATGTTTTTGATATAGACATAATATTCATGGTTTAAAACTCAAGGATGCAAGGCTTCATGCTTCTTATCCAAAACGGCCCTCTATAGGCTTTAAATTTCATAAGAAACAAGGTTTACCAACATGTCGATAAAGATAGCATGAATGTGCAACATATAAGCTTGCACTATCTTTTTACATGGTATTTAACATCCATAGCATATGCCCGGATGGTTCAAGTAAGTAGCCATAACAGTCCATAACAAATCCTCTAATTAGCTTCTTGATTTCATAAATGATAAAATCAATTATAGAGAGGGATACAAACTGAAAATCTTACATGTTTGTGAGAGTACCAAAGATAGCATGAATGTTTATGCAAATAAATAGTATTAACCCTTACTAAAGCAAACATATTGCCATTCGAAGTATATTGAAGAACAGAGTGTTTATTGAAGAACACTGTAAGACACTGCAAAGTTACTTATTTTCATAACTTCCATAGAAAATTATAAGGGAATGCCTAAACACCAATTTGAGCATAACAAAAACATAATATTCATAGCTAGACAACCTCATATGAACTCAAATTTGAACCACTTTGTTCCATACAAATCAAGAAAAGTAAATTAAATACAAATAAAGGATAAATTTTCATGGATAAAGAAAGAGGGCATGGATATCATACCTTGTAATTTGGGGGAAACCAAGAGTAAAGAAGAAGAAGTCAGCAGAGGGGAAGTGGTGGCTGCCGGAGGTTCGGTCGGCCAGAGGTTGGGTTCGCCGGAGCAGCAGGCGTCGGTTTCAGGCGCAAGGAGAGCAAACCTGCTAACTGAGATGGTGATGGGTCAAACTAGGATGGTGATGGGGTGAACTGTGATGATTTATTAGGTAAATGTGTAGGCTAATTGAGCAACTGGCTGACTGGGAATGAAGAATTGAGAGGAAAAATCGAATATCAGAGAAGAGAGGGGAAAACATAAGAGACGTTGCCGTCGAAATGAGGGTTTTAATATCAGACTCATTCTCGACGGTGTGGCCATCGTTATTACTCCCATCGTTATTACCCAATCCCGACGGCACGCCCATCGACTATGACAATATTTCCCATCGCCAGTGAGTTTTCCCTCTACCGCAAAAACCTGGCGGCAAAAACATATCCATTCCCGACGGCACAAAAGTTATTATTGACGGCCATCCGTCGGCCACCAAACTAGAAAAACTGGGATTTGGTCATTAGCGACGGGTGTCATTGGCGACTGCAGCACCATCGCAAATGAGATCAATGCCGACGGGTGTATAGCCGTCGGAAATGATGCCGTCGGCAATGACTCTTTTTTTTGTAGTGGACGAGAAGATCACATGAGGGATGAGGTGGATGCTAAAGATGTCAGGATTAACTTATTGGGATGAGCTTTAGACACAACCTATATGAGTCAGCGAGTTGGAGAGAGGAGGTAGCATTTTGAGATCGGTGATTCAAGTCGTTCTGTCCGACGCTGAGTGGATGAAGATGCACTCTAGGAGCAAGAGCATGTTCATGTTGAGGTGACTCAGCCGGACATACAGTGATGGTTTAGTAGTTTTATGTTATGTATATAGATGCAGATAGTACCCTTTTTGTTTTCTAGGGTTATATGATGTATGTGATGTAAACCTCAGTCTGTGAGAGGTAGTATATGATTATGATGTATCCCCATCTTATGTGTATAGGGGAGTATATCTTTTGGTAGATCCCATATTTTGATGTTTAAAATAGGGATAGTTAGCATTTATAGAAATGTGTCATGTATGTAGTGTATGACACTAAGATTTGGTATATGAATATAAATGCAATATTATGATTATATGATTGATTAAGTAGATAAGCTTTGAGAATTAAGATAGTAAGCTGTCTATCTGATAATTCGATAATTCATTAAACTGAATTTGTTATTTCAGTAAACCAAAAGTGTCAATTCAGTAAACCGAATCTGTTAATTCAACAAAATGAATTTGTTAACTCAACAAGCTAAATTTGATAACTCAACAAACTGAATTCTTTAATCCAGTAAGCTGAATAGTAAAATTTAGCAAACTGAATTACTGTTTGAGATTAAATTACATGTTATATTTTAAATGTTAAAACTAATACGATATGACCTAAAATATAAACCAAGAAAGAATAATTTAAGGTTTTATTTAATCAGAAAATGCCACCAAGATGGAGAGGGAGAAAAATACCGAGAACACAGAGAAATGTAAGTGAAGGATCGGAAACTGGAAATGAAAATAGGGAAAGAGAACAAGCAAACCCAATGCAAGATTTGTGAATATGTTGGCATAGGCTATGCAGAATAAAGCACCAGCTGCGGGGAATCAAACAGATAATAGGTTGGCAAACTTTAAGGACTTTAAGGCAATGGGACAGCCAGAGTTTAAGGGCACGACAGATCCAATAGAAGTTCAGACTTGGGTAATGGAAATAGAGAAAACATTCATTATTTCTAGAGTAGCAGAGGAGCAAAAGATAACTTTTACGATCTATTTGATGAAGGGTGAGGCGAATTTCTGGTGGGAATCAAACCAGAATAGAGCCGGAGCTGGAGTGGTAATATGGACAAAGTTCAAGGAACTGTTCTTTGAGAATTATTTCTCGCTAAGTATGCAAGCCATACTTTATGGCTTGGGTAAAGAAAATAGAGAAAGCATTCGTTATTGCTAGAGTAGTAGAGGAGCAAAAGACATCTTTTTCTACCTATTTGATGAAGGGTGAGGCGAATTTCTGGTGGGAATAAACCAAAATAGAGCCGGAGCTGGAGTGGTAACATGGACAAAGTTTAAGGAACTGCTCTTTGAGAATTATTTCTCACCAAGTATGCAAGCCAAGATGGAAGTTAAATTCTTGGAATTAAAACAGGAGAATATTTTAGTTTCTGAATATGCCGCCAAATTCAACGAGTTAGCCAGATTCGTTCCACATCTGGTGGATACATGGGCAAGAAAGGCACATAGGTTTAAGAATGGGTTAAAGTCATGGATATTCAGTAAAGTTGCAGTGCTATAAATTGGTACGTTTTCAACGCTGATGGAGAAGGCTATCATTGCAGAAGGTGGTAGTGAAGCTATATCAAAGTATAATTGGGAAAAGAACAAAAAAAAGATTGAAGGTGGAAATCAGGGTGCCAGCAGTGGTGGCAGTATTAGCAAGAAATGCAAGTGGAACAACAGTGGCAACAACTTAGAGACTCAATAAGGGAGTACACAACAGAAGAAGCCAAAACATGTGAAAAGTGTGGAAAGAATCACTCTAGAGAGTGTATGAAGGGGAAGAATGTCTGTTACAATTGTGGTCAAGAAGGACATATTTCACCAAATTATCCTAAGCAAAAGAAAGGAGGTTGCTTTTTATGTGGAGGAACAGGACATCGATTTAAGGACTGTCCGTTGAAGAAAAATACTGACGGAGGGAGTGGCAACAATAACAATTGGAGGGCCAATGCAACAGAGCAAGCCGACAGCCCAAACATTCAATATGATTGTGCAAGACGCAGTTGCATCAAAGGAGGTGGTGTCAGGTATTATTCCAATCAATAATATAAATGCATATGTATTATTTGATTTGGGAGCTACCTGTTCATTTGTGTCTGATGAATTTGCTAGAAGATTAAATTTACCTCATGAAATGTTAGAAAACCCATTGAATATAGAGGTTGCTAATAAAGTAGTGATCCATGTTGAGTATATCCATAGAAGCTGTAGTGTGGAAATAAGGGGACATAAGTTAAGCGTGAATTTGATTCCGATACGCTTAGGAGAATTGATGTTATCCTAGCAATGGATTCGTTATTTAACCAAGAGGCGGTTATAGACTATCAGAAGAAGAGCATACGCCTTAAGATACCAAATAATTCTAAGGTTGTATTTTATGGTAACAAGTCGACAAGACAAACGAGTTGTCTAACGATGATACATGCCAGGAAGATATTAAAGAAAAGATGTGAAGGTTATTTGGCTTATGTAGTGGATACACGGATGGTGAATTATGAAATGGGGCAGATACCTATAGTTAATGAGTTTGGGGATGTCTTTCTAGATGAATTGCCAGGACTTCCACCAAACAGAGAGATAGAATTTGTGATTGATTTAGTATCGGGGACAACCCCAATATCGAAAGCACCATATAAGATGGCTCCGGTAGAAATGAAAGAGTTAATAATCCAGCTACAAGAGTTATTGGACAAGAAGTACATCCAACCTAGTGTATCTCCGTGGGGAGCATCGGTGTTGTTTGTAAAGAAGAAGGATGGCTCGATGAGGTTGTGTATAGATTATAGAGAATTGAACAAGGTGACAATCAAGAACAAGTATCCGTTACTGAGAATAGACGATCTGTTTGATCATCTTAAAGGAATGAGATGTTTTCCGAAGATTGATTTAAGAACTGGTTATCATCAGTTGAAGTGAGGATAGAGGATGTACCAAAGACAGTATTTAGAACTTGTTACGACCATTATGAGTTTTTAGTGATGTCATTTGAACTAACGAATGCGCCAGCTACGTTTATGGACTTAATGAACAGAGTATTTAAATAGTATTTGGATAAGTTTGTGGTTGTGTTCATTGAAAATATTTTGCTGTATTCGAAGATTGAAGAAGAGCATGCCAAACATCTATAGATTGTATTGGAGACATTAAGAAGGGATAAACTATATGCAAAAATTTTGAAGTGTGAATTCTGGTTGAAGAGAGTTCAGTTTTTGGCACATGTTATCGACAACGAGAGAATTTCTGTTGATCCAGCAAAGATAGAAGCAGTGAAAAATTGGGGAAAACCGAAGACACCGACGGAGGTCAGAAGTTTCATGGGATTGGTAGGATATTACCGGAGGTTTATTCAAGATTTCTCAAAGATAGCGACGCCATTTACTAATCTTACGAGGAAGACTGTTAAGTATGTGTGGATAGAGAAGTGTGAGCAGAGTTTTCAGGAATTGAAGAAGCGACTAATTGAAGCACCTGTGTTATCCTTACTAGATAGTACAAAAGGTTTTACAGTGTATAGTGATACGTCACACAAGGGACTAGGTTGCGTGTTGATGCACAAGGTAAAGTCATTGCGTACGCATCACGTCAGTTAAAGGACTATGAAAAGGGATACCCTAACCATGACATGGAATTGGCTGCAGTAGTGTTTGCCCTTAAGATTTGGAGACGTTATCTCTACGGAGAAAAGTGTGAGATATACACAGATCATAAGAGTTTGAAGTATATCTTTACATAAAAGAGTTGAACATGAGACAAAGGAGATGGTTAGAATTGATCAAGGACTATAATTGTTATATTCTATATCATCCAAATAAGGCCAATGTAGTAGCAGATACTTTAAGCAGGAAAAGTAGAGAAAAGTTATTTGTATTGACAGGGTAAGAAGAATTAGTAAGAGAAATGGAGAAAATGGAGTTGGAGGTTAAAAATCTGAAGAATTCGGATAAAGTATTATAAATAGAAGCAAGTCCGACCTTATTAGACAAGGTGAAATAAGCACAAGAGAATGATGAAGAATGTGGTAACATCAAGAAACGATTAGTTGAGGGGGAAGATTTGAAGTATAAGATTGATGACACCAGATTGTTAAGGTTTGAAGAACGAGTGTGGGTTCCTTAAGTACCAGATTTAAAAGAGGAGATTTTGCAAGACGCCCATAATACGAGATACTCGATACACCCAGGAAGCACGAAGATGTATCAAGATCTGCATCAACATTTGTGGTGGCCGAACATGAAGAGAGAGGTTGCAAAATGTGTCATCAGATGTTTAACTTGTCAGAGAGTCAAGGCAGAGCATCAACGACCGAGTGGGTTATTACAGCCGTTAGATATTTCAAAATGGAAATGGGAGCATGTCACGATGGGTTTTTTGGTAGGACTTCCAGCAACACAGAAAGGGTAAGATGCTATATGGGTGATAGTGGATCGTCTTACAAAGTCAGCGCACTTTTTACTGATCAAGACCAGGTATAATTTGGATCAATTTGCCAAATTATATATCAAAGAAATTGTTTCAAGACTTGGAGTGCTGATATCAATTGTATCTGATAGAGATCCGCGTTTCTCATCAAAATTTTAGAGGAGTCTTCAAGAATGAATGGGGACACAGCTAAGGTTAAGTATCGCGTATCATCTACAGACTGATGGGCAAAGCGAGAGGATAATTCAGACATTAGAAGACATGCTCAGAGCCTGTGTGATGGACTTCAAGGAAAGCTGGAAAGATCATCTTCGATTGGTAGAATAGTTATCACGCAAGCATTAGCATGAAACCGTATGAAGCACCGTATGGAAAGAAATACAAAAAATGCTGGGATGAGGAAGGTGAACGAAGACTGTTAGGGCCAGAATTGGTGCAATAGACAGTGGAGATCATCAGGGTAATAAGAGCTCGATTGGTAGCAGCTTAGGATCGTCAAAAGAAGTATACAAATTTGCATCGCAGGAAAAAAGACTTCGAAGTGGGAAGCTATATATTTTTGAAAGTATCTCCCTGGAAAGGGAAGATAAGATTTGGGAAGAAAGGTAAACTGAGTCCAAGATTTATTGAACCGTTCGAGATACTGAAGAGGATAGGCGAAGTGGGGAACGAGGTAGCTCTACCTCTTGAATTGGAACATATTCATAATGTATTTTATGTGTCAGTGTTGCGTCCATAAAAGCCGGAATACAAGCATGTGATATCGTATGAGCCAATTCTAGTTGAGAAAGACTTATCGTATGAAGAAATCCCTATAGAAATTTTGGATAGGAAAGAACATAAGTTAAGGAATAAGGTTATACATTCTGTCAAAGTTCTGTGGAGGAACAACAACGCTGAAGAAGCCACGTGGGAACTCGAGAAAAAGATGAGAAAAAATTATCCGAATATTTTTGAGTAACCTTATGTGAAATTCCGGGGACGAAATTCTAAGTCACTTTGTAAATAACCAAAAATTAAATAGATATATTAATAACCAAAAATTCTAAGTCACTTTGTAAATAGATATATTAATTAAATATTATTGATATTGAAAACTTTGTGACATATAGTGAATAAATATGTGATGTTATGTGAAAAATGTTTATGGCCAAATAAATAAATATATATATATATATATATTGTAAATATATATATATGTATATATATTTATTGATGATGTAAATAGAATTAAAAAGAAAGTTATATAACCTAATATACACATTAGGTATGAGAATTAAATAACCTAAGGGTTATGGTATTGAAGAATAATAATATTTAAAATATATACTAAACCTAAGAGATTTATTTTATACATCTCAATTAATTAATTTTATAACTTAATTAAAGCAAGTCTAATTGAGTTATAAAATTAAATGTACAACAGCAGTTATATAAATTTCCAAACTGAGTGGAATAGAAACCCTAATTAAATAATTAGGGTAGGATAAAATTAGTAAGTTGCACCATGTTAATTTTCATGGTCCAAACAAATTAATTTAAGAGCCCAAATAACTTAAATAGAAGCCCAAGTCTTGGTCCAACTTGGGAAGAACTTTTTAGTCATTTTACTAAGCAAATAAATCAATAAAAATTAAATCAAAAAGGGGCAAAAAGGTGTCAATACCTGGCCACATGAGGAGAATTAGAGCATGTGATGTTAAATTTTTTCAACAAATCTTATCAACTTCATTAGGTGTTAACATTTGATTTAGCCACTTATTTAGCTAGATTAACAAGTAATATAAGGGATAAGATGATGAGATATGTTGGGAGAATACACATACTTACATATGATATATCTATACATATTTACTAAATATAAATACCTTTTAATTCATTAATTATCAACTTTTCTTCTCATTTTCCAAACTTTTAACAAAAAGAAAATAGAGAGAGAGAAAAAAAAGAAGAAGAAGAAGCATTCGGCAACCTAGAAGGGAAAGAGAAGGAGATTCATGCACCCAAAATTTATCTCTTAATTTGGAAAGACTTAAAAGTGTGCTCAAAGAACTAGGTAAAAACCTTAAAATCTTAAGTTTTAGTTTCCTTTCTTTTGATGGTTAGATGAAATAACAAATTTATGTTCTTGAACTTCAAAACTTTTGATCTACATGTTTTCTAGTATTTCATGTATGGATCTAACCATTTGGAGTGTTAAAAAGTTGGATCAAAGGAAGAAAATGAAAACTCTATGCTCAGGGTAGAAAACCCTAACTTTCTTCCACTTTGAAAATCTACCATTTGAAATCTACACCTCCTTTTTGCGATCCGTGGACAGGAGGTGCTAGATATGTAAGTTAAATTTTAAACCCAAGTGGTAGAACTCAAAAATGCTGATTGTACAAGCCACGGTGGCTGTTTTAGTCAAAATAGTCCAGTTAAAGAAAAAAAAGTAAATGGCAATTTCTGATCAGCTGCTTGCAGGGGCATTTTCATCTGTTTTTATTGCTTTAAAAATTCTGGAAAAATTTTGGATGTTAATATGATGAGTTAAATGAGTCCAGTAAAAAGATGGTGATTTTTGGATGTGTAGAATGAAAGTTATGGATTTTACAAGAAATGACTATTTGAAAAGTAAACTGAAATAACTCTTTGTGTATAACTCCAAAAATTATAAACTTTTTATTGGAAGTAGATGTATATAATAGGAGCATACCCTGAAAGTTTCGTAATGTTTGAACAAAAACTCAATTTATGAAAAATATTGCAAGGTCTGGATGTTTTGGACCATTTAAAAATAGTAAATAAAATTAAAAAATTCCAAAAACAATATATGTTCATAAGGGAACCATATTCTATTGATTTCCAGAAAAAAAAAAGCTTTGGAGATATTTTGGTATTTTTCATGTAAATAATTGAGTTATAAATAAATTGATAAAATAAGTTAATTGATGTTATAAAGGGTAAAAATATAATTTTTTTGACAAAAGACCCTAAATATGATGTATGCAGATTTTTGAAGTGTATTTTGGTCATTGTTGATGAGATGTTATATTTATGACATTTTAAGATTATTAAATGAATGAATTAGTAAATGATAAATAATTAAAATAAATTTTTTATAAGTTTGATATTTGATTAAAATATTATTAAGAGATTAATAATATTAGATTTAGATATTATTAAGTAATTAATCATATTTAAATTAAAATTTATTTTAAAATATTATTAAATGATTAATAATATTATAGTAAAGCCTTAATAAAGGATTAAAATATTATTAAATGACTAATAATATTAGATTAAAATATTATTAATATAATTAAGAATTTTATATTAAAAGATTAATAATATTAGATTAAAGTATTATTAAATTAAAATATTATTAAAGGATTAATAATATTAGATAATGATTTAAAATATTATTAAATAATTAATAATATTATATTAAAATATTATTAAATGATTAATAATACTATATTTAAAATTAAATTAAAATATTATTAAGTGATTAATAATATTAGATAAGGATTAAAATATTTTAAGTGATTAATAATATTAGTTAATGATTAAAATATTATTAAATGGTTAATAATATTAGTAAAGAAGTAAAGTATTATTAAATGAGTAAAATATTATAAAGTGGTTAATAATATTAGTAAAGGATTAAAATATTATTAAGTGATTAATAATATTAGTGAGTGATTAAAGTATTATTAATTGATTAATAATACTAAGAAATAAATAGAATATTATTAAAGAATAATACTATTAGATGAGTGTTTAAGATAATAAGTATTTAATAATAATATTATCAAGAGATGATAATAATACTAAAGACTTTAATGTAATATCTAATATATATTTAAATATGTGACTAAATGTTAGATAATTTATTATAGAGTAATGATATTATAAGTAAATATATGATATACTAATTGAAAGATCAAAGATAGGTCTTCTCAAAGGAATTTAATTAAATTGCGTAGCAATAGATTGCGATCGAGGCAAGTTCTCTAACGTAAACTTGAGTTATTACTTTCAAAGCATGTTAGAGAATAGTTATTGTTGATTATTCACTTCTATAATGATTATTGAAATTCGCACTTTGGTGCAATTGAATTCCTGTTCTATTATTATTGAACTGTGAATTAATTAAACTTCTTTCATTTATGAAGTGTTTATGAGATAGATCTATACTAGCTGTATCAGCTAGATCGAATATGTTTAAATTTGATAGATTCAAATATGTTTTAAGAGATGTTCCAAACCAATTGATTTGGTAAGGATTCTGGACTGAGAAAAGAACAATTTTATTAAAGCATTATATTGGAAAACAATTGTTGCTCGATTATTAAGTGTTTATGTATAATTCACCAGATATGAGAGGCTGATTCCCTCTATTACCAAAACATATTAAAAGGACCAGTTTAAATATTGACAACCTTAGTATATGTTCATGGTCACACTAGACCACTCAGCATCTATTATTCAATTATTCAATTATTCAAATATTGAAATTTAATTCATGTTCTTTCACAATCGAATTCCATTGTTGAACATTGAACGTTAAATTCCTTTCTAATCATGATATATCTCCTTTGTATTTAAACTTACTAAGCAAATTATTTACTTACCCTTGCTATATCATGACGTTTATTTCAACTAAGCCCGAAGGTTTAAATAAGAAGGATAAAAGGCAAGGGCATGGTCCAAGAATAGTTTGTTAAGAATGTTTAAGTGTTATATTACTTTATGTAATTCGATTGTGTAAACCTTTTGCAATATTAATGGTATGTTTAAGTTAAGGTTAAGAAGACATTGGGATTATGTTGTAGAACTTATCTTAATGAACAATGTATGTTTATTATTTTCGCAATAGTTTATAGAATGCTTATGATGATGATGATGGATCGTGAACACTGAATTCGAGGTTAGAGAACCCGGATTTGGGGGCGTCACACAACTCAGATGAGATTTAAATCTTTCAAATGGATGTCAAGAGTGCTTTCCTTAATGGTGAACTTCAAGAAGAGGTCTAAGTTGAACAACCACCAGGTTTCATCAATCCTAGTTTTCCAAATTATGTCTTTAGACTTGATAAAGCACTATATGGTTTAAAACAAACACCTAGAGCATGGTATGAAACACTCACTAATTATCTTGTTGAAAATAGGTTCACTAGAGGAAGAGTTGATATAACTCTATTCCTTAGGAAGCATAAGAATAAAATTCTATTAGTTCAAATATATGTTGATGATATCATATTTGGTTCTACTGATGAAAAATGTTGTAAGAGATTTGACAAATTAATGTAGAATAAATTTGAGATGAGTTTGATGGGTGAGCTTAACTTTTTCTTTGGGCTTCAAGTAGAGCAATTTGATGAAGGAATCTTTATAAATCAAGCCAAGTACATCAAAGATCTTCTTAAGAAGTATGGCTTAGATTCAGCAACACCCATGAAAACACCAATGACATCTGCTACTAAACTTGACAAAGATGAAAAAGGTAAAAATATTGGTATCACTCAATACAGATGTATGATTGGATCTCTTTTGTATTTGATTGCTAGTAGACCAAATATCATGTTCTCAACTTGCATTTATGCTAGATTTCAAGTTGATCCTACGGAATAACATCTAATAGCTGTAAAAAGAATTTTTTAGATATCTCAATGACACTCTATATTTGGGCTTATGGTATCCCAAGGATTCTCCTTTTGATCTAATAGGATATTCAGATGCAGATTTTGTAGGATGCAAGATCGACAGGAAAAGCACTAGTGGGACATGTCAATTACTAGGAAATAAACTTGTCTCGTGGTTCCGCAAGAAGTAGAACTCTGTATCAACTTCTACTGCAGAGGCTGAATATATAGAATCTGGTAGCTGTTGTGCTCAAATCTTATGGATGAAGAACCAACTTGCTGATTATGAGTTTGATTTCAAGTCTATACCTATATTTTGTCATAATACTAGTGTTATCTTAATCATTCATAATCCAGTCATGCATTCTAAAACTAAACATATAGATATCAGATATCAGTTTATTATAGATCATATTCAAAATGGAGATATATCATTGCATTTCATTTCAACTGATGATCAGCTAGCATATGTATTCACTAAGCCACTAGATGAATCTAGATTTAACAAACTAATAAGTGAGTTAGGAATGCTAAATTTGCATCCATAACACTATATTTCTAGATGATATTATCTAGTGCATAAAAGAGAACCGTAAAGCTGAAGACATTCATAGAAGGCGCGAATAACTCACGATCAAGAGAGCAGGTGAAAAATAAAGTTACTTATTATCAACTTTAAAACAACAGAACTGAAACGACGTGCAGACCATCATATCATGGCACATGTCCACTCCAAAAAACTAATAGGGAAGTTATATAAAATGTTTTAAAATTTGATTTCTGACTTTTACTCTTCCATTTTGAAATCTGAAGCTTAAAGTTTTCCAAAGTTTCTAAAGCTCTTTAACCCTAGTTCTCAAAATCCCCAGAAAACTTTATTACTTGTGTTAATTTTTCAGAAAAGGATTATTCAAATGGCAAACTTCCAAATCATGACTGGTATTCAGCTATGCTCTGATAAGTTCGTTTCTTAAGAGAAGAATATCAGAGATATTCTAAAACTCGTAGATCAAGTAGGGTGCTCTGAGTGTCTGAATTCTAACACCAAAATTTACTCAAACTTCATCAAGGAATTCTATCTAAATGCTGTATTCAAGGATGGTGTGTTAACAACCAAAGTTAGAAGAGTCACACTTTAGATGGGAGCTACAGAAATCAATGCGTGTCTGGGTTTTTAGAAAAAAAGACTCGCTTCGCTGGACAAAGTTGATTTTAATGAATGAATGACATTAATGGGTCACAAGAAGAACCCACAGTTGAAAGGACTGAAGAAAAAGGAATTCCCTCAAGAGTATGAGTTCCTTGCTGAAATTGTGGGAAAGTGTATTATTTGCAAAGACACTGCTCATGACTCAGTAAGTGAACTACAATTAAACTTCATGACGATAATTTTTCAGTTAAAGAAAATAAATTTTAGTGCTATTTTCTTAACTTGGTTGGGCAAATAAAGATTTTGAAAAATCAAAGGCGTTAGGAAAGTCTGCTCCAAAAATGTTTCACGGGAGATTATTGAGCATTATTTTGAAGAAAAGTCTACAGACTAGAATTGTAGATGATGAAAAAGCCCCTCTTAATGCTAATAAAAAGATCACCCCAAGCTATTTGAACATTAGAAAAGAATCCTCTAGAGAATTTGAAGTCCTCCAAACAGTCTGAAGGTAGAAGTGAAAGAACTATAAGTGAAGTGTAGAAGTCAACAAAGGCAAAGGGAAAGAGAAAGGCAGATGTCATTGAGGAAAAGGAAGAAGCTTCTCAAGGATAATTTGTTCCTCTAATTCGTAGAACTCCTGATCAACAAAGGAATAAAATAAAGATTTCAGATACCGTAATTCAAGACCATCAAAAGGATGCTCAAAAAATAATGCAAACATCTGAGCAAATGCAAGATGTAGAGGATATAAATACTCCTCTGTCCAAAATGATTCTAAGGAGGAAAAGTCAGAATCATCGAAGAAAGGCTTCTGTTCAATTAGAAGAACGAGTCGGAGAATCCATGTGTCCTCTGGTTGAAGAAATAGAATAAGAGGAAGAAGAAGATGAAAAATATATGTTGATTCGAAAGAATCAAGGAAAAAGGAAATCAAATTCCTCTGGTCTAAGGGCAGAAGAAGATCCTGCTGGCCAAGGTTCAACTCGTGAGCCTCTACTCAATGATGAATTGATGGCTGAGACAGTTTTTGTGCCTGAGCCACAGACAGTTGTAGGAACATAGCATGCTATTGGTGTTATAAGACCCTCTTGGATACTTTATTTAAGGACTTCAAAGCGGTAGGACTGCCAGAGTTTAAGGATTCAATGAATCCAATCGAAGCCCAGACTTGAGTGATGAAGATGGAGAAAGTGTTCGACGTTTCAAGGGTCATCAATGATCAGAAGGCCACCTTTGCAAGGTTTATGCTAAAATCAGAGGCCAGCTACTGGTGGTAGGCGAATAAAGTTTGAGGAGGATAGGGTATAATCACATGGGATAGGTTCAAGGAGATGTACTTCGAGATGTATTTCCTGACAAGCTCTCGAAACCAGATGGAGGTTCAATTCTTGGAGTTGAAGCATGGTATATATCTATGACAGAATACGCTATGAAGTTCAACGAGTTGGCAAGGTTTACAACCTATTAGGTGAATACTAATGAGAGGAAGGCGAGGAGATTTGAACAGGGGTTGAAGCCATGGTTGTATAGCAAGGATTCAATGTTCCAACTGAACACTTTTGCAGCAGTCTTGGAGAAGAAAATTATCGCAGAAGGAAGCGATGCTCTGATAAGGTATAACCAGGAATAGAAAAAGAAGAAAAAAAGAATGAAGGTGAGAATAATAAGGCTAGTGGCAACAATAGTGGTGGTGGTAATAGTCAGAAGAGAAGGTGGAATGATAGTATGTCTGATTGGAATCAACAAGGAAGTCAGAAGAAGAGGGTGGAGGCTTGTACTACCTGCGAAAAGAATCACGTGGGGTATGCATGAAGGGGAAGAGGGTTTGCTACAATTGTGTCTATGAGGTTCACATAGCACCAAATTGCCCTAACCATAAGAAGGGAGCTTGCTTCACTTGCGGGTCAAGGGACCATTTGGCTAGGGATTGTCCCAAGAAGGCAGTGGGAGGAGTAGGAGCGAGTGGAAATAGGGGAAACAACTGTGATAGCACTCTGACTATCACTGGATCAACACCATCAAACTGACTTACCGCCAAAACTTTCAACATGACCATGCATGATGCTGTGCAGTCACGAGACGTGGTGTCAGGTATCATTCCGATCAATAATATAAATGTTTATGTGTTATTTGATTCGAGTGCTACTTGCTCATTTATATTCGATGACTTTGCTAAGAATTTAGATCTGCCTAATGAGGAATTAGATTACCCTTTGAACATAAAAATTACGAATAGGGAAGTAATTCCTGTTAGGTTTATACACAAGAACTTTAGGGTGGATATTAAGGGAAACGTGATGATCGTAGATCTAATCCCGATTAAACTTGGAGAATTTAACGTTATTTTGGGGATGAATTGACTATTCGATTATGGGGCGATAATTGATTGCCAAAAGAAGTGTACTAACCTTATGACCTCGTAAAAGGTAGTATTTTATGGCAGTAAGTCACCTAAACAAGCGAGTTGTCTGATGATGATGCAGGCCAGGAAGTTGTTGAGACAAGGCTGTGTAGGGTATTTAGCCTACATAGTCGATACTCTAAAGGATAGTGCAAAACTGGAGGAGATACCTATTGTTAGGGACTTTGTAGACGTATTTCCAGATGATTTTCCAGGACTTCCGCCAGATATGGAAGTAGAATTCGTGATCAATTTAGTGCCAGGAACTGCCCCTATATCGAAGGCCCCGTACCGTATGGCTTTGGTGGAGATAAAGGAATTGATGGAGATACTACAAGAACTTTTGGATAAGAAGTATATCCAACCGAGCGTATCTCCATGGGGAGCGCCAATGTTGTTTGTTAAAAAGAAGGATGGATTGATGCGGCTTTGCATTGATTACAGAGAGTTAAATAAGGTCACGATTAAGAAAAATATTGACGACTTGTTTGATCAATTGAAAGGAGCTAGGTATTTCTCGAAGATAGATTTAAGAAGTGGGTATCATCAGTTAAAGGTGAGAAAGAAAGATATACCGAAGACAGCGTTAAGGACTCGTTACGGTCACTACGATTTCCTCATGATGTCATTTGGTCTAACGAATGCTCCTGTACCATTTATGGACCTAATGAACAGGGTGTTTAAACCATTTTTGGATAAGTTCGTGGTGGTGTTCATCGATAATATTTTGGTGTATTTCAAAACCAAGGAGGAGCATGTGAAACATCTGAAGGTAACGTGGAGGTGTTAAGAAGGGAGAAGTTGTACGCGAAGTTTTCAAAATGTAAATTGTGGATAGAGCGTGTACAATTTCTTGGACATATGATTGACAAGGACGTAATTTTGGTAGATCCATAAAAAGTTGAAGCTGTACTAAGCTGGGATCAACCGAAGACACCGTCAGAAGTAAGGAGTTTTCTAGGATTGGCAGGTTATTACAGAAGATTCATTCAGGACTTTTCCAAAATCCCGACTCCGTTGACGAATTTGACTAGGAAAGCAGTGAAGTTCGTTTGGACGAAAAAGTGTGAGGAAAGTTTCCAAGAGCTGAAGAAGAGGTTGAGTACAGCACCTGAGTTATCTCTTCCTAATAGCACATGAAATTTTGTGGTGTATAGTGATGCATCGCAGAAAAGACTTGGTTGTGTGCTTATGCAAAACGGCAAGGTCATTGCGTATAGGTCGGGTCAATTGAAGGACTACGAGAAAGGATACCCAACTCATAATTTGGAATTGGCCGCGGTAGTGTTTGCTTTGAAGATATGGAGGAACTATCTCTACGGGGAGAAGTGTGAAATATATACAGATCATAAGAGTGTGAAATATATTTTCACACAGAAGGATTTGAACATGCATCAGAGGAGATGGTTTGAATTGATAAAGGACTATGACTGCGAGATTTTATATCATCCGGGAAAAGCGAATGTTGTTGCTGACGCCTTAAACAGAAAGGGTCGGGAGAAACTGTCTATGTTAACCGCTCAGGAGGAGCTAATTTCAACGATGGCAAAACTGGAGTTGGAGGTGAAGTGCCTAAGGTTCATTGGACCCTTTAAAGTTTTGTGGAGAATTGGTGAAGTCACGTATGAGGTAGCCTTACCTCCGGCATTAGAACATATCCATAATGTTTTCATATTTCGGTGTTATGGCCATATAAACCCGATTACAAGCATATTATAGAATATGAACACCTGTAATTTGAAAAAGATTTATCTTACGAAGAGGTTCATGTTCAGGTAGTCGACAGGAAAGAACAAGTATTCAGAAATAAAGTAATACCTTCTGTTAAGGTAATATGGAGAAATCACAACGCTGAAGAAGCTACGTGGGAACTCGAAGATCAGATGATGAAAAATTACCCTAATTTATTTGCTTAATCTGTGTAGCGATTCTAGGGACAGAATCTTTGTAACGGGGGGGGGGGGGGGGGGGGGAGAATGTAACGGGACAAATTAATTAAATCGTGATTCTGGGGACAGAATCCTTTTAAGGAGGGAAGGATGTGACGAACGAGATTTTTATATTTTATTTTAAATATTTATTGAATTAAATAAATATTTTGCTGATTTATTTATTGAAGTAAATAAATATTTGATGGAATTATTGTAGATTAATTTAATTAAATGTGTTACATTCATTAAATTAATATTGGATAATTTATGGTTTGAAGTTCTAATTTAATTGGGATAATTAAATTAAATGAGTTATTAAATAATTATAATATTATTTTAATTAATTTAATAATTAATTATAGATTTATTGATTTGTTATAGTTAATAAATAAGAGTTTTAGTTATGTGATAATTTGATTTAATGAGTAATATTGGCTTTAATTTAATTGAATTTAAATAACGTAATTTGATTAATTAAGGTGTGAAAAATAAACTATATTATAAGTGAGTTAATTAAAATAAACTAAAAAAGAGCCTTTTGTAGCCAAGCCATACATGGCCTTAAGAAAATGGGATTAGTTAAGGTCATGATGCACTTAACTGATACCCATGTACGTGCCAGTTATATTATATATGTATAGTTATATCATTTATGTGTTAAGTCTGGAAAACAAAATACAGAGAAAAAGAGAGAGTTTTGAGAGAAATTGAGATTGAAGAAGAAGAATTGGGGAATCAAGAGTGTTCTACCATCTTTATGTAATCTAAACAAGAAATCAAGGGTAAATTCTTAATTTTAAGCTTTAGTTTATGTTCTTAAAGTTTCTTCATGAAAATTAGTTTTTAAGTTCTCTATAATTGAGTTTTCATGATTAAATTGTTGAGAAGTTGTTATAATTGTTAATATGCATGTATAATCTACTATATGATATTTATAAATAATTTTGGGTGAATTAATCCATAAAATTATAATTAAAAAGAAAGTTTTGAGTTTACAGAGAAAAATATATGAATATAGCTTATGTGTATGAAAATTTATGCTTAAATTGTATGTTAATCAATAAATTGATCATAATTTGTGTTAATGTGTCAATAAACGAAAAGAACGAAATTCGTATGGACTGATTTGGTTGAGAAACGAGTTCATGACAGTTGATTTTGTAAAGGATGTCTAAAAATGGAGTTTTTACAAAAACATTGAATATAAGGGTTTAAATTTCATTGTTTATGTTGTTTTGTTGGTCATAATCGTGCTCTACATGCTTAGTAACGTTTCTATGAAGTCTATATAGTTTGGGTGTGAGTAATTTGTTGTTTGACCAAAGTTTATTGCCTTATATGGCCTAGTCTGTGTTCTTCGCGAGCTCTGTCTGTGTGTTGCTGTGTCGTGGCGCCGCAACGCCTGTTTTGTGAATAAAAAGAGCGCTGCAGCGCTCTGGCAGTGCATGTCGTCGTGTTGAGTTTTGTGAGTAAAGAAGAGCGCTGCAGCGCCAAAGCCAAGCTGCAGCGCCGGTTCCTTGCCCATTTACTCGCGCCGCAATGTCGTGCTTGAGTTGCACCGCCGGTTGTAGTTCATTGAGCAGCGCTATAATGCCACTTGGAAGATTGGCCCAGAGATGGTTATTTTAATGAGCAAATTTTTGGGATGTTAATTTGATTGTATCTAATGAACATGAAAGTGTATTAGTTATATAATGAGACGTTAAAACAGATTAGTAACTTATCAATGATGGTTTTACGTGACTATTTAATGAGTTTAATGTATACTTAAACTCGTTATTCGTGAAGTCTAATAATGTACTTAAGAGTTAAGGTTTGTGGATGTGATTAATATGATCAGATTTAGAGTTAAGTTAGATTAAAAGAGAATATACTCATGATGCTAGTTGAGTTATAATTAATTGGTATTGTGACTTTAAATGGTATGTAGGATTAATTGAGGAACGCGAATAGTAAACGTATAATCTACGCACGAGTCAAGTTTCCTTATCCTATATTGATTACAATTACTTAAGTTCCCTAATTCTAAACTTTCTTTAAGCAGGTTCTTAAATCATATTCTTATATTGATCAAGTTCGTACTCTTGTTTATTCAACTTTATGATTCCAAATGAGATGTTCTAATTCTTTTGAAGTAATACCTCAGTTATTCAATGTTCATTAAGTTATATTCATTTGAGATTCAATCTTTGATTGAAATATCGTTTACATTATTGTATCACAACCGTGAATGGCTAGTGAACCTTATTTGATTCGACTACTCCATAGTTGATGAGCGTTCTAAATTCTAGAACTATTATTGAAGCTTATCCAAACCAAACATCCTTTGGTGTGGACTCTTATGTCAAAACTGAGATGAACAACCCTATTATAGGGGATTATATTACGCGATAGCGTTAAGATGTTTGTGCACATACATGGTACAAATAGCTGATCCCCCTAAGTACGAGAAGTAAGGTCCATATAGTCGTATGACTGTTAAAGGTTTAAAGTAGAAATACTTGATAACCTATGACATAGTTCATGGTCTTATGAACCTCAAATGTACTTTTGATTATTGTTTTCTAATCTTAATTCAAAAGTCGAGATTTCTATTATCCAGTATCCATTGATTACTCGCATGTTATTATTACTATTGTTATTGGTATACTTGTGGACAATTGTTTGCTTACTCTTGCATAATAACATTGCACCTAAGGTTGAAAGAATTGACGAGCCATCTACTAGTAAGGGCAAAGGCAAGGTAAACAAGTAATGAAGACTTGTTATTTGTTATTTGCAAATGTTATGTTAAGACTTATTTATTTATGTCATGTTTCAGCATTTGATGTATTTAAGGTTAGATTACCTGGGATTGATTTATTATGATGTTGTAACCATTTAATTGGAGGGTTTCTATTTTAATTATGAGTTTCATTCATATCCTTATTTATGGGTAGTTAGATGTGATTTTATTGGACAGTGAACACCAAATCCTGTGGAAATGAAGTACCTGAATTTGGGGGTGTCACAATGCTTGCGTGAGTTGGTTGTCGCTCGAATCGTTTCTAGCAAAGTTGTTTAGGTGAATTGCTTACAACACCTTAACCCCTTGTTTATATGTAAACGGTAATCTTAGTATAATTGCTTGCTTTTGGAAATATGCGTTGAATGGACACCAACGACACCTTGACCCCTCGCTTATATTAAAGTGGTAATCTCGGTACAATCGACGATTAATGCAGTAGAAGACGCCACACACAACTATGAATTGTTGTGTGATAAGTCAAATTGAATCTCAAAGAAAAACTAAGAAAATAACTTAGAAATTCTTCAAAGAACCAAAATTAGAGAATAGTCTCACAAGAATTTGATAAATCTAAATAATAATGAATTAGTTTGTTAATTACATCAATAAGCCCTTTAATAGTAGTAATTGAAACCCTAAAATCCCAATAAGGAATTATAAGTGTTTTTAGAATCAAAGTCTAATATAATATCCTAGTTATAGTAGAAATCTAATAATAAATTGAACATATTGATTTTAGGAAACAAATCCATGACCCAAATCTGTCAAAACGCGTCTGCCTCGAAAAACATTCCAACAAAAATTCCCCTACGACGCGACCGCGCTTGAATTGTATTGTGGCGCGGTGCGGCCACACTGGAAGTTTGGCTCAGACAGAGAGGTATGCACTGCGGAAAGTTCAGAAAGCTTCGGGGAGGAAAAATACAGAGACGAATTCGTCGGGGCGAATTCACTAGGCTTGCTGAGTCCGCAGGTGAGAATTCCTTTTTTTCAAGTCTGCAGAGCGTCGCGGTCGCGCTGCTTTTTGGCCTAAAACACGGCGCTGCCTCGCTGGTTAGGCTGCATCGATTACCAATCATTTGACTCAGCATGCATGTCTTGACGTGATCCACCTGATCTGATATCTTCACTTCAACCACAGTGATGAACTTAGTATCACTTTCATTCCTTTTGGAGCACATTTTCATGCCATTCTCGATCCACATTGCTTTCACCAAACCCATAAGACCTTCCTTGAACTCTTTAGCTCGACCTCTCGTCGCGAGTCCAACTGGAACTTGCACCAGGTCCGATCCACGCCCTCTATTTGAGTCCAAGCTAATCATGTCATCATCACTACCTATATTCAGAGAAATCTTTAGGGAACTCATATCATAGGAGAAGAGACAATGGATGCATCACATCTTGGCCCCAGAGATTTTGCTAAAGAAATTAGAAGGAAAGCAATCAAAGACAGAATCAGATCTGATCGCAGAAAAGAGTCCGAGAAGAAATGGCTCTAAAAAGAAAAGGGGTCAAGGACAGAAATTGCTGAAGGAGGTAAAACAAAAATTTCTCATAATGTAATTGCTGAGATCTATTGTGATCAATTTCAAGATATTAATAAATCCATGCTTATAATCAAATCAATACAGTAGCTCACTGTATTCTAAGACGTATTTACTTTAAAGTTATTGCATTTTAGTTCTTGATGCATATTATAAAACTATTGGTTTTGTCATCATTAATAGGGGGAGATTGTTAGAGTTTGCATATTTAAATTTGATGATGAATGAGCTTAATGTATATTTGTACCATTATGATTTGTACAGTCCTTATAAGGAATTAATCAAATGTACAAGGACTTAGAATTGAAAGATCAAATAATGCTAGGTTGATCTTGAAAAAGTTGAATTGATGTATAATTGATAGGTTGTTGTATTATTGTAAGGTTACTCTGCTACTTTGAGTTCAAGATCGCAGAGTAAGCATAAGCTCGCAATACATCAAGAGGATCGTTGAACTACTTGCAGCTATTGCAAATTTCACTTTCGATTCATAAAGCCACTTTAGTTCGCAAAGTGAACAAGTGAATCTTCAAGTTACGCAATAGATCGTAGAGAAGAACTCGATCGTAGGACAGTCATGTCTGAAAAACTGATTGACATTGGAGCATTGAAAATTAAAGGTCCCAATGTACTCCCCAAATATCCTTGGTGAAAAATGAAGATCAGAATATGTGTCTACCAGCTAGTTGGTGACAGTGGCACGTCAAGGGTGTTAGGTGAGAAAGCAGATTGCTGAGACAGGAAAGGAAAAAGGAGCTGTCTCCTAGGTTTAAAATGTCAATATAAAGCATCCTAGGAAATCTGAGCATTAAATGCACAAATGGACATTTTGTAACAGGAAGATTTCTCAGCAGAGTATAAAAGGCAACAAGTATTTAACTTAAAAAGTGACGAACATTGATCAAAAAGCCAAAAACTTTACAAAAGTCAAAAGAACTAACTTAATGATCCTAAATATACAGTTCGAGCTGCTAAGTACTTGAGAATAAAAGCTTAACGCCAACTTAGTAGCACCTCTCAAAAAACTTCTATCATCAGATCATCAAAGGGCTGAGAGTCCTTTTCATTGTGACTAAATATCCAAATCTACAGGGCTTGAAAAGGGCAGAGTATCCTTGTTATTATGACTAAACATCCAAGTCTATTGGGCTTGAAGAGGGCAAAGTGTCATTGTTTGTGTGACTAAACTTTTAGTGGAAGAGTGGATTAATCTCCGAAACACTTAAAATTGCATGTGTCTAGTGCTTGTTGATTTTATCTTTTATCTATTTGATTATTACGTTTACTACTTACACTCAGAATTGATATCTATTTTAAGTCTTCAAGGGGTTTTCCAAAAGACATTCCGTTGTGCTTGAATCAATAAGATTAATAAATATTTGGTAATACTTTCATAATAAACAGATTTTTTAAAAGATCTATTCAACGCCTTTTCTAAATCTATAAGTGCCTTTAGGATATAACACAATTGATTAATGGATTAGAGGTTGCTAGAAAAGGTCTACCTAAAATGACATGAATTTGACCCTAGGATTGGCAATAGGCTTGGTTTCAAGAACAATAAAGTCAACATGGAACACAAAATCGACAACATTAATTAATATATCCTCAACTATTCCCATTGACACTTTAACGAAACGGTCAACTAGTTGGAGTGTGGCACTAGTCTTTTTCAACTCCCCTAAACCCAAGGTTTTATACACATAAAATGGCAAAAAGGTTTACACTAGCTCCTAAATCAAGTAAAACTTTTTCAATGAAGGTGTCACCTATAATCCATGAAATAGCAGGACAACCGAGGTCCTTATATTTCACAGGGAATTGGCATAACAAGATATAATTAACATAGGTTGTTAGAAAAGCTTTCTTAGGAACATAAGTGGTTCTTTTATGTGTACACAAATCTTTTAGACTTTTATCATATGCGGGAACTTGTTGAATGACATTTAGAAGAGGAATATTAATTTTCACTTTGCTTAAACACTTCTAAAATTTTGTCTAATTGAGTTGATTGCTTGTTTAAAATAAGTCTTTGAGGGGATGTGGCTTTTGGTTTAAAGACTTTCAATTGACTCCGAAGATGTGGTTTGATCATTTTTTGACACATGCTTAGTGGATGGGCCTATTGACTCAGATTTTGTGGTCTTTTCAGGCTGGGCTGACATTGGAGATGGATTGTTAGATTAAACATTAAAATTTTTCTCTTCTTCATTATCAATGCCAGCATGATTGTTAAAATAATTTCCAGACCTTAAATAGATTAAAGAATTCACATGATTGACTTGGTTGCTTTCAAGTGAATTAGCATGATAAGGTTTTTGATTATGGACTAGAAATTTTGGATTGATTTCGGGTTGACTAGGAAACGGACCCTTTTCTCTTTCACTAAATGAGATGGCCAATTGACTCATTGGCATCTCTAAACGAGATAAGGTTTGGTTAGTGGTTTGTATGAAATTATTATGAGATTTCATTAAAGTTTCTATTCTCTTATCTAAAGTGTTAAATCACTTCTTACTTTCATTAGAAAATCATGATGGATATTGATGAGTGGGATTTATACCCTCGAATCGACTACTTTTATACTTAAGAAGTTGCATGTTCTTATTATTTTATATTGCTTTTATATTTTTTTTTGTTATTATTTTGCTTAATATATGTTTTGTAGGAGTTTTCAAGTCATTTCCATCTTCTAGGGGCAAAAAAGGGCATTTTTATAGCATTGGCGCTACAGCGCAGATTCTTAGTGTAATTCTGGCGCTGCAGCACCCCCTCGTTGCCAGCTCACCCACCTGCAGCACCGCAGCGCCTCAATTCCTTCACAAATCTGGTGTCGTAGTGCCACTTATTGACCAGAGCCCTTGACCAAGCGCTGCAGCGCCGTTTTAAGGCTTAATCTTAGAGCCGCAGCTGCCACCTCCTGTTTTCAGGCAGAAACAAGTGGAAATGACCTAAGAAAGGAAGAAAGGATATATATTAGAACTCAACCTCCTTATAAAAAAATCTCTCATTCTCTCTCACTTAGAGACTATTCCCAATAGCTTAGAACTTATATTTTCTCTTTAGTTCTTTGTACATAACTTTTGGTAACAACATAGATTAGGGATATGAATGGGATTCAAGGGAGCTCAAGAGAAACTTAGCAACAAAGAATGGAGAGCATGAATTGATTGGATTTCTTGGAGATTGAAGAATACTTTGACAGAGTTTTTCTTCTCTAGTTATTTTCTTTGATTTTGTAATCTATAATTGTTGCATATATTGCTACTTATGTTTAGCTTAAAAGCTATGAAATAAATATTTGCTCTAAGGTTATAATGGAACCCTTTGTTAACTTGAATTGAGTTTCTTATCTCTTTGGTTGGCACCATATGGATTGGTCCAATATATTTGTGCTTAACTGATTAATTGCTAAGGAATTAGTGATTAACTTGGTAATCTATAAGAAATTGGGAAATGGATTGTAGATTTATACCTTGAATACTTGGCATGTGTTTATGATTTGCCTGCATGATTAGACTGCGTAATTTGTGTGTAGGATAGGAATATACCTCTGCGCCATGTGTGACCTACTTGAGAACCTAAGCTTTAATTCCTTGTCTATAGTTAATTCGCATAGGAATGTGTCGGATTATTTAGCTAGTGTGTTCTTTTCTGTTCTATTCCCTTTTGGGTAGATCTAGAGAGGATAGGTTTATACTAACCTCGGAAGAGGCGTATAAGCACTTGTGAGTTCTCGGTCGACAATCCGTCGTGACCACTAAGACCAAGGAGAGAGTGAGGATGTTTAATGATACATAGCACGTCAAGTGTTTGAAAAATTGCTTGTGTGGGGGAAAGTTAAGATCTTAGCTTGTAGCGCTTTAGATACCAGTCAATATCCATTTACTTTCTTTGATAATTAGAATTAACTAGATTAATTACATATCTTCTATTTAACTGTTTAAATAAGACTTGAGCGATACAAAGTCGGTACTTGGTAAATATTAGTAATAATTCCTCGTGGGTTCGACACTCAACTTATCAATATATTACTTGTGGACCGCGTATACTTGCGCGTGTTTTATTGATTGCGAAATCGATCAACAAGTTTTTGGCGCCGATGCCGGGGAACTATTTCTTCTAATATTTTCCAATATTGATTTCAATCAATTTAGTCTTAATTTGAACGTATATATTTGTATTTAATTTATTTTTTATTTGTTTTGTTTTTATGTTCTTTCAAATATGGATGAGCATAACAATCAATAATCTTGTGAGAGGACGACACAACCGAGTTCAGAAGGATTACTTGAGCGATCGCAAGAACAAGTCGCAAATCTCTCAAGATTCTCTGACAATCTTGAGTGTCAATCTACTTAGAATGCCTACTGTCAGGATCAAGCTGACTTTGGCTCAACCTACTATCATCCGGAGAGCTACCCAAGCTTTTTATGGGACGACAACCAAGAGCAAGCATGTGCTCTAACTTTTTATACCAGTCAGAACATGCATACCAACCTCCACCGCAATATGAGGAAACATAAAGATTGAAGGAGACTCTTGACCAGTTCTTAAAGTATGAAGAAGAAAGAAGACTGGAGGAGCTTTTTTCCAAATTCATAGAGCAAACTGAGGTTCGGATGACGAACCAAGAAGCCTCATTGCGAAACCTCGAGAATCAACTAGGATAACTTGTCAATATTGCCCTTAATCAACCGCATAGCATGTTACCTAGCCTCACAGAATTGAATCCTATTGAGGAGGGTGAAGAACAATGTATGGTGGATAAGCAAGGAAATGGCAAGGAATTACACGAAATTCTCAAAAGCAATGTAAAGATACATCTTGAGGTAACTGTGGATTTTGAGGTTGGATAAAATAGGAGCATGAGTGGATGTAATGACAAGAATGATGAAAATCAAGGTTGTTAAAGCTATAGAGGACCCAAAAAAGCATGAAGAACGATTTTTAATTTTGAAAGGTGAATTAGTAGATAATTTAAACAATGAAAGTTTCTTCGTGTCGATGGATGAATTGGAGTTTGAAGATCACCAATCATCTATGTCCGCCATGAAAATCAAAGAAAAGACAAAGAGGCGGCATGATATGGTCATCTTTTCGTATGAGCCAGATTGAAAGAAAATAAAGCAGCCGGGCCGATGATTGTAAACAAGCGCTTCTTGGGAGGCAACCCAAGTGCTAGTTTAATTTCTATATCCTTTTTCTACTTTCTTGTTTTTCATAGGTTAATTGTATATTTTCCTATATTATAGTAGTTTAGTATGAGCGTCGTAGTTTTGCATAATATTAGGTTTGCGTTGGCATAGTAGTGTGTTAAATGTAGCTTGTCAACATGTTTTGGTAGTGTTTTAGTAATATAGTTCATTTTAGTATAAAGTAAGTTTTTGACCAAAGTATCAACTTTGATATAGTTATATGTTTGAAATTTTAGTAATGCTTTTGTTAAATGTCTAGGTTCAGTAGAATTTCTATTTTGGTGATTGCACATCAAAGAGATTCCTAAGTGCCTAGTATAGAAGTTTTGAGTTATTAGTTTTAGTTAGTCTTATAAAATTGTTAGTCTATGTATAGCTTTTAGTTTCTTAGTTGTTAGTTTAGTTTTATTTTGTTTGTTTGGTATGTATAGCTTTTGGGAGAAAATTTTTATAGGCTAAGTGTTGGCCATGAGCTTTGGTCTGATCTGTAGATAGACTTAAAAAAACTTCACTGATGTAGGGTCAGTGCCGCAGTGCCTCAGTTTGCTCTAGAAGTGGCGCTGCAGCGCCTCCTTTAAAGCCCAGATTATACAACCCACGCCGCAGCGCCCCAAAAAGCTTAGTATGAGGCGTCGCAGCGCCTGGAATGAGCAAAACCTACTGTTAATATGCACCACATCGCCCCAATATGTGCTTCAACTCGTGCCACAGCGCCTCGGCAAAATCAAGTGTTAATAGCAAGCGCTGCAGCACCTCATAACGAAGGAAAACTAGCGCTGCAATGCCATTAGCAATTTTTTGTTAATTAAATTAGCTAATACCTGGAAAACTCAGCAAATATTTCCCAATTCTCTCCACAGCAAAGCCAGGTAGCCCCAAACTCCTCCCCCAATTCAAGCCACCCGACCATTTCTCATCCTAATCCACTTCTCAACCTAAGTTCATGGCATCACAAAAGATTCCTCAACTCAAATTTTTCAGATCCTAGGGTTTTACTTCTGCCAAGTAATTGGGATTTCAATTTTCTCTTATGACATTCAAGTGTTCATTCACTGTAGGTTTAGGAAATTGCTTGGAGTTCATCTTGAATTGAATTTGGATGCTAATTGGGTTGTATTGAGAAACTTTTGAGAAAGTTTTGGGATTGTGATTGCTAAAGTTAGGGTTAGAAAATTCAGTTTGAAAGAGTGCATTTCAGGTGTTTGATCTTTGGCCCAAGTGAGCTTGCTCTTTTACCCAAGTGCTCTTTGGCTGGAACATTTTGTTAGCTTGAGATTTGGCTTTGACCTTCGACAAATTGGTTTAGTTTTGGGTTGGCTTGCTTTGGTTTGCTCAGTGGTTTTTAGTTGGGCATAGTATTTGGTTTTCTTTGGAACTCAGTGGCATTCATTTTGGTTCCCTTAGGCGCACTTGGACTTTCACTTTGACATTAATTTTGGCTTGAAACTTGATATAAATTTTGGGGAAAACGACTTGGAATTCAGTTGGGGCAAGTATTGACTTGTCTTGGGTAACATTTTGGCTAGGTTTCAGTTGGGCTTGCTTGTTGTTATTTAGTTTGGGAAACCTTTGCATCGGAGTACATTTTGGCATTGTTTTTTGCTATCTTTGGCATACCTTGGCTGGGATTCAATTTTGGCTTGGTTTTGGGTTGTATTTGGACAGTTGTTCTAACTAATTGCTGAAATTTGAAAATGCCTCTAAAGAGACAAAGACTTAGCATTGGCGGTGCCTCTTCTTCGGCACCGCAATGGGACCAAGCAAGATTTGTCAGCGAGGAGGCGTGTGCACGATACAATCAAATTTTCACCAAGAAGAGTTTGGTGCCTAAGAGGGGCTTGAGGCAAGACTCGAAGTAGGATGGCGAAATGATGAAAATGATTATTTATCAGAAATGGGTGCATTTTACAAAGCAGCCTCTGCCCGCTATTATCTCTGTGGTCCGTGAGTTCTACGCGACTGCAAATTCTGAAGGCTCGGTAGTAGTTAAAGTTCGAGGGCAAGCTGTTGCATTTGATAGTACAACCATCAATACTCTTTACGATATGCCTAGGTATGATGGTACAGATTACTTGTAGCCATGGATCCACAGCTATGACTTAGAGGATATCATCAAGAGGCTTTGCAAGCCCAAGACAGTATGGAAAACCAATGACAGCACTGGAGAGAAGACTAGTTTTCCACACCACGCACTGAGTCGATATGGAAAGGCGTGGTATAGCTTTATATGCTCCACTATCTTACCGACCCGCCATCATAGCGACGTCACCAAGGAACGTGTAATCTTACTCTTCGCCATAGTGACTGGACTGAAGGTGGAATGTGGGGTCACTCATCCAGAAATACATTCTGAAGGCCATCAAGGGCAGTAATTCTGGGAGACTTCCACACCCGTCGCTGATTACTAAGCTGTGCAAAAGAGCAAAGGTACAGTGACAAGCTGATGAGATCTCCCAGTTACCCATGTCAGTTCTAGATCATGCTGCTATTTCACAATTCAGTGTCTGGGATGGGGTATATTCTAATTCCCGAGGTGAGGGCTTTCTACCATCCACTCAGCCGCCTCCTTCTATAGAGGCCGGGCCATCCACTTAGTTGCCAGAGCTAGGTTCTTCATCAGCGGAGCCCTTGGCAGAGATTTTAGCATCGCTGACTATATTGCACCAGAAGGCAAATTTAGAAGCTCAGATATCGGAGAGGCATATGAGGCACATCGCAGTGTTTCTCAGAGACAGGATTTGATGATGGAGTACCAGGCTAAGTTTTCCACTACTCTGGCCAATATTTACACATCGTATGGTGGAGACGAGACAGATTCTATGCCATTCCAGTTTCCTGAGCCTCCTATCTCTCCACGATATCCACCACCTTCGCTTACTGCAGAAGAGGGAAATGAAGAAGGCAACGAAGAGTGCACAGAATAGGGTAACGATGCTATTCCAAACGATGATGGAACAGACTGATTCTTCTTTTGCATATTCAGCCAATGAGGGCATTGGCCATCTGAAGTTTGGGGGTGTTTATTAGTTGTTATTATCAGCTTTTGCTTATTGTGCTATGATGTTGTTAGGATTCCATTAGTACACTATTATTGCTGCTTTGTTAGTATTTTGGGCTGCAAATTATTGTATTAAATGCAGTCTTAGATTATTAGCTTTTGATGCATGGATTATGTATGAAATGTTTATTGCCTATTTCTATCCATATTATGGCTTTATTAGTATGAATTGATGTGTATATATCTTTTTGTGTCATGATAGTATTAGACTCTATTTTGAGCTTTTATTATTGCAAGGGTTTATATATTTATTTAGATCTATTTAGTTGGGCCATGCTATAGCTTTTAACCCTGTCTTGAACTGTTTATATGATTAGTGGGTTATATATAGTTAGATTTTTTATTGTGGCCAATGATATGCTTGTGGTATGGCTTTGTTAAAGAGGTCGAGCATTTATGAATAAGATTCTTAGATTAATTTTTAGTTAAGACTGTTGTTAATCCTGTCTAGCCTATTGAGCACATGCCAACTGTTATAGCTAGTCATTCTTCTAATAGACTTAATTGGTAATTTTTTATAGAAATTTTTTGCGTTAGCTCTTACAAACCTAAGTGAGTCGATGATAGTAAGATTTTGATTATGTGGCTTTTGTTACTCGTGTTAATAGATCCTTAGGGGTGTTCTACACCTAGTGCCCTAAAGCCATCTGGCTTAGGAGTCATTGATCAAAAGCTCGTTACGCAGGTAACTCTGAATAGCCTAATGTGATTAGACATTGCATGGTCATGCTTGAGGTTACACTAGCTGAAATATAATGGATAAAATTCTAGTTTGGCTTAAGTTTGGTTATGTGGCTAGTGTTACTTGAGTTAATAGATCCTTAGGGGTGTTCTACGCCTAGTGCCCTAAAGCCATTTGGCTTGGGATTCATTGATCAAAAGCTTGTTACATGGGTAACTCAACCTAAGGTAGCCGAATTTTGCACAAGTCAAATTTAGTCATTTTTATGCTAATATCGGATGGTCTGTTCTTGCATTTGTGTCTTTTTCTGAATACTTGAGCGTATTGAGTTAGCATTTTCCTTATTGCAATTGTTTATTTGTATGAACTATAATTGGTTAGAATAGTTGGTAATCACGCACACAGAGATTTGGATCAGTAGCAGTTTAAGCTAAAAATTTGGTCGAAGCCTATTTATGGCTTTGCTTTTTCTTTGAAACAGTTATTCTTATCCTTGAGGCCGCAATGCAGGCATATAGTAGTTTGGTGTGATTTGCAGTTTTATTTACTTTTGATATTTTTGCTTGAGGACAAGCAAAGTCTTAAGTTTGGGGGTATTTGATGAGTGGGATTTATACCCGCGAATCGACTACTTTTATACTTAAGAAGTTGCATGTTCTTATTATTTTATATTGCTTTTATATTGTTTTGTTATTATTTTGCTTAATATATGTTTTGCATGAGTTTTTAGGTCATTTCCAGCTTTCAGGGGCAAAAAGGGCATTTTTATAGCATTGGCGTTGCAGCGTCGGTTCTTAGTGTAATTCTAGCACCGTAGCGCCCCCTCGTTGCTAGCTCACCCACCTGCAGCGCCTCAATTCCTTCATAAATCTGGCGCCGCAGCGCCACTTATTGACCAGAGCCCTTGACCAAGCGCTGCAGCGGCGTTTCAAGGCTTAATCTTGGCGCCGCAGCGCCTCTTCCTGTTTTCATGCAGAAACAAGAGGAAATGACCTAAGGAAGGAAGAAAGGATATATATTAGAATGCAACCTCCTTATCAAAAAAATCTCTAATTCTCTTTCACATAGAGACTATTCCCAATAGCTTAGAATTATATTTTCTCTTTAGTTCTTTGTACATAAATTTTGGTAACAACATAGATTAGGGATATGAATGGGATTCAAGGGAGCTCAAGAGCAACTTAGCAACAAAGAATGGAGAGCATGAATTGATTGGATTTCTTGGAGATTGAAGAATACTTTGACAGAGTTTATTCTTCTCTAGTTATTTTCTTTGATTTTGTAATCTATAATTGTTGTATATATTGCTACTTATGTTTAGCTTAAAAGCTATGAAATAAATATTTGCTTTAAGGTTATAATGGAACCCTTTGTTAACTTGAATTGAGTTTCTTATATCTTTGGTTGGCACCATATGGATTGATCTAATATATTTGTGCTTAACTGATTAATTGCTAAGGAATTAGTGATTAACTTGGTAATTTATAAGAAATTGGGAAATGGATTATAGATTTATACCTTGAATATTTGGCATGTGTTTATGATTTGTTTGCATGATTAGACTACGTAATTTGTGTGTAGGATAGGAATATACTTATGCGCCATGTGTGACCTACTTGAGAACCTAAGCTTTAACTCCTTGTCTATGGTTAATTCACATAGGAATGTGTCGAATTGTTTAGCTAGGGTGTTCTTTTCTGTTTTATTCCCTTTTGGGTAGATCTAGAGAGGATAGGTTTTTACTAACCTCGAAAGAGGCGTATGAGCACTTGTGAGTTCTCGGTTGACAATCCGTCGTGACCACTAAGACCTAGGAGAGAGTGAGGATGTTTAATGATACATAGCACGCCAAGTGTTTGACAAAATGCTTGTAGCGCTTTAGATACCAGTCAATATCCATTTACTTGTTTTGATAATTAGAATTAACTAGATTAATTACATATCTTCTATTTAACTGTTTAAATAAGACTTAAGCGATACAAAATCGGTACTTGGAAAATATTAGTAATAATTCCTTGTGGGTTCGACACTTAACTTATCATTATATTACTTGTGAACCGCGTATAGTTGTGCGTGTTTTATTGATTACGAAATCGATCAACAGATATTGAGTTGCTGAATTTAAATTTTGGTACGGACTAGGATTTTGCTTTTGGTAAGGTTGAAAAGATTGATTTAGAGATTGATTAACCTGATTTGAAGAGTTATTTGGGTAGCTTGGAGGATTTCTCCAACTTGGATTATAAGTGGGTGCAAATGAGTTATTCTTAGGTCTTTGAAACATTGCATTGACTTGTTCATATTCTTCAGGTTGGGCCATGACTCTAGGACATTCCTCTATCACATAACTTAGTGAATTACACCTTAGACACAAAGATTTTGGAGTTGAGACTTAGTTCACATGTGATGGTCCCCTAGTTTCTAAAACTTCGAGTCTTTTAATTACACCTGTCAACTTAGTTTCGGTGTCAATTGAATTGTCAATTATATGAACATTCCTAGATGAGGTAGGTTTATCGGTCTCTCGAGTGATTTCTGTAAGACCCCAACTTTTATGAATAAAGATGTAATTTTTTTTATATATTATTTCGAAATAGTAAGGTGTTGATTGGATAAATGTGAAAAGTTATGGGTAAAATGTGCAAATATTTCAAAATGAGCAAGTGGTTATAAAATATTCGTTGTTGTCGGGGAATATTCGTTTGGTCGTGGAATATTCATATGACGGCGCAGCTATTTGTGGGCCCCACAACGGAATAACTGTCGGATATTGAAAGCGACAGAAATAACCTTTTTATAAAATAACGGCGTAGTTGTTACCGGTAGTACTGTTGAAATACCCGGTGGTTAAAATACAGTAATATACGGTGCTGCACAGTAGCACACGGTATTGCATAGTATTTTGAATTATTGATTCTTACGTAAGAAGTCACTACTCAATTATTGTTACAGTAATTACTGTTTAATATTTTATATTATTGATTCAATAATTGCATGATATTTTATCGGTTCAATAATTGCTACATTGATATTTTATATCAATAATTGCTACGTTGCTATGATTGATTCAATAATTATCACTGCACAGTATTTCACATTATCAACTCAATAATTCATATTATTTGAATAATATTATTAGATAGCATTATTGACAATGTCTAAGGAAGTTCTGTCTAGGAGGGGTTATTTAATTGCGCGCCAGTAAGGAGAAGTCCTTATCAGAAGGCCCCCTCTTTCTTGGGAACGACCTGGTTGTCAATATTGTAGTTCTGTAATATTATTTGTGAATAATTAATTATTGATTTATATGATAAGGAAATATTTATTTTGTGGATATAAAGGAAGGAATTAGTGCTGATGTGTTTTTATCAGTATTTTGGTGTGAAAAATCATCCGTTTATGAATTTCGGATAATTTATGTTTGGAATTTGGAAAAAGTTCCTTCTACAAAGTTGTAGAGAATTAAATTTCCTATGAAAAGGACATAGAATTTGTATTTTTCTGTCAAAAGGGCTATTTATTATGAATTATTGAAGTTTCGGAAAATAAATATTTTTTAAATAAAATGGTGGGCCCCACTTTTGGTTGTTATGGAAAAATTTTGAATTTTCAAAACTCACGAGGCGGCTGAGGTGGCTGAAAAAAAGATATTATTTTGTTAATTTAGTCTACTTTGACATCCTAAGTTTTTCCTATAAATAGGGTGCTTAGGTTAGAATTGAAAATCACACCAGAATCAGAAGTTTTCTCTCTCTATAATATCGAGCGTATTTTTGTGAGTATTTAGATACTTTGAGTATTACTATTTAGTGCAAGTTTCTTTCGGTATTATATCCGATATTCCAGTCAAAAGTACTATTCTTTTGAAGTAAGGGATGTTATTTTCTTTCGTAAATGATGTTATTCTTTTCAATATCATTATACCAAAATATTGGCATGGATTTTATTATGAATTTCTTACTTTTTCCGTCGGAATTACTATTCACGTATACGGCACTATTCACGTATACGGCACTATTCACGAAAAAACTAAATTGTCTTCTATTTGTCCAAATTATCTGTTATAGTTACTATCTTTGATTGGATCTAAATTTTGATCTTCATTCTTGAATTTTGCTCCACAAAGTATTATTATGGAATATTCTTGAACTTGAATAAACTAAAATACGAATCCTTAATCTTATCATTTATTTCACTGGATTCGTTATTTATATTATTTTTCATCATCCCCAGTCCTAAGTGGTGATATAACTGAATATCTTTGGCCTGTAGAGCAAAGATGAATAATTATCTGATGAATATCTTTGGCCGTAGTGCGAAGATGGAAAGGTGTTGAGATGAATATGATCACTGGTGATACAAATGAATATATTTGGCCCGTAGTGCAAAGATGAATATTTGATTTGAGATATATATTGATTGATGTTACATGGATAAAATATTGATGATGGACTTTTAAATCATAGAAGATAGTAGACTTCATTCTCTACTTAACTCTTTTAATGAATTGTTATTTTCGCTGCGAATATTGATCTAAAATTGGTTGTCCAATATATTTTATCTGATTTATTGAAGGCTAACGATAATTTACTTTCCATTATCTTAGTCGTAATATTCTTTACTGGGCTAGTTGAGCTCACCCTTTTCATCTATTGTCCTCTTTAGGAAATGAGAATGTTGCGGGAACTAGTCGGGAACAGAGTGATGGTCCGAGTTAGAGCAGTAGTAGTCCTCACTATTTCTGATAAATAGTGTGATAATAATTGTAATGAAGACTTAGTTTGAATATTAATATTTTCTACATATTTGTATTGACACTCACAGTTATGTGGTCGTATTTTGCACGACCGTGTGATATAAAGTTTGTATTTGAATTCTGTACCATGTATTTGACGACTCAGAATGGGTTGGGTTGACTAGACCTATTCTGGGGGGCGTCACAGTTTCCTACTGCATGTTTATTCTGCTAAGTATTCTAAAAACTCCCAAGTTTTTTCCTCGTCATTTAGAAAATTTCATTGACACATTGACTCTAACATTATTTTAGTGGGATAGTTTAAACCTTCGTAAGCAATTTGACACAATCTCTATTTCTCAATTCCATGGTGTGGGCACTAGGATAATTTTTTTAAAAAATCTATCAAAATATTTCCAAAATGACTCTTTTTCAAGTTGGCAAAATTGACGAATCGCAGTCCTAAATTTAGCAGTTTTATGATTTGAAAAATATTTTTTTAGAAATGTAACAACAAATCTCATCCCAGGTTGATATGGAATTATTTGGTAGGCTATATAACCACTTTTTAGCAATTATCTTTTAAAGTAAATGTGATAAATCTTTAGCCTAATTGAGTCATCATACAATTGTTGAATTTTCATTAAAGCACAAACTTCCTCAAATTCCTAAATGAATAAATATGGATCTTCTAAACCAGTGAACCTAGGTAACATATTTATAAAACGTGGCTTAAGTTCAAAATTATTACTGGTTATCGGTGGTAAACTGATACATGAAGCTTGGGCATGAGCGAGAATGATAATATAAATCCCTTAAAGAAACGGTTTGTGCGACCTCTATTTTTCTCAAAGTGAAGTCTTTTAAATTTAAATCAAAAAAATCATATGTTCTCACTAATCGGGATGTTTTGTCCCTAATCCACATTTTTTGCATACACTACTTAGCAAATAAGCAGATAAGCAAACAAAAAACAAATAAGAGAAAATAGTAATAAATAATAATAAAAATTACTTCTAAAGGTCAATCTAAATAAAATCTAGACAACTTCTAATTGTTCCAAGTTACACCTCAAGGTCAACCAAATTTGAAATTAATCACACCACTAGTCAGGTAAGTGTAAGAACGCTAGGAGTCTCTCCATGAATAACCACACGTTCTTTAGGCGTTTGCCTTTTGAACCACTCGCCTAGACACCAGTAATTTGACTAATTTAAAATTCAGTCTCCTCTTGGAGTCTCTTGTCCTAATTAAGCTCGAGAGTCCTATGGGCCAATGTTTACTTGAATTTATTAGGTCAATGTTATGTAAAATGCAAGTTTGGTTATTTGTGGGCCAAGGAAGGGTGATGAAATCCCCACCTTATCTTGTTACAGGTTTTTTCCCTTAATGTTAGATTACAAATGAGAATGCACAAATAAAATAAAAAATCGCAAACAAATAAAGTGTCATAAAACTATGTGAATTACGTAAGAATGAGAAATTTGATGTACCTCAATCCTCCAACTATCACCACAGTTTATATTTGATAAAAAATAAATAAAATAAAAACCTAAACAGGATGTGTTATACGTAAGTGAATGCATGAATGCGGCAATTAAAAAATATTAATAAAAAAACTAAACAACTAATTTCTTATATTTTTTAAAAATATGGAGATACGAAGTAACAAAGAATGTCTTTATATTTTCGCTCCTTCAATCCGCTTCAAAAATCCTGAAAAAAAATATTATAGTTAAAAACCAATTCGAATAAATAAAAATTAAGGAATAAAAATTTACTTCTAGTCCCCGAGAACGACGCCAAAAACTTGATGTAATAAAATTATGCACTGCAAGTGCACAACGTCCATTGTTGATTTGGCAAGTGCAAGTCGAACTACATAGACTAGATCAATTCTTTAATATATCCTTAATAAATATTCAGACAAATTAGAAATAAAGATGGTGGAGATGATTTATTAACTAAATTATGCAAACTAATTAATAATTAATAACAAAAACTATTAATGAGAAAAGATACCTAGGAATCTGAATCCACTAATTATTGACATAATAAATAATTTCTTATTTTCTAAATTAATTTTTAAATTATTTTCCCTTCCATTTAAAAATAATGATTCATACAATTAATATGTGCAACCATAAGTTATGAAAAATTCACAGATTAATTATAACTTATATATCAAAACCTCGCAATCAATATAAGAATTATATGTAATTTGTGCGCTTGAAAATATGAAGGCGAAAATAATTAGACAATAATTTTGAAACGAAAAAAAATATTATCCTGAAATACCTAGTTTCGTCATCATCCTAGGTGTTAAAAATTTAGCTAGCCATAGAATTAAAAAATAATACTACTAATTGCATGAAATAAGAACAATAATTAAATAGAGAAATTCTATTAAATCAATAAAAGAAGTTACAAATACTCCTTGACACTAGTATCACACATGATTGGAATAAGAGGAAAGACAAACTCTCAATTGCTAAATATCTCACTCCCTTTTGCACCAGTGAAAAACTAAGGAAAAGAAAATGAAAATTTAGCTAGCCATAGAATTAAAAAATAATACTACTAATTGCATGAAATAAGAACAATAATTAAATAGAGAAATTCTATTAAATCAATAAAAGAAGTTACAAATACTCCTTGACACTAGTATCACACATGATTGGAATAAGAGGAAAGACAAACTCTCAATTGCTAAATATCTCACTCCCTTTTGCACCAGTGAAAAACTAAGGAAAAGAAAATGAAAAGTGGTGCCCCCTCTCTAAATCATGAGGCCTATAGGAAAAATAATTTTGTGCCCTAATTTTTCTCTTTTTTCCTTCTTGACTTCAATATCTATATGGTAATCTCACAAGAGTCTTTTTGTGACGCCCCCAAATCCGGGTACCTCCACCCTCGTATTCGGTACTCACGATCCAACACATATAACATCTATTCTACCTATAATAAAGAATAACAAGCATCATATATGAAATCCTTTTAAAAGGATACATACTTAAGCGTATCACAGGTCAACTAACCTTATTATTATATTATATTAGCAAAAAAGATAAATAAATTCATTACTTAATACATCACAAATAGAATAAAGTAGGAGTTATCTACTCCTACTTTTTGCCCTTGCCTTGGCTAGAAGAAGGCTCCTCAGATTTCTCGACCTTAGCTGAAATATTTTATGCAAGGATGAGCAAACAAAATGCCCGCAAGTACAACGATATACAACAAATTGTCTATAAATGAAACAGATGATTATTCTTCAGCTGAGTAACAACTCCATTATTGGAACCAATTAATAATTAATCAAGAACTTATGCAAAGGATTTATCAATTCTTAAATCAAATCATAGATATTGAGTTCAGTTGTATATATTGAGGGTCATCATACCACAAACTATGTCCTAGGTTTACAAGAGTCCATTCTCATACTTCAGGTGATCAGCCCTTCGTACTATATATTGTGCACAAACATATTATCGCTATAGCGTAGCTCTAAATTATAGTTTCTAATAACATGTACCCCTGATCTCAGTTTTATCATAAGAATCTGCACCAAAGACAATTCAGTTTGGAATAACTTTAGAAAGAATTTTAAATTTTTAGAACGTTCATCGACTGTGGACTAGTCGAATCAAATGGGTTCAATAATCAATCAAGGATTTGACAACAATATCATCTTGAGTAACCGTACATGAATAAGTCACAATTCAACAACTCTGTTTAGAAATGAAGTTATAATGATTCGCAACTGAACAAGTACTAATTATCAAAGTAATGCTTCCGGAAAGGAATTAGAAAGCTCGCCTATACATAAAAAAATTCACACAAGAACACAGGAATTGTACCGATTAGGAACATTTACTGAATATTAAAGTATAAGCAAAAATTAGAAAACTTTTCTTGTGTGCTCGCTACAAAATTACGGTACACTTTCTTTAAATATCATACGCATTTAAATCACGTAGATATAACAATTAGTCATATATCGACACTTACTAAATGCTTTCATTAACTCCATACCACGATCCATAATTCTTTATCTCTTAACCGACATTTAGTCTTTAAATAAGTGTTTAAGGTTTATTAGAACGTTATGTTATGCTTATAATGTTTATTAAGTAATTACGCAACCACCACACCTAATTAGGTAGTTAAGGTTCGTTACACCTCATTACATGCATAATATTAAATTATGTTCATTATAACAGATTAGATAAACATTCCCCTAAACTGGACATTTAAAATCTCATCTCTAGGCTTGAATTGCTACTAGCGCGGCTGTAAGACCCCAACTTTTTATGAATAAGATTTGATTTTCTCTAAATATTATTCTTAATAGTAAGGTGTTAATTTAATAAATATTATATTTATGGGTGTTATGTGCAAATTATACAAAGTAAACAGTTGTTGGAAAATATTCGTTTCGTCGGAAAATATTTTTTTTGTCGGAGAATATTTATTAACCAATCATTGGTGGACCCTACAACGAAATAACGGTCGAATATAGAAAGCGACAGAAATAACATTTTTAAAAATTGACGGCAGCACTTTTAACCGTTAACTGTTGAAATACCCTGTGATAAAAGTACAGTAATACGCATTATTCCACAGTAGTACGCGGTATTGCACAGTAACACACAATATTACACAGTATCTCTGATTATTGATTGTTACGTAAGAAGTCACTCAGTATTTTATTAAATAATTGACACAGTAGTTACTACATAGTATCTCATATTATTAATTCAATAATTGTTACAATAATATCTGCATAATATTTTATATTATAAAATCAATAATGCAACACATTAACTTATATTATTTGTTATGATATTATTAAATCAGTTAGCATTATTGACAATATCTAGAAAGTTCTGTCAAGAAAAGGGGTTGGTTAATTGCGCGCCGTTTATACGGAAGGCCCCCTCTTTCCTGGGAACAATCTGGTTGTTAATATTGTGAGTCATTAATACTAAATTGCTTAAGTATCCTTGGAAATTAAACTTCTGGTGCGTTAGAATATTTAATGTAATAACCCTTGTTTTAATTATTTCCTACTTAAAAGATGACAATTTACGAATATATTAAAACATCCATTTTCTTACGTTGGTTATTATTTAAATAGAGTATTAGTGGTCCATCTGTCAACATTTTTATTTTTTAAATTATGCAAGGGAAGAACCCTCATTTACCAAAAATTCTTAAAGGGTGTCCTTATTTTCTTTAGGATTTTGGTAGATTGAGATTTCTTTTACAATGAGTGACCCTCATTTGACAAACTTTCCAAATAGTGTAACCTTCCTTTTAATGTTGGCGGGTGGTGACTTCTTTATAATAAGTAACCCCTCATTGCCATATTTCCTAGTGGTGTATTTTTCTTTTGTTTAATTTGGACAGATTGTGATGGGTGGCTTATCAATTGCCAAATTTTCAAAGTGGAGCATTTTTAATTTGGCAACTTGTGAATTATTTCACAAAGGGTCTCTCCTCATTGGCCAAAGTTTTCAAATAGTTATACTGATAGTTTAAAACCCATGACTGAATTTCGTGATTAACGGAAGCTTGCGTCCTAAACCTTGCCTATAAAAGGATGCATCTTCAGACGAAGAAAAACACACAATCACAATATAAATACTTTTCTAAATATTGCGAGTATAATATTGAATGTATTCTTCAGAGTATAAGGATACTTTGTGTGTAGCTAATAGTGTCAGATTTCCTCAGGATAATCTCCTTTATACCAGTCAGATCTAGTCTCCTACTAAGGAAAAGGATTTTTTTTCAATACTCGTAAGGGATATCATTTTCTTTCATACTCCATATTATGTAAGTGATATTATTTCATTTCATATTCCTAAATCTAAACTTAGTATGGTAAGTATTGCTTCTATAATTCCTGAAATGATTAAAAATTCCTTGAGGTTTGCGCTTCATCTAATATCATTTCACTTGAATATTTGCTTGAACGTTCTTATTAAATTTTTAATCTATTCATGTCGGAGTACTATTTATGCCGGAGTACTATTCACGACATAGTAATATTCACGACGAAGTCTAGCCTTTTCTGTCCAAATTATCTTTAAAATATGAATCTTATTCTTGAATTTGAATCTACATTTTGATCATCATGTTGACAATTTGGAATTTCTTAGACTCTGGATAAATTAAATCTCTAATGTTTATTCTTGATCTTATTATTCTTATTCATCCTTCATATTATTGTCATCATCCTCAGACTTAAATTGTAGTGAAACTTTATCTTTGCCTCGTAATGAAAAGATGAATTATTTATTGGTATGATTATGACCAGGAATTATGTATTGATATAATCATGACCTTTCGTGTTACAGATAAAGACTTGTGGTCAAAGTTCTCTTTGGCCCGTAGTGCAAAGATGGACTGTTGTTTGGCATGGTCATGACCACTGGTGATACAAATGAATATCTTTGGGCCGTAGTGCAAAGATAAACTGTTGATTTGCATAATTATGAATAGGAACTGTTGATTGGTGTTACAGGGATAAAATATTTATGATGGATTTTTAAATCATAGAAGATAGTAGACATCATGCTCTACTTTAACACTTCTAATGGATTGTTTGTTCCGCTGAAGTTATCGTTGAAAATTTATATTGTTTTTAAATCTCTGATTTATCATTGTTAAAGACTATGAATAATTTATTATTCATTATCTTAGTCATAATATTCTTTACTGGCTAGTTGAGCTCACCCTTTTCCTTTTTGTTCCATTGTTATTCTCAGAAAATGAGAGTGTAGCTGGGACTAGTCGGGGAGCGGAGTAATGGTCCGAGTTAGTTGGTATAGAAGTCTTCACTATGTTATAAAATAGCGTGACAATAATCGTAATGAAGACTTTATTTGAGTGTGGATATTGTCGTATTATATACGGTACAATATTTGTATTGAAACTCACAGTATATGTGTTGTCGTATTTTGCACGACAGTTTTATAGTTGTAAATAGAAAAGTTGTATTTAAATTCTGTAGTATGTATTTTGGTGAATCAAAATGGGTTGTGTGGATCTATTTTGGGGGTATTACAGTGGTCGCGCCCAATTTTCTCTTGCAGTGCGGTCGTGCCCAATTATGCCTAAATCGCAACGCGGCGACGGCCGACTGCATAATTAGTTTTCCAGTTACGTTTTCATGCCATGTTTCCTTACAAACTCCATATCTCCTTTATCTATGGTCCGCTTCAGTTGGTTTTTGACTTTTGAATTGATTAAACACAGAAGTATACATCTACAGAGTAAATATAACATTACAAAAACTTTATCAAACCATTTATTGATTCAAATTCAGTGTTCATGCTAGATTTTCATATTTTGACATGTTTTACGAAATCTTCCACCACGAATTCATTTTAATTCCATTTTGATTCATTCAAATTAGAAAGTTTTCATATTTCAGAGGAGTATAACATACATCCTTCAAACTAAATTTTTAAATAAAACAATAATAACCTCTAAAATAGACCAAAATGTCTAAAACCAGACCAAAGGTCCATTTCTTTCTCTTTTACACATAGATTCGAATTTGTTTGCTTTGATTTCACTTGTGGATGACACTAATAAGTTTATTAATCAATTGAAATCACATAATTAAATTCTTCTCCAACTCATACAACCAAACAACTTATAACAGAGCAAAACTAAAGAAATGGAGATTAGGGGTTTTAGAGTTGATTTCTTACCTCTTAGATCTTCCTTAGCCTAGTTAGATGATCTAGAATGATGGCTTCTTCTTTATCTCCCCAAAGCTTCCTTTCCAATTTTTCACGAAAAACCCACACTCTCTCTATATGAACATTGCATTTCTATTGCAAAATAAAATGAACGAATGAAGAATGAGGGGAATAAGTGATGGACTCCACGGCACGCTTGCATGAGGTGGTCGTCGCCTGGTTCATTTCTAGCATAGTCGTAAGGTGGAACGCTCATGACACCGTAACCCAACGCCTATAAAGAGACGAGAACCTTGGTACAATCGATCGCACAATGAAGTTGCGTTGAATGGAAAATCAATGACACCTCGACCCCTCGCTTATATGTAAGTAGTAACCTTGGTACAATCAACGATTGATGTATGGTAGAAGATGCCACACACAACTATGTATTGTTGTATGATAAGTCGGGTTTGAATCTCACAGAAAACTATGAATAATTCAGGAGTTCTCAAAGAACCAAAAGGAGAATAATCTCACAAGTTTTATTTATCAAACTAGTCTATCTATTAAAATAGATGTAACCCTTATTTATACTAATAAGAAATCCTACTTCTATAAGGAATAAGACATCAAAACCTAATTCCTATAAGGAATCAGAATTTGAATGAAAACAGAAATCCTAGCAAATAAAACAATATGGAAATCAACTCATATCTAATAAATATCCTAGATACATTATAATTATGAAAGATATGAAAAATCCACTAAAAATATAGAAAGAAATCTGGTCAAATAGTCAAAACAACGTTGTCCCAAAAAACGCACCCAAAACCTGTCGCCCTGGCGCGGGGCGCACCGGCCTTGGCTTATAAACGGCGCAAGGCGCGTTGCACCTCCAGAGTCTTCCTGGCACCTTGGTACGGAGCGCGCCAACTCCAACACTAAACTGGCAAGGGCGCGCTGGTTGTCCAAAATTTGCCCCTCTACTTCTTTACATCCCGAATGTGGCTCTTTGTTATATGCATCGTAACCTTGTGATATCATGTAATTCCTAATTCCTCCTTGAATTGAAACATAAGTTTATTGAGATTAGGTAACACAAATGAACACAGATTTGATGATTTGGCTTGCGTTGATTTGGTTTCACTAAATAGATTGTATCTAGCAATTCCAAATCACATAATTAATCCTCCACTCGTAGGCTACCTGAATTGAGCTCCAAATTAAGTATCTTTGAACATATTTTAGCCCAATTACTTGAATTCATTTGTTGAACCATTAGAACTTTAGTTGGGCAATTGTCAAAAATTTCTGACCCGGTCAGTCTGTTATCAATAAGTAACTTTTACGTTTTGGGTTTATTGAATGTTACAGGGAGAGGGAAGGTCTGAGCAATTGAGCGTCTGATTTCTCCATAATTTGATTTGTCTGCACATTACATTCTCTCTCCTCCTAATTTGTCTAAATATATCTTCCTTGTTTTTAATTGGCTAACACATATTTACTTTGTCTGCATTATTATTTAAAAGCTCCGAAAATTACACCCCAAATGCAGATAATTATATCCCCCATTAATCTAATTTTAGTTTTTAAAAATTGGATTTATTATGAAATTAAATTGAACATTTTAATTCCCACCTATTCGGAATATTTAATTCCTTAATTACACCAGGACTTTATCAAAATAATCAAAATTTCATTTAGCCATTTACTAGCCCACTAATTTTTTTTATTTAATGGGTTCATTTAATTGAATTAATATATTCCTAACACATTAGCGTACTAAAATACGCACCGAAATATATAAGTAACCCACATATATTTGGGTAACATAACTATACCAAATAAATTATTCCAAAAATAATTCTCATCAAAATAATTAAATTCCACCAAAATATTTATTTTATTCGATAAATATTTATAATTCTTATTACAAAATTTAACTCGGGTTACAATTGTTACACTTTTTCTATCTTTAAAAGCAGGTACAATTATCTTTTACTTATTCACCAAGATAAATAAAGTAAATCCTACAAAACTAAATAAAATGTATTAGTTAAATAAAATAAACATATAAAATAATAAATATTAAAATGTATGAATTATGTATCTATCAATTATCTTTTTTCGTTAGTTTCTTTTTCAAATATTAACGTTTATACAAGAAATTATATAAAACTTCTGTGTTTTTTTGTTTGTTGAAGATTTTTCAAACTTTAAAGTCTAAATTTGTTATTAGAAAAAGTTATTAAAAAGTTTATGTCGAAATGTGAGCTAAAATGTTTATATTAAAAAAAACTATAGATAAATATATAGAGTACTCTTTCTTAGGACATATGGAGTATTAAAATTTGTTATTCAGTCATAAAATAAGTTGTGTCTAAGAATGTTCTAGACCAACTTTACTTTTATGTAAAAAAAAAATATTAAAATAAGAAGGGATCTCAATTTCGAACCAAAACAAATGGGGTATATAGTTCAAAAGGTTAGGTTGTGACCACAACTTAATTACGTTTAAACTAATATACACCTTCATTCTAAAAATAACGCCTATTCTGCTTGAGAAAGTATGAAGTACACCCAACTTAACTAATTCGTGACATAGTTGGAAGTTCCTATAACATAAAAAATCAATGACTTTTTGGACAAATCACGGTGTCGGGGGTTCGAATCCTTCCTCGCCCACAACCGGCCCACAACCAGTACTACTTAAACCTAAATAAAAGATCCCTTATATTATTCTGAATATATATATATATATATATATGTACCAAGTATTATTAAATGATTTTGTCACAATATAAAATTGAAGATTTTAAAGTTTTATTTGTGGTCTGGTGCACGATGCAATATCCTCAAATATCAGAAAGAGGTTGGAATAAATAAAAAGGATCTGCCACATATTAAATTAGCATTATTTGAAATTTAGCATACCTTGTTGCCCTAGATATGCGAGTCATGATGATTTTTTAGCGTATCTTATTGCCCTAGATTCGAGAGTTGTTTGATTCCTCAGCTCACTAATTAATTTGTAAACACTCGTAGACTATTGAGAACTGATTGGCTCCGTGAATGAAAGGAAAAGGTGAAAGATGCTGTCAATTAAAAGTGGCCTTTTTCTTTGGTAATTCCCTCTATATATTTACATAAGCTCAAGGCACCATCATCCCTCATAAAAAGGGATGTCTAGCTGTGTTATTTCAGCAATTCCTAATCTCATACATATATAGATGCATGATTAACGATAGCTAGAAATATTTAACTAGTCAACTCATCTCATTATATGTAAGTGGCCGTTTAACACAAACATGTGACCTAATAGTTTGGGAAAATATTTGAATACAAACGTCCGCACAAACAGTTTGATAGACAACTATTTTGAGCACGCCACATAGATATTATTAATTCTTCAAATTTTGGTGATATGATGTAGAAAGTGTAGGGGACAATTATTTCTCATACATTCTCCTTCACATTATTATTAAATTGTCCAAAATCACATGTCAAATGATGTACTATCTAGTAACTTCCATGAAGTTTCGTTAAGAACAATAATTCAGGGGGGGCCGGTTATGGCGACCGCGGGCTGCTTTTTTTTTTGACTCCCAAAAAATTTATAATATTTATTTTAACTCAAATTTTTACAGATTTCAGTGAAAATTCTATGGGATCGACCGGGAATTAATTTGACTCCCAAAAAAATTATAATATTTATTTAACTCATATTTTTCATAATTCACTGATTTAAGTATAATTTGGATACATATAAATAGGGTTTAGGATTTAGGGAGTCAAAAGAAAAAAATTAGACCAATTTTTTACAGGATTCAGTGATTTAGATGTATTTTGAGAACATGTAAAAAATAGAATTTAAGGTTTAGAATTTAATTTTTTAGGATTTTAGTGTTTAGGGTTTAAAATTTAATATTTAAGATTTAGAGTTTAAGATTTAAAAAGTAAAAAAAAAAAAAAAAAACCCGATAGCCAACACCGGTCGCCCAATAAAGACTCCCATAAGAATCATTAGCTGATTTAAAAGAAATAAAAGTGTGGCTCCATCATTTAATTATTGTGCGTTGTGTTGATGATTTTGTGAAGAAATAGGGTTTTTTGGGATCTGCTCAGCTCAATATATAGTACTACGAAGTAGTGAAAATGACCAATGAAAAGACTTAAAAGCAGTATGTACATGCACATCAATCACAAAAAGCATAAAGGTTTTGTTTTTGTTTCCTGGTGGTCCACAAGTTCTAGGAATCAAAGGCCACCAGCCTCACGGACATAAAATGAAACGGTCCAAACCCTGAATGGCTTCATTAATTATTGATGGTATTCTTTTTATTTATTTATTTTTTGCAAAAATAACAAAATTATCCCCCAAAGTTTGGACCGGTAGGGAACATTAGGGCTGTAACTGATAATTGAAAAAATCGTATTCGTGCGTATCCGTATTCAAAAAAAAAGCGGATATTAATTGTATTCGAAAAAAACAGATATATATCTGTATTCGATTTAAAGGTATCCGCAAATAAACGGATACGAATACGGATATAGACATATTTGTATTCGTTTAACATTCGACCGTAAATATATCCGGCAGATATCCGGATTCGGATCCGTATCTAGAATTCGTATTCAAATAACTTATATATATATATATATATATATATATATATATTAATTATTATATAATAAGCAAAATAAATTTTTTTAAAGTGGCATTCCTTATATAATAATTAGTTTTCACTATCATACGAAAAATATTTTAAAAATATATCATTTCACTTCTAAAAAGTAGGAAATAACACTTTTATTATAATATTAAAAAACTGAAATAAATTGATTTAAGTATAGTTAATGGATTTTTACTATTATAAAGATAAAATATCTAAAATGTGAAAATTATATACTAGAAGAACAAAACTATAATTATTAGCTTGTTATAAGTTTTTTACTTTCAAAACTTACTTGCAATGCTGGGAGACAGGAATAATGAACAATATAATTTTATTGTTAAAATGTGTTAAGTTTTTAAATTAATTTAGAATTAATCTAGAAGGGGCCGAGTTGAATAATTAATTCACGTTTATGAATTTCAGGTGGAGGGAGTATTTATCACTTTCATTTGCCCAATTTTTTAGAAATTAGAAGTCCAAATTTTGAAATAAATAGAGCATTCATTTTGAAATTTATGATTTCAAAAATGATGAAAACCTATTTGAATTGTAATTTAGAACATTGATGATTGTATTTAAATATTTATTATAAATAAATAAATTAACATTCATTCATTAATAAATTATATTTTAAAACTTGTTATTTTTTTTATTCTAGTTATAGTTAGGGCTGTAAATAGTAACCGGAAAATCTGTATTCGTCCGCATCCGTATTCGGAAAAAAGTGAATATTATTCGTATTCGAAAAAAACAGATATTATCCGTATTCGGTTTAAAGATATTCGTAAATAAACGAATTCGAATACTACCTGTATTCGAATCCGTATATATCTGTTTACACCCCTAGGGAACATAATTACGATTGTGATTTTAACAAACTTTAGGGATACAATTAACGATACCCATACTTTGAGGTGTAAAATGAAATGCATCCAAACTTTTAATATTTGAGCGTTGTAACAAAAATATAATACCCGAAATGTAGCTCGTGGTAAAGGCTATTTCTCTCCTAAGGGGAAGAAGTAGCTTTGAACCCACTTCATCATGCTGGATGAATAGTAGAGCAAGGGGAAAATTCCTATTATAGCGACATTAATAACTGTGTCGAGCGTGAGCCGGTCCATCACTCAATACGGATTTTCTTCTAGCACCATCCATTAGTCATAATGTATACTTTCTTTGTTCTTTTTTACTTGATGTTTTAGGAGAAAACATAAATATTAGTAAAAAATATAATTAATATTTTATTTTATTAATTAAAGTGAGTATACAATCTTAGTATTATTTTTTAAAATTCATAGGAAAATATGAAAGATAAACAATTTAATATTTAATGCTGGTAAACTAAGTCATTAATATTTTTTTGAAATTTACAAACGACAAATAAAAACGAACAAATTTCACTACAAAAGAACGAGCATAATTAAAAATACTAAGTTTACACTACCTTTAATTAACTGTTATCTAAAAAATATAATAATTATTAAAATTAGACTTTCTCATGTATTTTAAAGATATATATTGTTTTTAATCTTCAAACTTGCCGCATTTATATTTTTATATTATAAGGTGACATGAAAATTTTAAGATATCATTGTTTTTTATTTTTGGCTGATTGATTACTACGATGCCACTATTACTAGACTTTTAATAATTGGTAACAATATTCTTTAAAAGTTATTGTTTTATAAATATATCTCAAAATATAAAATTGATGAAGTATTTATTTATAGAAGAGTCTTATTTATAAAATTTATAAATTAAAAAAATATTTTTATTTTATATATATTTTTAAATTTATTTAATATTTGTCTATAAGTAGTACTACACGTGGTATACATATACATGTATGCATAAATTTTAGAATATAAAATTAAAGAGGGTCCGTGAGAGACACTCTTTAAAGTATCTAAAATAAAATATTTTTAAAATTTATCATTTTACAAATGTATATTTAAAATCTATAACAAAGAGAGTATCTATTTATTTACGGGTCTGCAAGAGATACCTTCTCCAAGTGTGAAAAGTTACACCAAAATTTATTGCCGCTTCCACACCTACTATTTTTTATAAAATAAATATATGTTGGCATTATAATAATATTGAATAATTTTATATTATCATTAATAAAAATATAATTATTTATTAAAAAATAATTACCACCTTTATAGGGCACATGATTCAAATTGGGCAATGCTCACAGTAAAAGTAGGGGTGAGCATAGTGCGGTTTGGTGTGGTTTGAAGTCCAAATCGCACACGAAAGCGCTTAGGTGTGGTTTGACAAATTCAAAACTGCACATGAAACCGCTTATGATTGATGCAGTGCGGTTTTGAATCGTGCGGTGCGGTTTCATTTGGTACGGTTTCGATTCCAAAATCAATTGAAACAACAAATTTTTATGCAATTGAAATTAACAATTTAGCATCACACAATATTAAAATTATAAAAGAGATACAAAGGCGTCATAATTTTTATCTCTCGCTCTACTCGTGATTGCCTAATTTCAATAACTTCAATTCTTTAAACCAGAAAAGATATTGAATCCAAATATAATTAGATATATGTATATATATATATATATATATATATACGGTTCGGATCTTAGGCTCATCCAACTAAAAGCTCACCCAAGCTCACCCCCTTTAGCGACGGACCGGGCGACGGTTTGGTCCGTCGCTATATATACAATCGTCGTCTTAGCTTTTAGCGACGGACAACATATAGACGACAGTTGTATATATAGCGACGGACCAAACCGTCGCCCGGTCCGTCGCTAAAGGGGGTGAGCTGGGGTGAGCTTGGGTGAGCTTTTAGTTGGGTGAGCCTAAGATCCGGACCGTGTATATATATATATATATATATATATATATATATATATATATATTGTGACGCCCCCAAAATAGGTTTAATACACAACTCACCTATTCTGAGTCGCCAAGAAATACATGGTACAGAATTCAAATATAAGTTTTTTATATCCAATTATCGTACACAATACGACCACACATAAAGTGTGAGTTTTAATACGAATACAGTACCCACACTCCTTATCAATGATACGTTACATAAAGGAACAATCAATAACTGTTTTAGGAATTAAAATCTTTGAAAAATACTCAAGAAAACATTCGTTCATGGGAGGCCATACATACATCTAAGTTATAATAGATATCATAGGACTTGAGAGTTAACCTTGGTTGACCCAATAGACCCAAAGAAGAACAAGAAGATTACTATCATGTTCATTCCAATGGTGGGTATTCTCTTGCCATATAAATATCTCAATTTTCTTAAACTGAGGATTATATTCCAACCATACTCCAAGATTATATAGGTAGTGCTCATAGATATAATCAGCAAGTGGATGTGGACAACCATGTCTTATAATAACATAAAGTTGCATGTGATTAGACATCTTGTATGATAGTGGCAACACACCCTTCCAAAGTCGGGTTCACCTCACCTAAGTTGGGTCACCAAAATCAACTGTTAAATGACGTATAAAATACGGCACACACATTTAAAGTTCTCAATACAATTATATATTGTTATACTGTTTTATAATGTATTGAGAAACTTCAACAGTCACCGACCATCACTCTAGTCCCTTGTTATCCTCTATCGACCCAGCTACACTCTTATTACCTAAAAAAAATTGTGAAGCAAAAGGGTGAGCACAAATAGCCCAGTAAAGAATATTATGACTAAAGATAATTAAATTATCAATAGCTTTCATCATTATGAATCAGATCTTTAGAACCTTAGCCCTCAACAGGGAAAAATCTGATAGAATACAATAGACAACAAGTTTTAGATCAACAACTGCAGCGGAACAAGCAATCCATTAAAAGATTCAAGTAGAACATAATGTCTACTATCTTCTCCATATAAAAGGTCCACCAACAATATTTTATCTCTGTAACATCAATCAACAGTTCCTGCCCACAATCATGTAAATAGTTCATGATCATAATTATGTTGATAAATTCCTCTTCGCACCCAGGACGAAAATAATTTTCATCACATGTCTTTACTTGAAACACCAAAGATCATGATTATACCAAATCACAGTTCCTTTTCATAATCATGCTAATAAATTCATCTTTGCAGTGCAAAGACCAAAGATATTCAACAGTAACATCAATGTTCATGATCATGCCAAACACCTGTCCATCTTTACACTACGAGCCAAAGATATTCAACAGTAGCATCAATGATCATAATTATGCCAAACACCTGTCCATCTTTGCACTACGGGCCAAAGATATTCAAGTTTCATATTTCAAATATAACGATTAAAATTTAATAAGAAGATTTAGGTAAATAAAAATTCAAGTGAAATGATATTAGATGAAACGCACATATCAAAGTAATATCACATCATTTCAGCAATTATAGAAGCAATACTTATAACCATGTTGATCAATTCACCTTTGCACTTAAGCTAAAGATATTCAATTATAAAATCAATGGTTATGATCAACAATTCATCTTTGCACTACTGGCCAAATAGAACCCATAGCCATGATCATACCAATAATCTACCCATCTTTACACTCAAGTCAAAGAGAACTTCCATCACCATGATTATAAAACTATTATAGATGATGAATAGACATAGTAAGAATAATATGATCAAGGATAAATATTAGAGATTTATAATTCAATTTATCCAGAGTTCAAGAATATCCAAAATATCAACATGAAGATAAAAACATGGATCAAATTTCAAGAATAAGATTCATAAATCCAAGATAATTTAGACATAAAAAAAACCAATTTTTTTGTCGTGAATAGTATCCCGTGAATAGTAACTTATGAATAGTAACTCGTGATTAGTACATGTAGACACTCAAAATTTTCCTTGCCCACTACTAACACTATAGGGGGCAGAACCGTCAATCAAGCCAACCTCGATCCCGACACCAGACATTCAATCTAAATTCGGCCACCAATGCCGGTCCTTCAGCCAAAATCTGATCCCCAATGTCGGTCAATTCCAGTCAAATCCGATCACCAATATCGGTACTCCAGCCAACTCCGATCGTCAATCTGACAATCAATCCAACTCCGATCGTCAATCGGACCGTCAGATCATCCCCGATCTCAATATCGAGATATCAGCTCAAACCCAGTCAATGATATCGGGACAACCACAAAACCGATCAACCATATCGGGATGTCAAAGCAGCCTCGGCAACAACCCAGGATGTACAAATCAGCCTCGGAAGCAACCTGGGAGGTACAAATCAGCCCCGACAGCAACCCGGGCAGTACAGCTCAGCCTCGACATCAATCCAAGAAGTCAAGTCTACTTCGGACATAAACCTGAAGCCCCACACACTTCCAGAAGAAAACCTAGAATGACCACATCAGCCACAGAGGCAACACCGGGGACAAACAGACTCGAATGGGATCCAAGTCTTGAAAACAGCTCCCAGAAGTCAACAAGAGGCCATGCCGACAACAATGGCAACCCCGGGAGGGCAAAATGGTCATTTTATCAAATCACATCCAATTCAGTTAAACTCAAGCCGAATTGATACCGCCAAGGTCAAAAAGAACCATAACGGTGATTCCGGGTGAAAACAGCACCAGACGGCTCATCGGGCAAATTGTGGGAAAACGAAGACCCGATCATGAACCCATCTTTGGGGACTTAAAAAGGGTTAAAACCAATGTCATTGCAAATCTCTCAGCAAGGGCTTTCTGGAAAGCTATAGGACGCCCCAAACGGACGCTCCGATCAAAAGTTATGAAGTTCCGAACCTGACATCACGTCGCCCGACATGCACGCACCTCGAGACAACCAAACCGGGCATGTGGGCCCCGCCTAGGGGAGCCGCAGCTCTACCTACAGCTGTCCCAGGTAGAGTGGAGGCTCCCTGGCCTATAAATAAACGTGCCCCCCCCCCCCCCCCGTTCATTTTCAACAATTCAGAAACGTAGCGAAGCTCTGCCCGTTCGATTTTCTGACTTTTAACACCTCTTCCAAACCCAAATATTTTTACTCCAATACATAGACAAACCCATATACTACCACATATCAAAAAACCACCTGTAGATTTGGTCGTTTAAAGCCCACTAAGTGGCAAAAAGCTCATTTTGCAGGTTATTGTAAGTATTTTTACGATCGGCAAGTTGCTATTACTACTTTGCACTGTTTTACACTTGCACACGAAATTTCACTTTCTAAATATTCCTGGAACTTAGTTTCGTGGCCATTTTCAGCAAAACTTGATATATTTTTGTACATAAACTCCGGTTTCAGCATTTCTACAACTCGGATTGACGATTCGTCAGCTATAACAGCTTCACTGCACTTGCACACACATTCTGGCAACTTCGCCGAACTAGGTTATCTTCCCAGTTCGGGTTTGGCCTTTTTATATATATATTCAACTATATATATACTAACATTTCAATTCTGTCAAGCCCGGATGCCAAATCCGAGGTAGTTTATCGCTTTTATATATATTCACGCATATATAAGCGACTCTCACCATAACTAGTTCTCTCACCAGTATTGGTTGACTATATTTCTGTCAATATATATATATTTATATATTTTCAGTTCGGCCTGGATTATTTCGTGGCCATTTTACTGCTTTTACACACTTTCCCATACTGGGTGCTCTCCCCAATCACTAGGTGACTATTTTTTTGTCAATTTCAATTCTAGTACGGGCACAGGCGTGAAAACCCATCGCCCTTTTTACTGTTTTTCTATATATATATATATATATATATATATATATATTTCATTTCTATCACAGCCTGAATTATTTCGTGGCTATTTGTAGTTATTTTATAAATATATATATTTCAATTCCAGTCCGGGCTTGCGAGTGAAAACCCATCTCCTTTTTACAACTTTTATATATATTTAACTATATATATTGCTTTACTCAATTTATTCAACTCCTCCATTTAATATTCATTTTTTATATGAATCTGCATTGACATATCTGCGGGCGGACTAGATTTATCCAAATCTCGCCAATTCTAGCTTTCAACGGTTCAAATAGGTCCCGATAGAACCTGGAAGCTATAATGGCTGAGATTTCTTTAAATCTAGTTATTTTTATAGTTTCAGCTTCAAAAGCAACCTTGTAAGACCCCAACTTTTATGAATAAAGATTTAATTTTCTTTATATATTATTTCGAAATAGTAAGGTGTTGACTTGATAAATATGAAAGTTATGGGTGAAATGTGCAAATATTTTTAAAATGAGCAAGTGGTTATAAAATATTCTTGTTGTCGGAGAATATTCGTTTGGTCGTGGAATATTCTTGTTGTCGGGGAATATTCGTACGACGGCGCAGCTATTTGTGGGCCCCCACAATGGAATAACTGTCGGATATAGAAAGCGACAGAAATAACTTTTTTACAAGATAACGGCGTAGTTGTTACCGTTAGTACTGTTGAAATACCCGGTGGTTAAAATACAGTACGCGGTGGTGCGCAGTAGCACACGGTATTGCACAGTATTTCGAATTATTGAGTCTTACGTGAGAAGGAACCTACTCAATTATTGTTACAGTATTTACTGTTCAATATTTTATATTATTGACTCAATATTTGCTACGTTGATATTTTATATTATTGACTCAATAATTGCTGCATTGATATTTTATTGACTCAATAATTGCTACGTTGCTATTTTTTTTTATGATTGATTCAATAATGGCTACAGTTGATATTTTGTAGTATTGATTCAATAATTGTCGTTGCACAGTATTTCACGTTATCAACTCAATAATTCATATTATTTGAATAATATTATTAGATAGCATTATTGACAATGTCTAAGGAAGTTCTGTCTAGGAGGGGTTATTTAATTGCGCGCCAGTAAGGAGAAGTCCTTATCGGAAGGCCCCCTCTGTCCTGGGAACGACCTGGTTGTCAATATTGTAGTTCTATAATATTATTTGTGAATAATTAATTATTGATTTATATGATAAGGAAATATTTATTTTGTGGATATAAAAGAAGGAATTTGTGCTGATGTGTTTTTATCAGTATTTTGGTGTGAAAAATCATCCGTTTATGGATTTCGGATAGTTTATGTTTGGAATTTGGAAAAACTTCCTTCTGCAAAGTTGTAGAGAATTAAATTTCCTATAGAAGGATACATCATTTGTATTTTTCTGACAAAGGGGCTATTTATTATGAATTATTGAAGTTTCGGAAAATAAATATTTTTTAATAAAATGGTGGGCCCCATTTTTGGTTGGTGTGGTGGCTGATGGCTTTTGAAGGCTGCTGGAGTGAGGCGGCTGGAGAAAAAAAAAATTATTATTTTATTCATTTAGTCTCCTTTGGCATCCTAAGCTTTTCCTATAAATAGGGTGCTTAGGTTAGAATTGAAAATCACACCAGAAATCAGAAGTTTTCTCTCTCTATAATATCGAGCGTATTTTTGTGAGTATTTTAATACTTTGAGTATTAGCATTCAGTGCAAGTTTCTTTCGAAATTATATCCGATATTCCAGCCAGAAGTACTATTATTTTGAGGTAAGGGATGTTATTTTCTTTCGTAAATGATATTATTCTTTTCAATATCATTATACAGAAATATTGTCATGGATTTTATGTTGAAATTCTTACTTTTTCCGTCGGGGTTACTATTCACGTATACGGCACTATTCACGTATACGACACTATTCACGGAAAAATTAAATTTTCTTCTATTTGTCCAAATTGCTTGTTAAGGTTACTATCTTTGATTGTATCCAAGTTTTGAGCTCTATTCTTGAATTTTTCTCCATAATTGATTATTATGAGGTATTTTTGAATTGAATATACTGAAATACGAATCCTTAGTCTTTGTCTTTTATCTCACTGGATTCGTTTTTTTTAAATGTTTTTCATCATCCTCAGTCCTAAAAGATGAATGATTACTTGATGAATATCTTTGGCCTGTAGAGCAAAGATGAATGATTACCTGATGAATATCTTTGGCCTGTAGTGCAAAGATGACAGGTGTTGAGATGAACATGACCACTGATGATACAAATGAATATCTTTGGCCTGTAGTGCAAAGATGAATATTTGATGAGATGAATATTGATTGATGTTACAGGGATAAAATATTGATGATGAACGGTTATTTCCGCTGCGAATATTGATCTAAAACATGTTATCAATAATATTTTATCTGAACTGTTGAAGGCTAACGATAATTTATTTTTCATTATCTTAGTCATAATATTCTTTACTGGGCTAGTTGAGCTCACCCTTTTCATCTGTTGTCCTCTTCAGGAAATGAGAATGTTGCGGGGACTAGTCGGGGGACAGAGTGATGGTCCGAGTTAGAGCAGTAGTAGTCCTCACTATTTCTGATAAATAGTGTGATAATAATTGTAATGAGGACTTAGTTTGAATCTTAATATTTTCTACATATTTGTACTGAGACTCACAGTTGTGTGGTCGTATTTTGCACGACCGTATGATATAAAGTTTGTATTTGAATTCTGTACCATGTATTTGGCGACTCAGAATGGGTTGGGTTGAATGGACCTATTCTGGGGGCGTCACAGTTGGTATCAGAGCTTAGGGATATGATCTCTGACGGAGATCGGGGAATAGAACTAGGAGGGAAGAGACGAGTAAATCCTTCTCTAGTGTGTCCTACCTAAGCTTATGTGGTATTTAATTGGTCAGTCGGAGCATAGGGTTAATATGTGATATGTTGACTTGTTTAATTAACCCTTGTTTTATGACAGTATTTGAGAATGGCAGCTGAGAACGTTAACAACGAAGTGAATGAGACCGTGGAGACACCTTTAATCGTTAACCAGGAGAACGTGCAACAAGAAGGCAATGTTCATCCTGAAAATAACGCTGGTCAGACGATAAACGATGAGATGTTTAGAAGTTTTTTGCAGTTCATGCAAAATCAGACGAGGGAGACTCGTGTGCAACATACAGGTGGAGATAATAACAACACGCGAGCTGTCACTGCCAAGCAGTTCCAAGAATTGGGACCACCAGAGTTTCTGGGAAAGCCAGATCTGATCAAGGCGGAGACGTGGATTAAACAAATTACCAAGATATTTGATGTCTTGGGATGTACAGAGGAACAGAAGGTTCCATTCGCCACGTTTATGTTCCGTGGAGAGGCAGATTACTGGTGGGAATCCGTGAAGCGTACCCAGCCTGCTGCACTCCAGATGTCTTGGGAAGCGTTCCAGAAACTGTTTAATGACAAGTACTTTCCTGAAAGTATTCGTCATATGAAGGAAGTAGAGTTTATCAGACTCGAGCAAAACAACATGACGGTATCCCAGTACGAGGCTAAGTTCGCGGAGCTGTCCAGGTTTGCACCTCATTTGGTGGAGAATGAGGAACGTATGACGCGGATGTTTCTAAGAGGTTTGAAACCCGAAATACGTCAATACCTCATTTCTCATAAGTTTTCTTTATATTCGGATGTAGTAAACAGAGCCCAGTTATTGGAACGAGATAATGATTATGTTCAACCGAGGGACCACAACCAAGGTCGTACTGGTGGCAGTAGTCATCGGAGCAATGACAACCAGCGAGGAGGAAAGTATGACAGAAGCGGTAACCACTCCGGTGGTTATCGTGGCCATGATAGTAGAAGAAGCGAATCGGGGGGAGATTTTAAGAAGAGAAGGTATAACAATGAGAACGTGAAGACGTCAACATCAGCACCAGCATCAACTGTTTCTAGGGGAGGAGAACGACCACCAGTCATATGCTATAAGTGCGGGAAAGAGGGACACATCAGCCCAAACTGTCCACAACTATTCAAAGCATGTTACAACTGTGGAAAGGAAGGACATATAGCTCGAGATTGTCCTATAGCGAAACCAAGCTCAGCGGGGGTGGTGATTCCAAAGGCGGTTGCAGACAAGTCAAAGTCGGTGATTCCTGGAAGAGCGTTTGTCGTTACAGCCCAAAATGCGAGGAATCCACACGAGGTGATTACGGGTAAGCTGATCATAAACTCTTGCGAAGTTTATACCTTGTTAGATACCGGTGCTACCCATTCCTTTATTTCACCTGCTTGTGCTCAACGTTTGAACTTGACTTCTGATAAATTAGACTTTGACTTATCTGTTGAAACTCCGTTAGGAGAAACCTTTGTTACATCTACAGTTTATAAATCTTGCTTGATTCAGATTGGTACCCTTACCTTACCTGTTGATCTTATATCTTTGAAAATACTTGCATTTGACGTGATTTTAGGAATTGACTGGTTAACCACTTACCATGCCAAAATTGATTGTTTTCGTAAGGTTGTTAGTTTTCATATTCCTAATCAACCTGTTGTGCGAATCCAAATCACCAAACCACTAAAATCAGTCAATATCATTTCAAGTCATAAAGCTATTCGTTTATTGAAAAACGGATGTCAAGCTTTCTTAGCTCATGTCACTGATCTAAATCAGAATACATCAGATTTGAATGATATTTCCGTTGTTAATGAGTTTCCTGATGTATTTCCCGAAGAACTTCCCGGTCTACCCCCAGAACGTGAAGTTGAATTCTTTATTGACCTTGAGCCCGGTACAAAGCCCATTTCTAAAACCCCGTATCGAATGGCTCCTATTGAACTTCAGGAGTTAAAGGTCCAATTACAAGAGTTGTTAGACATCGGTTTTATTCATCCTAGTACGTCTCCTTGGGGTGCTCCTGTTTTATTCGTAAAGAAGAAAGACGGGAGTATGCGACTTTGCATTGACTATCGGGAGTTGAACCATGTCACCATCAAGAATAGGTATCCGCTACCTCGTATTGATGACCTGTTCGACCAGTTGCAAGGAGCGCAATTCTTTTCAAAGATCGATCTTCGTTCTGGATATCATCAGCTGAAGATTAAAACTGAGGATATTCCAAAGACTGCTTTCAGAACACGGTACGGGCATTATGAGTTCTTAGTCATGTCTTTTGGATTGACTAATGCTCCTGCTGCTTTTATGGATATGATGAACCGTGTATTTAAGGAGTATTTAGATCAATTCGTTGTTGTCTTTATTGATGACATCCTCATCTATTCTAAAAGCCGTGAAGATCATGAACACCATTTGAAGTTGGTACTTCAAAAGCTTCGTGAGAACAAGCTATATGCTAAGCTGAAGAAATGCGAGTTCTGGCTTGAGGAAGTAGCATTCCTTGGGCACGTGGTATCGAAACGTGGGGTATCTGTTGACCCGGCGAAGATTGAAGCAATACAAAGCTGGGAGCAACCTAAGTCAGTGACCGAAGTACGAAGCTTTCCGGGCTTAGCTGGTTATTATCGGAGGTTCGTAGAGGGATTTTCTCGAATCGCTACTCCGTTAACACAGTTGACTCGGAAAGATACGAAATTCGTTTGGAGCGAAGAATGCGAGAAGAGCTTCCAAGAGCTCAAGAGGAGACTTATTTCGGCACCTGTTCTGACAATACCATCTGGTTCGGATGGATTTGTTATCTACAGCGATGCTTCAGGCAAAGGGTTAGGATGTGTTCTCATGCAACATGGGAAAGTCATAGCCTATGCCTCGCGACAACTCAAAGAATATGAGAGGAATTATCCTACTCATGATCTAGAGTTGGCAGCAGTCGTTTTCGCGTTGAAGATCTGGAGACATTACTTGTACGGAGAGAAAGTGGAGATTTATACGGATCATAAGAGCCTTAAATATTTCTTCACTCAGAAGGAACTCAACATGCGGCAACGACGTTGGCTTGAACTGTTGAAAGATTACGATCATACTATCCAATACCATCCTGGAAAAGCGAACGTGGTAGCTGACGCGTTGAGTAGAAGATCATATGTGGGAACGAGTGCGATGATGTCAAGTATACGCGTAGAACCAGCTTTGCTTGATAAAGTTAAAGCTGCTCAAGCTACAGATGCGGAGCTGATGAAGATGAAGAAGAAGGTGCAAGAAGGTGCAATTCCAGAAGCAAGAATCGATGAAGAGGGAATACTTCGAGTCAACTCCAGACTTTGTGAATCATGATGGAGGCACACAACACACCGTTTGCGATCCATCCTGGGAGTACTAAAATGTATCGTGATCTTCGACATACATTTTGGTGGAGCAATATGAAGAGAGAGATCGCGGAGTTCATCTCTAGATGTTTAACTTGTCAACGTGTAAAGGCAGAGCATCAAGTACCGAAGGGTCCATTGCAACCACTGGAGATTCCGAAATGGAAGTGGGAACACATTACGATGGATTTCGTTACGGGTCTTCCCAAGGTTTCTCAAGGCTTAGATGCGATTTGGGTTATTGTTGATAGATTAACCAAGTCTGCTCATTTCTTGCCGATACGAGAGACTTATTCCCTTGAACGTCTTGCTCATATGTACGTGAATGAGATTGTAAGATTGCATGGCATGCCAGTATCCATAGTTTCGGATCGTGATCCCAGATTTACTTCACGATTTTGGATCAGTTTACAGAAAGCTATGGGTACGGATTTACGATTCAGTTCAGCTTATCATCCTCAAACAGACGGACAATCGGAAAGGACTATCCAAACTCTTGAAGATCTATTGAGACTTTGTGTTCTAGACTTCAAAGGGAGTTAGGATAAGTACTTACCATTGGTGGAATTCTCCTACAACAACAGTTATCAGGCAAGTATAGGCGTAGCTCCATTCGAAGCGTTGTATGGGAGAAAGTGTCGTTCTCTAGTATGTTGGGATAAGGTGGGTGAAGCAACATTGTTGGGACCAGAGTTAGTACGTATGACTACAGAAAAGATCCAAATAATCCGACAATGTATACAGACGGCACAGGATCGACAAAAGAGTTATGCAGATCTTCATCGAAAGGACGTGGAATTTAATGTTGGAGACCATGTGTTATTACGTGTTGCTCCATGGAAAGGAGTTACAAGGTTCGGGAAGAGAGGAAAGCTCAATCCACGATTCATTGGTCCATTTGAGATTCTTGACCGAATAGGAAATGTGGCTTATAGACTCGCTTTACCTCCAAGCATGTCTCGTGTTCATAACGTGTTTCACATATCCGTGTTACGTAAATATGTGAAGGATCCAAACCGCATTATTGAGTTAGAACCAGACGAGATAGCTGAAGATTTAACGTACGAGGAGGTACCTGTCAAGATCTTGGATAGGAAGGAGCATGTCCTACGCTCGAAAATTATACCTCAAGTTAAAGTTTTGTGGAGAAACCATGCAATTGAGGAAATGACCTGGGAGTTGGAATCGGAAATGAAAGCGAGGTATCCTCACCTTTTCGACATACCAGGTACGTACGTCAATTTCGAGGACGAAATTTCATAAGGAGGGGAGGTTGTAAGACCCCAATTTTTATGAATAAAGATTTAATTTTCTTTATATATTATTTCGAAATAGTAAGGTGTTGACTTGATAAATATGAAAGTTATGGGTGAAATGTGCAAATATTTTTAAAATGAGCAAGTGGTTATAAAATATTCTTATTGTCGGGGAATATTCGTTTGGTCGTGGAATATTCTTGTTGTCGGGGAATATTCGTACGACGGCGCAGCTATTTGTGGGCCCCCACAATGGAATAACTGTCGGATATAGAAAGCGACAGAAATAACTTTTTTACAAGATAACGGCGTAGTTGTTACCGTTAGTACTGTTGAAATACCCGGTGGTTAAAATACAGTACGCGGTGGTGCGCAGTAGCACACGGTATTGCACAGTATTTCGAATTATTGAGTCTTACGTGAGAAGAACCTACTCAATTATTGTTACAGTATTTACTGTTCAATATTTTATATTATTGACTCAATAATTGCTACGTTGATATTTTATATTATTGACTCAATAATTGCTGCATTGATATTTTATTGACTCAATAATTGCTACGTTGCTATTTTTTTTTATGATTGATTCAATAATGGCTACAGTTGATATTTTGTAGTATTGATTCAATAATTGTCGTTGCACAGTATTTCACGTTATCAACTCAATAATTCATATTATTTGAATAATATTATTAGATAGCATTATTGACAATGTCTAAGGAAGTTCTGTCTAGGAGGGGTTATTTAATTGCGCGCCAGTAAGGAGAAGTCCTTATCGGAAGGCCCCCTCTGTCCTGGGAACGACCTAGTTGTCAATATTGTAGTTCTATAATATTATTTGTGAATAATTAATTATTGATTTATATGATAAGGAAATATTTATTTTGTGGATATAAAAGAAGGAATTTCTGCTGATGTGTTTTTATCAGTATTTTGGTGTGAAAAATCATCCGTTTATGGATTTCGGATAGTTTATGTTTGGAATTTAGAAAAACTTCCTTCTGCAAAGTTGTAGAGAATTAAATTTCCTATAGAAGGACACATCATTTGTATTTTTCTGACAAAGGGGCTATTTATTATGAATTATTGAAGTTTCGGAAAATAAATATTTTTTAATAAAATGGTGGGCCCCACTTTTGGTTGGTGTGGTGGCTGATGGCTTTTGGAGGCTGCTGGAGTGAGGCGGCTGGAGAAAAAAAAATTATTATTTTATTCATTTAGTTTCCTTTGGCATCCTAAGCTTTTCCTATAAATAGGGTGCTTAGGTTAGAATTGAAAATCACACCAGAAATCAGAAGTTTTCTCTCTCTATAATATCGAGCGTATTTTTGTGAGTATTTTAATACTTTGAGTATTAGCATTCAGTGCAAGTTTCTTTCGAAATTATATCCGATATTCCAGCCAGAAGTACTATTATTTTGAGGTAAGGGATGTTATTTTCTTTCGTAAATGATATTATTCTTTTCAATATCATTATACAGAAATATTGTCATGGATTTTATGTTGAAATTCTTACTTTTTCCGTCGGGGTTACTATTCACGTATACGGCACTATTCACGTATACGACACTATTCACGGAAAAATTAAATTTTCTTTTATTTGTCCAAATTGCTTGTTAAGGTTACTATCTTTGATTGTATCCAAGTTTTGAGCTCTATTCTTGAATTTTGCTCCATAATTGATTATTACGAGGTATTTTTGAATTGGATATACTGAAATACGAATCCTTAGTCTTTGTCTTTTATCTCACTGGATTCGTTTTTTTTAAATGTTTTTCATCATCCTCAGTCCTAAAAGATGAATGATTACTTGATGAATATCTTTGGCCTGTAGAGCAAAGATGAATGATTACCTGATGAATATCTTTGGCCTGTAGTGCAAAGATGACAGGTGTTGAGATGAACATGACCACTGATGATACAAATGAATATCTTTGGCCTGTAGTGCAAAGATGAATATTTGATGAGATGAATATTGATTGATGTTACAGGGATAACATATTGATGATGAACGGTTATTTCCGCTGCGAATATTGATCTAAAACATGTTATCAATAATATTTTATCTGAACTGTTGAAGGCTAACGATAATTTATTTTTCATTATCTTAGTCATAATATTCTTTACTGGGCTAGTTGAGCTCACCCTTTTCATCTGTTGTCCTCTTCAGGAAATGAGAATGTTGCGGGGACTAGTCGGGGGACAGAGTGATGGTCCGAGTTAGAGCAGTAGTAGTCCTCACTATTTCTGATAAATAGTGTGATAATAATTGTAATGAGGACTTAGTTTGAATCTTAATATTTTCTACATATTTGTACTGAGACTCACAGTTGTGTGGTCGTATTTTGCACGACCGTATGATATAAAGTTTGTATTTGAATTCTGTACCATGTATTTGGCGACTTAGAATGGGTTGGGTTGAATGGACCTATTCTGGGGGCGTCACAAACCTCGCGTCCCTTAGATCGCTGTCTAGTGGGAACAAGACGCTTCTGCCGTGAGGACCGGGATTTACTAAAGGAATCCCTGGTTCTGGCTATCTTGGGATATTTATCTGCTTCTGTACAAATTTGAACTGTGTAGGTTTTCTAGCTACTCATATGTGAGCCTAGGAATCGTGGGATTCATGATCAAACTGATCAGAATCTGATTCCCACGATGGACAAACTCCGATTTACAGATGTACCCTGCCAGCTTTTCTATAAAATGTACATACACAGACCTTAAAACGGTTATCCGGATTTAAGGTCTCAACATAGTAAAAATATAGATTATCGTGTCAGCGTCCCTCCGATGGTTTTCATACCCATGAGGAGACTGACACTTTATATTTATGTGGTCGAGAATGCTTCGCAGCCAGGAAAATCACCATTTGCATGCAGCCTTAAGGCTATAAAGATAAAATTGAGAGTAGAGATATGCTTCAATTCCTATGTCAGCGTAAGGGTTTTATAAAACCAACTTTTAAAACATCACTGTCAATTCAATTCAAAAGCTTTTGCAAATCAAATTAAAGGATGCCTTTTGCAAATCAAATCAATGATTGATTTTCAAATCAAATCAAACCTTTCGTATATAGGCTCAACAAAACCTGTCAAAGCTTTCAATCAAATCCAAAGGCCCAATTTTCAAATAGCATTCGCTCACGCATTCCAATGTTAAGGGAAATATTGAAAAGATTGCGGTACCGTGTTTACACGGGAGTTGTGGGGTGCCTAACACCTTTCCCACACTTAACCAAGCCCCTGAACTCAAAACTTCGATTTTAAAGATCAAGTTTCGACAGTGTCCAGCAATTGGTCCTCTTTCCGAATCAAATTTGGTTGAGTTGGTACAACCATTTTCAAAACTACCAACTGGAGACTCTGTTTAAATCAAATCAAATCGTCGACATATACACATGTTGGCCTCTTTCCTAAAAAATCCTTCAATACCTTTTTTTTGCAATAAAAAGGACAAGGGTAGAGATAACTTAGGAAGATCGATTTCAGGAAAACCGGGTTATGAACCGACTCGTGGTATTTCTTAAATTTTCCAACGTTGACAGGTGGCGACTGTGCTGGGGACAGTAGAGGGCTTAGGCCGCTTTCAATCTTTTTCAAACATTTCCCTTTTAAAACTATTGAATGCATGAAATCCTGCGTCTCCACTATCAATGGATGAGTGAATGCTGTGTCTTTCATTTGAATGTATGAATGCTATGCCTTTATATTGAATGAATGAGAATGAATGCTTTAGTGCTTCGCATGAACTGTCATTGCATGCATAAGCGGTGAGGCCGATGTATGTGAATGTATGTTGTGTGTCCCTCCACCAGGAGGCTAACCCGGTCGGTGATAAGTAAGGACTCTGGGGACGACTAAGTCTCCGGGGCTGCCTCCTGAAAATGCACCACTCAGATTCGCTCCAGTTGAATGATCGGATTAACTTCCCTTCTAGTAAATTGCGATGATCTAGGAACCTTCATGCTGAAACAAAAGCCGCGAGAGTAATCTAAGATAGGTCAGCCTCTGATTACCCAAATCCGAAGGGAAGCTTCTTCATGCCTTCCTCTTTCAATTCAATGTCAAGTCTCCAATTACTGAGGAGCACAATGTAAATAACAATAATGAAAGATTTACTTTCCTGTCAGATATCCTGTCATTCTACCATCAAAACAACTAACCTCGGTTTTGCAGGATAAACTTAAAAGACACATCATGCATCCAATCCTTACCTACATCAGGAAATTGACACGCCTATGTTTTGTTGTAGGTAAGGAAAAATTGGTCCTGTTACTAGGTCTAAATCTGAGAAGGCACAAAGCCTATCTATCGACATGTTCCGTATCTCGAAAAGAGTTTGAGGGACTTAAGAATCAAATAGCAGAATTGGCTATCCTCCTGAAAGAATAGAGTAAAAGCAATCAGGGCCAGTCAATGCTCAAATAAACAGAGACCTCCTCACAGGGTGGCAATCAAAGTACTGACAGAAAGGGGGGAATGCAGATCCCTGAACCTCGATCCACTAAAAGAACCAACAAAACCCCTGAAATCCCAAATCTCAGGGAGGATCGGGGAAGCGGGCGATCTCCGAAGGAAAGTTCGACAAATGGAAGAAACCATCCGTTCAATCAAAGGGACTGGAAACCTTGGAAATGTCACCTATTCAGATCTTTGCATATTCCCAGGGGTTAGATACCCTGACAAATTCCAAGTCCCAGAGTTTGAAAAGTACAATGGGGCAGGCGATCCTTATACGCACTTGAAAGTATACATTGGCGAGCTAGGGTCTTCTGCTGAAGACGAAAACCTCAGAATGCAGCTTTTCCAAAAGAGTCTCACTGGAGAGGCTAAGACTTGGTATGCCCGACTTGATAATGAAAAAATTCACAGTTGGGAAGAGCTAGCTCACGCCTTCCTAACTCAATACAGCTTCCAGTCTCAGATGGCTCCGAATTGATATCAATTGACCAAAGTCCAAAAGCAGAGCACTGAGTCTTTTAGAGAGTATGCCCAAAGATGGAGACGTCTTGCAGCACAAGTCAGCCCGCCTATGACAGAAGCTGAAATGGTGATGACTTTCATAGACATCCAAGAGGCACCCTACTATGAGAGGATCTTAGCTTGAATAGGAAGCCATTCTCAGAGATGATCAAACATGGCGAAATGACAGAGATGGGCCTAAAAGCAGGCAATATCAAAGATCTCACAGCCTTGAAAATAATCGCCGAGGATATACAGTCTAGCAACTATGCGAGTGATCCTGTGAGGATACCTAAGAAAGGCAATGAAGATGTATCCCTCGTTGTACAGGGGCAGTCCAGGAGATCTAACCATAGTCCCCCCATTTGGAAGAGGGAAAGCAATCTGCCATCACAACAGACTGCATTCAACAATTACCAGGAGAGAAAGAGAAAATTCAAAAGAACTGAAAATCGGGTGTTCACTCCACTAGGCGATTCCCTTGAAAACATATTGGTGATGCTAATAGATCACAAGAAGATTACCGAGCTGGCTCCACCTCTGGATTCAAAAAGTAAAAGATACGATCCTAGCCAGAGATGTGCTAACCATTCAGGATCTTCAGGACACGATACACAAGATTGTTGGTCCTTAAAACATAAAATCCAAAACCTGATCGAAAGCGGTGATCTTGTGATCCAACAACCTGACCATCCAAAATATTAATGCCAGCCTTCTGATGCAGCATGATACGGAGGAAGTAAACATGATCGGGTCAGGAAGCGATGAAATGTGTCCAAATCGTAAATACATACGAAGGATAGAGGATTACCCCTAAAGGAGCATAACAAATATCCTCAAGCTGGAAAATACAGAGGAGGGTCTGACGATAATACAAAAATTGGATGCGATCCAACATCAAGTAACTCTGCTGGCTAATCTGGAAGTGCACCAACATCAGGGTACAAGGCAGCTTTTCATTCAAAGCCAAGAGAAAGAGGAGGTTATTCAGAATGAGAGCATATCTCCCTCCAAGATCTACCGACTAAATGAAGAGGATCAGAGCATGTTGAATGAACGAGAAAGGTGGAATGATCAAATTACTCGAAGTTCTCACCAAAAAAAAAAATCCTCCAGAGGAGTGCGAATTCCCAAATATGAAATATTAAAAGACATTCCAAACACTAGCAAACCCTCTAAATCCTACGACACCGAGAGTCGGGGAAAGTAGGCGGAGAAGGGTATTCACACCTTTGGAGGACTCATTGGAAAATATGTTAGCCCTGTTGATTGCGCAGGAAAAGATCACTAAGCTCGCTCCACCGATGGATCCCAAAGGAAGGCAATATGATCTCAACAAGAGGTGTGCTTACCATTCTAACTTACCCGGACATGCAACTGAGGAATGCTGGTCTCTAAAGCACAAAATCCAGGATCTCATTGAAAATGGAGAACTAATGAAAGAATTCCCCGTGACCAGAAAAGGAGAGAGGGAAATAAAGAGCTCAAGATGTCCACTCGAAGCGGGCAGTTCAAAGGATGTGACGACTATGAGCATCAATCCTGGCATAACACAAGGTGGACCGATCCTAATACTAGGAGTGACCGAAGAAACAAAAGAATCTCCCAATGAAGTTCATCCACCATTATCAAATATCTTGATGCCCAAAGCCAACAACTACATGCCTGACCTTATCCTTCTGGAAGATGAGGAGGAGATACTAATCCTTCCCCGTATGGAAAAAGTCCAAAAGGAAAGTTCCTTGCGAGAGATACAACATCAATGCGAGGGGGATTTCATACTCAAATCCTCTCAAGGCTATGAGAAAGGTGAAGGAGCAGGCGAAGAAAAAGACAGCAAAATTCTCAAGGAAGAAGACAACCCCTCGAGGAATCTGGAGTTCATACCTTTCTGCGACGAGTCCAGTTTAAGCCTCCTTAAGGGATATGCTGATTTAGAAGCCGATCAATTTATGGCAGGGATTGAAGATATTCAGAGCCAAGAGGGAACCTCTATCACAAGCCTCGAAGGCGACATAACCACTGACGACTGTACTATCAGGCCTCAGCTAGCCAGAAGGACATAGATTCAGAGGAAATTGCGAGACCCAGAGGATGTTGGGACGTTATCCTTTTCTTAGCATTATGCCTTTTATTTTCCATGAATACAAAAAAAAATCAAAAGAATCAAAAAGAAAAAAAATTAAAAGTCGAGCCTTTCTAGCCAACACCATGAACTACGAATGACCTGATCTCCCTCAACCCGGGAGTACGTAGGCAACCATCTATGGTGCTGTCAAACCAAGCAAAAATCCAAAGAACTTGCGAATCCCAGCATCAAATTCCAAAGCTCATCGAACCAAATTCAAACCCCAGATAAACTCTTTGCAAACCTCTTCAATTAAACAACCAGGAACTACGAATGACCTGATCTCCCTCAGCCCAGAAGTACGTAGGCAGCCATCTACGGCGTGGTTGGACCTTTAAGAAAAAAATAAAATAAAATAAAATAAAGACCAGTTCCAAGACACCGAAGACAAATAAAAGCCAAATTCTATCAAACCACCTGGTCAACAGGCCTTGCTGAGAAAAATCAACACTAGTCTCTGAACCTGTGGATAAGCGGGATAACAGTGCCAACATGGCATCTCTCTGAAGATAGAGGAGCAGCTGTAAGCTCCTAACCCTCGGTCTCCATATGAGCCAGAACATCCACTGCAATCTGCACACTATGGCCTCATCCCTCTCAGCAAAGGCAGCCTCCTGAATGGCTCGAGTCTCGCCTCTATCAACAGAAGTCAGATATCTACTAGAATGGGCCGTCAACATCAATGCCCTAGCCTGATCTCTCTCGAAGGTCATTCGAGCTATCAAATCTGCCATAGTCAGATGTATTTCGGCAGGGACACTCGGTAGGTCACCAACCAAAATCATGGTCAAAGCCATCACCATCAACCATCACAAGCCCTTGAGTCCAATTCATTGGAGTTCGAAGGCATCTCGACGCCAATTATCAAAGTTGAAACAACAACATAGCTATATATCAAGCATAAACATCTATAATGACCTTCGAAGAGTTGAAGCCTCAATCTGAAACCTTCATTAAACCAAAAAAAGGCCAACAAAGCCAATTGCTCCTACAAATCAAAAATAATGACTGGGGTATCCAAGCATTAAAGCCAAAATCCACTACCTGTTTACCATGGGGGTCATGCGATTAAAGACCCTTGCGATCTCGACATCTTATCAGCCCATCAATCAAACATACAACCAAGTAATCCTCCTAGATGACAAGCAAGACTGGGGCAAGTTCAAAGTCAACGACAACCCGACGTGGGGACCGTTACAACAAAACTGAACTAATTTTGGAAATTACGCAATTCAATACTGGGGCATTTATCAACCATCCAATCAGCATGCACCAGTCGGCACCATCAGCATAGTCCATCATCATCCAAGCTTCCATCATTGGCAATCCGGTATGACCAATCGACCTTTGCCAATCATAATTTTCTTAGAATACTGCGATCCACTGATAAGGTATGACTCTTTCATCTCTTTATATGTTTTCAATTTCCATGCATTAGCGATAATATATATAAGTCCTGCATTAGAGTCTCAAAAAAGAAAAAGAAAAAGAGATTTTTTCTTAACTTGTTATGAATTGAATTATTTCTGATAAGCGTCCGTGGAGCAAGAATCATGAAAGCGATTAGAGAATTAAGACTATTCAACCTTTTGATTAGGCACGACGTCCTAGTTCAAAGCACTTTTAGAGCAAACTTGACCTCATATGCATGTTAGCACTTTGCGATTGACCTGACTCTTAGTTGTGGGGTATGAAACTATAACGACAAGGATGACAATTAGTAGCCAGCCTAATGCCTCGAATCGTGGTCTGGGTTACTCGAGTAATTAAGCCCGAGGGGTGTCTCTACACCTGGTGCCCTAAAGCCATCTGGTTTAGGAGCCACAGACCCAACGCTCATTACATGGGTAACTCTGTTCCTAAGAAAACGAGCATTGCAAGAAATCAAAGTATAAGCATATTCGAATCATGTCCTAGGTTACTCGGGTAATTAAGCCCGAGGGGTGTCTCTACACCTGGTGTCCTAAAGCCGTCTGGTTTAGGGAGTCACCGGCCCAACACTCGCTACACGGGTAATTTAGAGCCTAAGAAAATGAATCTTGCACAAGCTCAGGCAAGGATCAAAAAAGTAGACCGCCTGACTTGTCTCGAAGTGTGGCCTTTGTTACTCAAGCCAATAAACCCGAAGGGTTGTCTTAACACCTAGTGCCCTAAAATCATCTGGTTTAGGAGTCATTGGTCCAAAACTCGTTATATGGGTAACTCTAAAAAGCCTAAGAAAACGAGACAAAGTTAAGCGAGAAAAGCAGAAAATTTTGCAAAAAAAAAATGAGATCGTCTAGAAATCATAGAAGAGAAACCCCTGCTAAGGGTTGCGTCACACATAGTGCACATATCATATGATCTTAATCTTGTGAAGAGCAGTGTCTAAAGAGAAGATGAGATGTCTCTGATGAAGGGAGATAAGTCTTGTGAATCTAATCCTACCCATGAAAAATGACCATGGACGATTAAAAGTTCTCTTGCGATTTCATAACTTGTCAAGCAAAAATTTTGATTTCCTTAGGAAAAATTCATTTCCATACTCCCTTTCGAGATCTTTAGGGATAAGATGAGAGCGCATTGAATATAAGCATTCAATTTCATAAACTCTAAATTTAAACGCCTCATACTAATCCCGACGGCCCGAGCCATCAAGCTGTCGGTACATATTGTTGTTTGTCTGAATGTGCAGGATATTGCTCACTGTGGACATGGTCAACAAAGCGAGTTTTTCTATGAACCCCAGTAACAACCTGCGAAAGGGCTGGGGCATTTTTCCATTCTAAGAAATGGAAAGGATCTACGGCGAGACTAAGTGCCTCATCAAAAGAAAATGGAGAGTTCCTGAAAGAAATCAAGGCGACATCAGTTGTCCCTCCACAAAAAGGGAAAAGTCTTCAACAGAGTCCTTAACTCGGGAAGAACAGATGCCCGATGACCAAAAGATCTAGCGAAGGAAATCTGCATCGCCAAACATGTCAATCTGCGCCAAGTCCTCACTAGTCGAGGCCTCTATACTGAAGTTCAAATCTAGGCAATAAAAGAACGGGCTACATCCTCCAGGACGTCAGCATCACCCGGGTCATCAGCCAGGCCAGCGTCTAACCCAGCAGGGTTGCAAGTGAAAAGCTTACCCTTTTTTCACACTCAATGATCAAACCGTTGGCATCAATCCATCGTAGCATCGAAGAATGATCTTATAATGTAGACCGTGGAACGCAACTTCAGCGAAGATATCAGGATACCTCCTAATAAAGCCATCAGTGTTTGGACCACCAAAGGGACCAGCGCCAAATCCAGATCCAGAAAATAGCAGCCCCTGCGAGATCCTCACCAAAAATGGCATATAAAATGGGAACATCCAAATCTGCTCAACGAATGACAAAAGGAGCCATACGGGAATTAAAGCTGCTAAGCCTATCAAAATCCATGCCTGAAAAGAAACTCCAAATCACCTCAAAAAAGGGTGAGGTATGGTTCTACATCAATTCAATTAAGCATATGCATCAACTTAGGACAAATTAAGATCATCATGTCATGTCTGGTCTACACATGTGCAACAAGCACTACATCAGCGCACATTTCCATCAAAACATTAGGCATGCATACCCAATAGAGTCAAATATGCATACACATTAAACACACAAATTTGATGGAAAAGTCTGCTACCATTCGAGTAGGTATTGGAACAGTCCAATGATCAACCATTGTCCCTACCATCAAGGTAGGCACTATTACAAATTACCGGTGTAAGTTATCATCAGGATAGGCATCGGGGGCACCCACTGAGGTAACTCTGCAAAAGAGATATATCCCCATCAGAGGAGCCTTCAGAAATATACAACGGCATCAGCCAAGAGAGAATCTGCCCCCTGATAGTATCGACAGATTGGGGAAACCATTTGTCTTAAAACCAAGATAACAACAAAGGCTATCATAAAGAATGTTATCCCCAACAGAAATATGGGAAACATTTCAGTTTATCTTCATCAAGCAAGCATCAACAACACCAATGGAAATCAGACCGTTGGAGTCAACACCAGCATAGACATCATCAGCATTGATGAAAGCCAACCATGGATATCATCACCAACACAAACACCGGTAAAGGTAATGTGATGCGATTTGCGATGCGATATGCGATGCGATGCGATATGCGATGCAATGCGATGCGATATGTGATGCAATGCGATGCAATTTGAGATACGATGCGATGGTGATGGCGATGCGATTTCTGATGCGATATACGAAGTGCGAAATGCGATTTGCAAAAACATGTTAACATTCATTGCATTGCGATTTTCATCATCAGTATCTTGTCATATTTCAAGTGTCTAGCAATCTTTATCCGGTTTATTCTATTACATTACATAAACATGATAAAAAGAGGAATCTATAGACACTCAAAATTTTCCTTGCCCAATAATAACACTGTAGAAGGGCAGAACAGTCAATCAAGCCAACCTCGGTTCTGACACCAGTCATCCAATCTAAATTCGGCCACCAATACCGGTCCTTCAGCCTAAATTCGATCCCCAATGTCAGTCAATTCCAGTCAAATCCGATCACCAATATCGATACTCCAGCCAACTCCGATCGTCAATCTGACCGTCAATCCAACTCCGATCTTCAATCAGACCGTCAGATCATCCCCGATATCAATATCGAGACATCAGCCCAGTCATCGATATCGGGACAACCACAACACCGATCAACCATATCGGGATGTCAAAGCAGCCTCGGAAGCAACTTGGGAGGTACAAATCAGCCCCGACAGCAACCCGGGCAGTACAGCTCAGCCTCGACATCAGTCCAAGAAGTCAAGTCTACTTCAGACATAAACCTGAAGCCCCACAACCCTTCCAAAAGAAAACCTGGAATGACCACATCAGCCACAGAGGCAACACCGGGGACAAACAGACTTGAATGGGATCCAAGTCTTGAAAACAGCTCCCAGAAGTCAACAAGAGGCCATGCCGACAACAATGGCAACCCCGGGAGGGGAAAAATGGTCATTTTACCAAATCACATCCAATTCAGTTAAACTCAAGCCGAATTGATACCGCCAAGGTCAAAAAGAACCACAACGGTGATTCCGGGTGAAAACAGCACCAGACGGCTCATCGGGCAAATTGTGGGAAAACGAAGACCCAGTCATGAACCCATCTTTGGGGGCTTAAAAAGGGTTAAAACCAATGTCATTGCAAGACTCTCAGCAAGGGCTTTTCGAAAAGCTATAGCACGCCCCAAACGGAAGCTCCGATCAAAAGTTATGAAGTTCCGAACCTAACATCGCGTCGCCGGGCATGCACGCACCTCGAGATGACCAAACCAGGCACGTGGGCCCCACCTAGGGGAGCCGTAGCTCTACCTGCGGTTGCTGCAGCTAGAGTGGAGGCTCCCTGGCCTATAAATAAATGTGTCCCCCCGTTCATTTTCAACAATTCAGAAACGCAACGAAGCTCTGTCTGTTCGATTTTCTGACTTTTAACACCTCTTCCAAACCCAAATATTTTTACTCCAACATGTAGAAAAATCCATATACTACCACATATCAAAAAACCACCTGTAGATTTGGTCGTTTCAATCCCACTAAGTGGTAAAAAGCCCATTTTGCAGGCTATTGTAAATATTTTTACGATCAGCAAATTGCTATTACTACTTTGCACTGTTTTACACTTGCACACGGAATTTCACTTTCTAAATATGCCCGGAACTTAGTTCCATTGCCGTTTTCGTCAAAACTTGATACATTTTTGTACATAAACTCCGGTTTCAGCATTTCTACAACTCGGATTGACGATCCGTCAGCTTTAACAGCTTCACTGCACTTGCACACACATTTTGGCAATTTCGCCGGACTGGGTTATCTTCCCAGTCCGGGTTTGGCCCTTTTTTGTATATATTTAACTATATATATACTAACATTTCAATTCTGTCAAGCCCGGATGCCAAATTCGAGATAGTTTACCGCTTTTATATATATTTACGCATATATAAGCGACTCTCACCATAACTGGTTCTCTCACCAGTATTGATTGACTACATTTCTGTCTATATATATATATATATATATTTATATATATTTTCAGTCCGGCCTGGATTATTTCGTGGCCATTTTACTTCTTTTGCACACTTTCCCATACTGGGTGCTCTCCCCAGTCTCTAGGTGACTATTTTTCTGTCAATTTCAATTCCAGTACGGGCACAGGCGTGAAAATCCATCGCCCTTTTTACTGTTTTTCTATATATATATATATATATATTTTATTTCTGTCACAGCCTGGATTATTTTGTGGCTATTTGCAGTTATTTTATAAATATATATATTTCAATTCCAGTCTGGGCTTGCGAGTGAAAACTCATCCCCCTTTTTACAGCTTTTATATAGATTTAACTATATATATTGCTTTACTCAATTTATTCAACTCCTGCATTTAATATTCATTTTTTATATGAATCTGCATTGACATATCTGCGGGCGGACTAGATTTATCTAAATCTCGCCAATTCTAGCTTTCAATGGTTCAAACAGGTCCCAATAAAACCTGGAAGCTATAATGGCTGAGATTTCTTTAAATCTAGTTATTTTTATAGTTTCATCTTCAAAAGCAACCTCGCGTCCCTTAGATCGCTATCTAGTGGGAACGAGACGCTTCGGCCGTGAGGACCGGGATTTACTAAATGAATCCCTGGTTCTGGCTATCTTGGGATATTTATCTACTTCTGTACAAATTTGAACTGTACAGGTTTTCTAGCTACTTATATGTGAGCCTAGGAATCGTGGGATTCATGATCAAACTGATCAAAATCTTATTCCCACGATGGACAAACTCCGATTTACAGATGTACCCTGCCAGTTTTTCTATAAAATGTACATACACAGACCTTAAAACAGTTATCCGGATTTAAGGTCTCAACATAGTAAAAATATGGATTGTCGTGTCAGCATCCCTCCGATGAATTTCATACCCATAAGGAGACCGACACTTTATATTTCTGTGGTCGAGGATACTTCGCAGCCCGACAAATCACCATTTGCATGCAGCCTTAAGGCTATAAAGATAAAATTAAGAGTAGCGATATGCTTCAATTTCTATGTCAGAGTAAGGGTTTGATAAAACCAGCTTTTAAAACATCACTGTCAATTCAATTCAAAAGCTTTTGCAAATCAAATTAAAGGATGCTTTTTGCAAATCAAATCAAAGATTGATTTTCAAATCAAATCAAACCCTTCGCATATAAGCTCAACGAAGCCTGTCAAAGCTTTCAATCAAATCCAAAGGCCCAATTTTCAAACAGCATTTACCCACGCATTTTAATTTTAAGGGAAATATTGAAAAGATTGCGGTATCGTGTTTAAACGGGAGTCGTGGGGTGCCTAACACCTTTCCCACACTTAACTAAGCCCCCGAACTCAAAACTCCAATTTCAAAGATCAAGTTTCGACAGTATCCAACAATTGGGCCTCTTTTCGAATTAAATTCGGTTGAGTTGGTACAACTATTTTCAAAACTACCAACTGGCGACTCTATTTAAATCAAATCAAATCGTCGACATATACACATGTTGGCCTCTTTCCTAAAAAACCCTTCAAAACCTTTTTTTTGCAATAAAAAGAACAAGGGTAAAGATAACTTAGGAAGATCGATTTAAGGAAAACCGGGTTATGAACCGACCCGTGGTATTTCCTAAATTTTCCAACGTCGACAGTACTCGAATGAATAGTAACTCGAATGAATAGTAACTCATGAATAGTAACTCGTGAATACTACTCGAATAAATAGTACCTCGACATGAAAAGGTAAAACTTTCATAATAAAGTTCAAACCAATATTCTGGTAAAATGATATTAGATAAAGCGCAAAATTCAAGAAATTTCTAATTATTTCAGGAATTATAGAAGCAATACTTACCATAGTAAGTTTAAATTTAGGAATCTGAAATGAAATATTATTACTTACATACTATATAGTATGGAAGAAAATAATATTCCTTACGAATATTGATTGGAAACAACATCCTTTACGAGAAAAATAATATCTCTTACAAATACGAAAAAAAATAATATCTCTTACCTCAAAAGAATACTCGATCTGACTGAAATATCAAAAATTATGATGAGAAAAACTTGCACTGTTATCAACACTCAAAGTATCTAAATACTCACAAAAAATATGCTCGATATTATAGAGAGAAAATTTTCTGATTCTCGTGTGATTTTCATTTCTAACTAAGCACCCTATTTATAGAAAAATGCCAGAACGTCAAAACTGACCAAACGAACCAACGACGGCTTTTGTAGCATACTTGTTTTGAAAAAACTATCAGCATACCTAACATGTCAAAATCCTCCACCAACCACATTTCATATATATATATATATTTAAATATTTATAATTATTAAAAAAGAATTCCTAATTCTATTTTCTCTCTTCCACCTCATTTTATTTTTATGCCACAAAATTATTATAATAATATTATCACTTAAAATTATAAATTATACTATTATATTATCACATTATAATATTATAATGTAATATTATAATAATATATTTGAATAAATTATTTTATCGGAGAAGATAAAATATCAACTTTCAACAGATGTCTCATACTAAAAATTTCTCCATTTATATCAAAATTGGACAAATATTTACTTATCATATTTATCAATAATTTTTATTTTATTCATAATTAATATTATAAAATTACAATATTGACAACCTGGTCGTTCCCAAGAAAGAGGAGGATTTTCAATAAGAATTTCTCTTCATTGGTGCGCAATTATATAACCTAACCGCTTTCCTCGACAGAATTTTCTAGACATTGTCAATAATACTATCTAATAATATCATTCCAATAATATGAGTGACAATTATTGATTTAATACTTTAAACTACTGTACAATGGTTACTGTGATAATTATTAAATCAATAATATAAAATACTATGCAATTATCAATGTAGCAATTATTGATTCACTAATATAAAATATTGAACAGTAATTACTGTAATAATTATTGAGTAAGTGACTTCTTACGTAATAATCAATAATTAAAAATATTGTGCAATACCGTGTGCTACTATGCAACAACGCGTATTACTATTCTTTTATCACCGGGTATTTCAACAGTTTAAAGGTAAAAGTTTTATCGTTATTTCTTTATAAAAAGGTTACTTCTGTCGCTTTCTATATCCGATAATTATTCTATTGTGAGGCCCACCAATTATTGGTTATTTCGACGCCGCCGTCGTACTTTACCGAATATAATACTCCCCGACAAAAGGAATATTCTCCGACACAACGAATATTTTATGCCAACTTGTTTACTTTGTAAAATTTACACATATCACCCTTAACTTTAACCTTTTATTATTTTAACCATTTACTGAATAGAATAATAATTATAAAAAAATTGAATACTTTTATTTCATAAAATTCGGGGTCTTACAATCTCCCCTCCTTATGAAATTTCGTCCTCAAAATTTACGTACCTGGTAATTTGAATAGGTGAGTATACCTTGCTTTCATTTCAGATTCTATCTTTCCGGTCATTTCTTCTGTATCCTGATTTCTCCATCGCTCATCTCTTAAATTTCAGATATCATTCTAGAATACAGTTTCAAAACAAAAGTTAATTGACATATCACAATTTGTCAATTTATTAAGTAAGAAAATTCAGCTTAGGTAAGTCACGCACTTAGCAAAGTATATTACTCGTCTCTCCCCTCCTAGTTCTAGTCTTAGATCTCCGCCAGTGACCATATCCCTAAGCTCTGATACCATTTGTGACGCCCCCAAAATAGGTTCAATACACAACCCACGTATTCTGAGTCGCCAAGAAATACATGGTACAGAATTTAAATACAAATATTTTATATCCAATTATCGTACACAATACGATCACACATAAAGTGTGAGTTTTAATATGAATACAGTACCCACACTCCTTATCAATGATACGTTACATAAAGGTACAGCCAATAACTGTTTTAGAAATTAAAATATTTGGAAAATACTCAACAAAATCGTCGTACATGGGAGTCTATGCATCTAAGTTATAATAGATATCATAGGACTTAAGAATTAACCTTGGTTGACCAAATAGACCCCAAAAAAGAACGAGAAGATTACTATCAAGTTCATTCCAATGGTGGGTATTCTATTTTCATATAATTATCTCAATTTTCTCAAGCTGAGGATTATATTCCAACCATACTCCAAGATTATATAGGTAGTGCTCATAGATATAATCAGCAAGTGGATGTGCACAATAATGTCTTATAATAACATGAAGTTGCATGTGGTTAGACATCTTGTATGATAGTGGCAACACACCCTTCCAAAGTCGGGTTCACCTCACCTAAGTTGGGTCACCTAAATCAACTGTTAAATGACGTATAAAATACGACACACACATTTAAAGTTCTCAATACAATTATATATTGTCATGCTGTTTTATAATGTATTAAGAAAGTTCAACAGTCACCGACCATCACTCTAGTCCCTTGTTATCCCTGCTCGACCCAGCTACACACTTATTACCTGAAAAGAATTGTGAAGCAAAAGGGTAAGCACAAATAGCACAGTAAAGAATATTATGACTAAAGATAATTAAATTATTAATAACCTTCATCAGTAATGAATCAGATCTTTAGAACCATAGCCTTTAACAGAGAAAAATATGATAGAATACAATAGACAACAAGTTTTAGATCAACAACTGCAGCGGAACAAGCAATCGATTAGAAGAGTCAAGTAGAACATAATGTCTACTAACTTCTCCATGTAAAAGGTCCACCAACAATATTTCATCTCTATAACATCAATCAACAGTTCCTGCCCACAATCATGTAAATAGTTCATGATCATAATTATGTTGATAAATTCCTCTTCGCACCCACGACGAAGATAATTTTCATCACATGTCTTTACCTAAAATACCAAAGATCATGGTTATACCAAATCACAGTTCTTTTTTATAATCATGCTAATAAATTCATCTTTGCACTCAGGCCAAAGATATTCAACAGTAACATCAATGTTCATGATCATGCCAAACACCTGTCCATCTTTGCACTACGAAGATATTCAACAGTAACATCAATGATCATGATTATGCCAAACATTTGTCCATTTTTGCACTACGGGCCAAAGATATTCAAGTTTCATATTTCAAATATAACGATTAAAATTTAATAAGAAGATTTAGGTAAATAAAAATTCAAGTGAAATGATATTAGATGAAACGCACATCTCAAAGTAATATTAGATCATTTCAGCAATTATAGAAGCAATACTTATAACCATGTTGATCAGTTCACCTTTTCACTTCAGCTAAAGATATTCAATTATAAAATCAATGGTCATGATCATACCAGTCAACAATTCATCTTTGCACTACTAGCCAAAGAGAACCCATAGTCATGATCATACTAATAATCTACCCATCTTTACCTCAAGTCAAAGAGAACTTCCATCACCATGATTATAAAAATATTATGATGAATAGACATAGTAAAAATAATATGATCAGGGATAAATATTAGAGATTTATAATTCAATTTATTCAAAGTTCAAGAATATCCAAATTATCAACATGAAGATAAAAATATGGATCCAATTTCAAGAATAAGATTTATAAATCCAAGATAATTTAGACAGAAAAATAAATAATTTTTTTGTCGTGAATAGTACCCCGTGAATAGTAACTCATGAATAGTAACTCGTGATTAGTACTGGAATAATAGTAACTCATGAATAGTAACTCTTGAATAGTAACTTATAAATAGTAACTCGTGAATGGTAACTAATGAATATTAACTCGTGAATAGTACTCGAATGAATAGTACCCCCGACATGAAAAGGTAAAACTTTCATAATAAAGTTCAGACCAATATTCCGGTGAAATGATATTAGATGAAGCGCAAAATTCAAGGAATTTTTAATCATTTTAGAAATTATAGAAGCAATACTTACCATAGTAAGTTTAAATTTAGGAATCTGAAATGAAATATTATTACTTACATACTATAGAATATAGAAGAAAATAATATTCCTTACGAATATTGAATGGAAACAACATCCTTTACGAGAAAAATAATATCCGTTACAAATACGAAAGAAGTAATATCTCTTACCTCAAAAGAATACTCGATCTGACTGGAATATCGAAAATTATGGTGAGGAAAATTTGCACTGTTATCAACACTCAAAATATCTAAATACTCACAAGAAATACGCTCGATATTATAGAGAGAATTTTTTTTGATTCTAGTGTGATTTTTATTTCTAACTAAGCACCCTATTTATAGAAAAATGTCAGAACACCAAAACTGACCAAAGGAACCAACGGAGGCTTTTGTAGCATACTTGTTTTGAAAAAACTATCAACATACCTAATATGTCAAAATCCTCCACCAACCACATTTTATATATATATATATATATATATATATATATATATATGTGTGTATATATATATATAAACATTTATAATTATTAAAAAGAATTTCTAATTCTATTTTCTCTCTTCCACCTTATTTTATTTTTATACCACAAAATTATTATAATAATATTACCACTTAAAATTATAAATTATACTATTATATTATTACATTATAATATTATAATGTAATATTATAATAATATATTTGAATAAATTATTTTATCGGAGAAGATAAAATATCAACTTTTAACAAATGTCTCATACTAAAAATTCCTCCATTTATATCAAAAATTAGACAAATATTTACTTATCATATTTATCAATAATTTTTATTTTATTCATCCATTATTATTTATAATTAATATTATAGAATTATAATATTGACAACTAGGTCGTTCCTAGGAAAGAGTAGGCTTTCCAATAAGAATTTCTCTTCATTGACGCGCAATTATATAACCTGACAACTTTCCTCGACAGAATTTTTTAGGCATTGTCAATAATGCTATCTAATAATATTATTCCAATAATATGAGTGACAATTATTGATTTAATACTATAAACTACTGTACAGTGGTTACTGTGATAATTATTAAATCAATAATATAAAATATTATGCAATTATCAATGTAGCAATTATTGATTCACTAATATAAAATATTGAACAGTAATTACTGTAATAATTATTGAGTAAGTGACTTCTTACGTAATAATCAATAATTAAAAATACTGTGCAATACCGTGTGCTACTATGCAACAACGCGTATTACTATTCTTTTATCACCGGGTATTTCAACAGTTTAACGGTAAAAGTTTTGTCGTTATTTTTTTTATAAAAAGGTTACTTCTGTCGCTTTCTATATCCGACAATTACTCTATTGTGGGGCCCACCAATTATTGGTTATTTCGGCGCCACTGTCGTACTTTACAGAATATAATATTCCCCGACAAAAAGAATATTCTCCGACACAACGAATATTTTATGTCAACTTGCTTACTTTGTAAAATTTGCACATATCACCCTTAGCTTTAACCTTTTATCATTTTAACCATTTACTGAATAGAATAATAATTATAAGAAAATTGAATACTTTTATTTCATAAAATTCGGGGTCTTACATATATATATAATTTATGAAGTATATATACATATATATGCTCATGCACTGTGTAGTCCAATAATTTTCTACAATTAAGGGATAATTGTATGAGATTTGTATGGTGAAGGTGATCATGTAGATCGATACCATCCAAATTCAAAATTAGTAGCCTAATTTTCATGGGAGGTTCATTACACAAGGTTAAATGAAACATCTCTATTGTAATAACATTGTATAATTAATTAATTTTCATTGTGCGATTTGGTTTCGATTTTATGCGTGCGGTTTTGGCTAGTAACCAAATCGAAATCGTAAATTTGATTTTTCAACTCACCTAAAACCGCCACATATGCCGGAACCATTGGTGTGGTTTTAATTTTTGTGATTTTTCGTGCGATTTCGGTTCCAAATTGGTTCCTTGCTCAATCCTAAGTGAAAGGCCACATTTGATTACCTTTTTGGTTCCCCATGAATGACTAACTTGTCATTACAAATTAAGATTGAAGAGTATATATATGGCAGATTGATGCTTCTGTCCCTCCAAGTTGTCACCTACTTTTAAAATCATCCTTAAAGTTCAATTTTCGTCAGTTAGGTCCTTAAAGTAGCATTTTGTTTGCGTTTTCGTTCCTTCAGCCCAATTTGACCTCAATCTGACCCATTTTAACCCAACCCGACCTAGTTTGACCCAACCCAAAATTTTAACATCTTAAAATATAATTATTATTTTAAATATTTTAAAAGAAAATATTATTTTTAAAATAATATTTATATTTAATATTTTAAAATAATATTTATTTATTTTTTGAAAATAAAATATTATTTTTAAAAAGTTATAAAGATAATTATAATTCTTAGGAAAAAATATTAGAAACTTTTATTTTTATAAAAATGAGTAAAGTTTCATAAAATATAGATTCAAAAAAATTACATAAGAAAATAAAAATTTATTTTTAAAAAAAGAAAATAGATTTTTTCATTTTTTATGTAAAAATTTATTTTTTAAAAAAAATTAATATCTTTACCATTATTATATGTATTCTTAATATTAGAATTTTTAAAAATAAAAATTAAATTACAAAAACAGTAAATGATTAAAAAATGATTCAATATTTTTTAAATAAATATTTTTTAAAAATAATTATTATTTTCAGGGAAAAAATTTAGAACTTTAGGGATTCAAACTTAATTATTTCTAAAAAAAATTCCTAAAATAATAATTATTTTTCAAAAAAAAAAGTAGTTATTTTTAAAAAAAAAATTAATAAGTTTTTTTATTTATATTTTTTATTTTTTTATTTTAATTTCTATTTTAATTTTTGTTTTTAAAAATTCAAATATTGAGAATACATATAATAATGGTAAAGATATTAACTTCTTCTTTTTTTTCTTCAGAAAATAAAGTTTTACATAAAAAATGAAAAAAATCTACTTTATTTTTTAAAGAATAAAGTTTTATTTTCTTATGTAATTTTTTTGAATCTATATTTTATAAAACTTTACTCATTTTTAAAAAAAATATTAGAAACTAGAATAATAATTATTTTTATAACTTTTAAAAAATAATATTTTATTTTAAAATATTAAATATAATTATTATTTTAAATTATTTAAAAAAATATTTTATATTAAAATATTAAATATAATTATTATTTTTAAATTATTTTAAAAATAATATTTACTTTTAAAATATTAAAAATAAAAATTATTTAAAAATTATTTTATAAAATATTTATTTTAGAATATTAAATATAATTATTATTATTATTTTTTAAAAACTAATATTTTATTTTTAAATATTAAAAATAACTATTTTAAAAATAATTATTTTATTTTAAAATATTAAAATAATTATTATTTTAAAAATAATTATTTATTTTAAAATATTAAATATTATTATTTTTAAATATTAAATATAATTATTATTTAAACTTATTTTAAAAAAATATTTTATTTTAAAATATTAAAAATTTGAGCTGGGTCAAACTAGGTCGGGTTTGGTTAAAATTGATCAAAATGAGTCGGGTTGAGGTTAAATTGGACTGAAGGAACGGAAACGCCAAGAAAATGCCAATTTAAGGATCTAACTAACGAAAATTAAACTTTAGGGACGACTTTGAAAGTGGGTGGCAGCTTGGAGGGACAAAAGTATCATTCAGCCTATATATATATATATATATATATATAGGATAAGGCTCTGGAACGAATAGTTCGTTTACGAAACATATGTAGGGCCCAGTGTTGAAGGTTGTTGATTGGCCCAATTATGTACCATCATATATTCGTAATTAATGTTAAATATTCTCATCCAATCAATAACCTTCAACACTGAGCCCTACATATGTTCGTAAACGAACTATTCGTTTTAACTGGCCGCTACTCCCTCTAGCGGCCAGCAAAGAGGAATTTAGAGAATTTGGCCCAGCCGCTAGAGGGAGTAGCGGCCAAGCGTTTCCCAGATCTAAACTAAGTCTTGTATAAAAAAAACTGATTCAATTTTTTTTTAGAAATAATTGACTAAAGTTTTTAATTTTTTGTAAATTTTTTTCTTGAAAATTTTAATTATTTTTTTTAAAAATATTTATTTATTTATTTAAAAAATATTGAATCATTTTTTTTAATCTTTTACTTTTTTTGTGTTTTAGTTTTTATTTTTAAAAATTCTAATATTAAGCATACATATATTAATTAGAATACATATTTTTATTATTATATATTCTTAATATTAGAATTTTTAAAAATAAAAACTAAAACACAAAAAAAGTAAAAGATTAAAAAAAATGATTCAATATTTTTTAAATAAATAAATAAATATTTTTTAAAAATATAATTAAAATTTTCAAGAAAAAAATTTAGAAAAAATTAAAAACTTCAGTCAATTATTTTAAAAAAAAATTGAATCAGCTTTTTTTATACAAGACTTAGTTTAGATCTGGGAAACGCTTGACCGCTACTCCCTCTAGCGGCTGGGCCAAATTCTCTAAATTTCTCTCTGCTGGCCGCTAGAGGGAGTAGCGGCCAGTTAAAACGACGACGTTTTGATTGGCCGCTACTCTCTCTAGCGGCCAGCAGAGAGGAATTTAAAATTTATTGCTGACCGCTACTCCCTCTAGCGGCTGGGCCCTCATCTCAGCCATTAACTCTAATTTTGGACGGCTGGATGAGGGTTAGTTGAAACAGTCCTAATAGCTAACGTATTCTATGGATCATTTCCCATATATATATATATATATATATATATATATATATATATATATATATATATATAGGGAATGATCCATAGCATCTAGTTACTATGGATGAAAAAATGACATATAGCATCTATACCGTCCATTGCTAAAATTAACAGCTGCGATTGAAAATACAAACACGCCGTCCGCTAGTTAAACTAGCCGACTGAATAAAAACAATTCATTGTCAATTATGCCCCCATTACAGCAACAATTATTCTGTCCGCTACTTAGTCTAGCGGATGTTATGTTTCTCTAAATTCTTATTGTACAGTCTAACGCATCTCATTGAAAGAGTTGAAGCAAACAAGTGTCCTTGAATATCATTCAAGGAGGGACACAGGTATCGATAAAAGCCTTGTGCATGGAGTCCTTCAGCCAAAGTGTAGCTAGTCTATGAGGAGAAGTGGTGAGCCTATGAGTTTCTTCCATCATCCAAAGGAAAACTTCAGCTTTGGCAGGATGAATAATGGTATCCAAATGTATGTCTTCGTCGTCAGCACCAATATATCCGGTTTTGATCCAACTACTTCAGGCAAATATTGATGAGGCAATGCAGGGCTTTCTTATATAACTGCTTCATGGATTTGCCAAATCCTGTCCATGAGTAAAATGGAATGATGGCGCCACGTTCACTTGGGATTGGAAGCTGCTTTGGCAGGATGAATAATGGTATCCAAATGTATGTCTTCGTCGTCAGCACCAATATATCCGGTTTTGATCCAACTGCTTCAGGTAAATATTGCTGAGGCAATGCAGGGGTTTCTTATATAACTGCTTCATGGATTTGCCAAATCCTGTCCATGAGTAAAATGGAATGATGGCGAACATATGCATCGACTCGAAGACGAAGGCTGGGCTCGGTCAGAGAGTCTCGGTTCTTGGATTTGCTGGGCTCGGTCAGAGAGTCTCAGCTCTTGGTCCGGTTGGGCTCGGTCGAAGATCGCCAAATTCTTAGCCGGTGGGCTGGACGTTTTGTGTTACTGGGCTATGTATTTTATATACTCTTCCATCAAATGTTCCGTTTTATGAAAGACTGGGGGGCAATGTTAGGTTGTGATTATTCGGGTCTAGCCATGGTGCAGCCCAATCTATTTATATACTCTCTTATTATAAGTTCCTTATAAATAAGAGACTGGGGGACAATGTTAGGGCGTGAATATTTGGGCTTGGCCATGGGGTAGCCCTATCTATGTAATGGGCCGGATTTAATGTTGGCCCATATATGTTTAGTGGGAGAGTCCTTATTAGAGAATGATTATGGTTTCCTTATTTGGTGGGATAAAGAGATCTAACTTGGGAAGGAAGCAATTGCAGTTATAAAGGGATTCTGACTAGGACTCTTATTCCTAGTAGGATTTGGACAGACAAGACTTCTATAAATACAGTTACAAGCAAGGGTTGAAGACATTCATTATCAGATCACACATTACGAGAGGAATTACAAGATCATCATACAACATATAGGGGATCATAGCATAGAGCAAGATATCATACAATACATCCATATGTACTCCCAATATTATTATAGTGGATTCTTCTCTCTCCCGTGGTTTTTTTCCAATTGGGTTTCCACGTAAATTCTTGTGTTTATGCTTTATATCTCTTTATTTATGTTTATGTGAGTGTATTTCGTGAGTTTGATTTCACAACGATACAATCAACCGTTGGCGCTGTTTTGGCCTGTTCTTTTGGGTGATTTCGTCAGGCGTACAAAATCACGCGTTAACACTTTTTATATTATTTTGGTAAAAAGATACATTTGGCTCTGACTTTACATGTTGGAAGTTAAACAAGGCAACCCCTAGAAACAATCCATATAAAATAATTATTGAACACCAAAAGAAAAAGGTAATCAAAGAACAACAACAATATAACTTCCTCAGATCACATGTTTAATGGTTTTGTATGTGCGTTACACCAACAAAATCCAATAAGAACAAACCAACATGGTTGATAAAAACAAAAAACTCACTCTTCATGTATGTAAACCCAATTTCAGCACAAATTAAATGCACGTTGTAGCAATCCAAGCTACTAAGCTCTTCATGCCAAAATTTTCTCGTTTTCAGTTCTCACACTTACAAGACAAATGCTTATCAAATGTATTAGCATACAAGAAAATGACAAATTGCTTCTTTTCAGTTATCAATAAAATAATTACAAATACCAAATTCATATTGCCTTAAATCACTTTTCAAATTATTCATCAATTCTAACATTAGCTAAACATAATAATTCTAAAACATGAATGTAGGAATGAAGGAAGTATAGTTTAGCCTAAATTTGCCATCAACTTGTTTTACCTCCAATCCCAATGCTAAAACAAGCCTTTGAAGTACACATAAATGAGTTAAGAGTATAATTAAATAAATATAGCAATAAAAATAATAAAATATTAATGTGTAATCTATAACCGAAATGGATTGAACAATGATCACCTTATAAATTTAGCTTGTATGAGCTTTTGCTTTATGCACTCACTTCTACCTGTTACCTGCTTATTATCTCAAACCATACCATCCAAGATAATAGAACTATACACATCTCCTTATACCAAAAGAAACAAGGCATATCAATCACAAAATTCTAATGTCAACCATTTCATTGTCATCTAAAAGTCTAAAGAGACTGCAAAAAGGTACTCAGAAATGTATATGCCAAGTATGTTCAATAAACTTCACATTCGGGAGAGAATTTAAGCACCAATATCAATTACAATACAGTAAACTTCACATTTTAGTTACTAAATAAGCAGACATTGCTAAAGTTTTTATAAATTTGGGCATAAAAAAATTAATTTACTCAACTCATCTAAACTAATTTACCCGGAAAAAAATTTCCCACTGGAGATTTTCAAGACAGCTACGTACAACCGAAATATAAAGTGATGAAATAAACAAACAATAATATATATACTACTCAACAAGTAAGGAATATTTCACAGCCCACAAAGGGCATTTATTTATCTGTAAAAGGTTTCACTTTAGCATCATGAGAAAAGGGAAAAGAGAAAAAAAAAGGTAATATTTTTTTCTTCAAGTATGAAACAAACACAATATGCTCGAAAGTAATATTTGCTGCAAGCATCATACAATTCTAATCTCAACCATCAAACACAATATGCTAAATCTAACCAGCTGATTTCTATTTGGCATATAATAGAATGAATTAACCCACAGAAGAAGATAAAAATTAGGGCAAATTTTGGGGGAAAATTAAATTGGGGAATCTTACGATATCTAGCCGGAGATAAAGGGGTTGACGACGGGGACACGGGAGGTCGGCGACGGCGAGATTCAGTAGACAGGCGACGACGAGAGCTCAAGGCGACATCGCGAGGAAGAGAGAAACTAATAATTTCGCGCGGGGGAAGAAAGTAATAAGCTGAAAAATTAAATAGAGTCTGATTAAATAATGACTCATTCTCGACGGCACTCCAGTCAATATTCACCCCGTCGATAATGACTTACTCTCGACAGCAAAGCCCGTTGCCAATGAGGTTAGTCTGTCTCCCCTCAACTTTTCCGCGTACGCGAAATAAAAAATTTGGCGCGAATGAGTAAAAGGACGTCAATTCCGACGGCAACCATTAGTGATGGGATAGCCGTCGCCAGTGAGTGCATTTGCGACGACGGCAACCCATCGGCAATGTGCCCGTCAGCTTTGACTTGATTTCTTGTAGTGATATGAATACATGCATTCACACCAAAATCTTAACTTGGGAATTGAATATGAGTTCATGCATACATACCAAAATTCATTTCACCTTGGTTAAAGGGATTTGTTATTGCCAATGTGACAATTCAAGTCAACTCATAGACTATCTGAGTCAGCACAATTATTTAAAATTAGGATCTCTTGTCGGCCTATCCAATACAAGTACATAACAAGCCAATAAGAAATCTTATCCAAATCAATTTGGTTGATCATTTTAAGGGTAATTTGGACATCAACTTATAATTCTCAAATACAAATTACATAATTATAATAATACATGTTCAAATTCAACGAATATAATTATAATTTGATATATATACATGCATGCATGAATCTCACAATATAGTTAAAAAAAGTCATAAAAATATTAATATTGTGTGCCCAAGTGAAAATTAAGGCTCGCATATAACCTAAAATGAATTAAATGAATGACGAAAAAGACAGAAGTAAATGAACAATACCATAATTAATGAATGAAACATTAAATAAGCAAAAGTGGAAAACCTTATGTGATACAATCTTGATCAAACTCGCATCAAGCATTAATAACTCAATTCAAGTCACAAGGATTCGTCAAGCAATTCAAGAAATTTGGACTGAAAATTATTAAAGGGAATTCAATAAAAGAGATGTTCCTCAATTAATTAGCATGACCCAAGTATTATTGGACTGACCCAATATAATTTCCAAACGCGACAAGGATTAGGGATTATAATTACCCGACAATTGTGGGATTTTTGGTTTCTAGAAAATTAGTTTTTAAAATTCTATTGTAATTAGGATTTCTTTTTGGTATATCTTTCCATATATTTAGGGGGTTGTCATTAGCTTTCATAGTTCTAATGTATCTAGGATATTTTTAGATAGGATTTTGATTACAAATCAATTGTTGATTCCTTATAGGATTAGGGTTATTATTGTTATTATAAATAAGGGTTACAACTATTTTAATGGACACACATTATTTATTATTCAATATACTTGTGAGATTATTCTCTTTTTTTTGTTCTTTGAAGAATTCCTAAGTTATTCTTAGTTTTTCTTTGAGGTCCAATTTTGACTTATCGTTCAACAATACATAGTTCGGTGTGACATATTCTAACGCATCAATCTTCAATTATACCGAGATTCTCATCTCAATATAGGCGAAGGGTTTAGGTGTTGTGAGCGTTCTACCTTACAACTTTGCTAGAAACGATTCGGACGACGACCATCTCACGCAAGTGTGTTGTGGAGTCTATCATTTGGTATCAAAGCTAAGTTCCTAGCAAGTTACTTATCCTTTATTTTTTTGTTTGAATTGTTGAGATTTTTTTAGCACCTCATCCAACCATCAATTCCGAAGAAGCGACACAATAAGTTTCTAGGACAGCGTACAAGTGGAAATTTAAAGAGGGCACACAAGAGGAGTACAAGGCGATCAATCCGTAATATTTTGGTATTCCCAAATTCATACCTTTTATATATTTGCTTTTGGTAAATTTTTTTAAATTGAATAGTAAAATTGTGATACTGTTTGGTGAATTCAAAAAGAACCTATAAGAAGGAATATTAGAGAGGTAAAAGGCAAGAGTTGTGAGTTTATTAGAGGATAAAAGCCATTTGAGTGATACACGAGTGAAAACAATATTTAAGCAAAACATGTAAGGTAGTGTGTGGGAAAAATTTTATTTACAAACATTTGTTTTGCAGCAAACATGTATGATTATGATTTTGGAAGTACTTATAGATTTAGAAGGAATTTTTTCCAAGGAAAGAATGATCTTAATGCATATTTGAGATGGGAGAGAAATATGGAGTAGGAGTTTGACTATCATGACTATTCCGAGAGGAAGGTAAAACTTGCGGTTCTACATTTTTTTGATTATGCAATTACATGGTGGGATCAATTTGTACTTAGCCGGAGTAGACTTGGAGAGCGTCCGATCGAGCCATGGAGGAGTTAAAAACCGTAAGGAGCAAGAGGTTTGTTCAAGTACAACTTAATAGGAGGAAGGAATATATATCGTCAAGACATGTAGAGCAACCTCTAAGGCGAGCAACGTGGAATGATGATAGGGAGATTTATAGGCAGTGAAGATTCGCATTGGAGAAACCCACGAGAAACTCCTACAGCATGTAGGGAACTATTACTTTTAAAGGAGATAAAAGAGGACATCATGGAACTATTTCGTAAGATATTTGAGGCATGTTGTTTGCAGACCCAAGATATTCTTCAGGTGCATAATGAACAAGGGCAGTCGAGGGAGATAGAATTTGACGAGGATCATGCCAATTTCGAAGAGTCATTGGTGTCGAAAAAAGCTACAAGTTTGTAATTTCAAGAGGAAGACCTAGAGCATTTACAACGAAATTGTGATCAACAACAAGATAGTGAACAACAAAAGAAATAAAGTGCTCAAGAGGATGAGTGTGTAAAAAAAGAAAAAGAATTAGAGAAAAGTGAGGATGAAAAGAAAAGAGAGATTGCAAAGAGTGAGAATGAAAATACAAGAGTGATTGAAAAGAATGAAAGTGAAAATAAACGAGAGATTGAGAAAAAAGAAGAGAGAAAATTAAGTGACTATGAAAAAAAGAGTGAATTGGTAAGAGTATTGTGTTTTAAACAGCCGATGACTATATATTCGTACAAAAGGCTCTTTTGGATACTAACCAGGTTAACTCTATTTTGTCTAGTTCTGTTTTATCTCATATACAGGTGAAGGATTACATACCGGGTGCTATCATTTCGTAACAATCTGCCTATATCATTCCTGAGGAAATGACGGAGTTCCAAAGGCAGGTTGGAGAGTTAAGGGAGCCCTTCTTCATCATGGTGGGTGTCGTAGAAGAAAACATAAGTTTGTGTGTCGTCTCATGTGATCGTAATACCTAAGAGGGATAGGACATCGAGCATGTGCATTGATTTTCAATTGATAAACAAGTATCTATATTATTTTTTTTGCTTAGATAATATGCTTGATAAATTGCTTAGTACTTATGTTTTGTCTAAGTTTGATGAAGACCATGTGATGACAATGCCTAATCAAATTAACATGAGAGAATGTAATAAATGAAAATTTGTATTTACATGCGATTTGTATAGGTGGTTAGTTATTTTGGTTAGATTAACTAATGCATCTAGTGTTTTTATAAGTTTATTAAAAAATGTTTTGCATGCTTCCATTGATAAATTTGTTGTGAGCTATTTTGATGGTAGAATCATCTTTATCTTTATGATAAACTATGGAGGTTATTTAATATTTTTTAAGTTAGTTTATGATCTTGTTGTTTATTCTCATTTTCAATGTTCTTATTACCATAATATTCATTCTAGGTTTTCTTGTTCGTATTTTATTTTTCCCTGTGTTATTCAATCTTTAAATGAGTTGTCATTAATGGATAATGGTTGTGATCATGTATTTTCATTCTAACAATCTTCATTGCATGATTTTGAGAATGTTGTTCTGAATGGAAAGGAATCTAAAATTGGTTTGACAAGTGTTTATCATAAAATGAGAATGAGATATGGTTTACATGCTTGTCTAGTTAAGTCATTCGGATTATCTAAGGCATTACATCTTTTCATGAGATAATTGAGCCATATTTTACGTTCTTTCATGGGAAAATTTGTTAATATTTGTTTTGATGATATTTTGAATTTTATTAACATTTGGGGAAATTCTTTAGCAATTGTTGAGTTTGATTGTGAACATTATCGTGATAATTATGCTATTGCGTTTTCATCTTATGCATATGGATGTGATCTTTTATTTCCATTAATACAATTATTTGATCTTGAATGTGTTAATATCAATGTAAAGATAAAGGTTGCTTATGTTGTGCATATTCTGGATAGAATCAGATTCAATGAGGAGAATAACATGATTCATTATGCAAATCATTCCGAGCAAAGCATTGAGAGTCTACAGGGAAGTGTTTTTACTTTTGATCTAGTAGACTATGCATATAAATTTGTGTTTCTTGAGTTCTTAGTGATGATATAAAAGATACATGTTAATTGGTATTGTTTTGTGTTTAATCTAGGAATTCAAGAGTATTTACATATGCGACGAGAAAATTTTCAAAAGTTGATATTTAACCTAGGAGAATTAGAGTGGGTGTATTTCCAAATGGTCGAGATCAACAGATTGACTTTTGATCCAGGAATTCGTAAATGGGTGAACATGCAACATGAGGAGTTCTACATTCTGATATTTGATCCAAGAGGAGTTGGAGCTTTTCAAATTATTTCTTGTGTTGCTAATACGTTTAATTTTCTAGGTGAGACGTGTGGTTATATTTTGTTTGGTGATCCTAATTTAATTTATTTTGATGTAGGGACAAATTTGTGGACATCCTTTTTGAGAGGAGTGAATTCTAGATTTGAGGACAAATCCTTTTAAAGGGTAGGGGAATGATAAAATCTTGATCAGACTTGCATCAAGCATTAATAACTAAATTCAAGTCATAGGAATTCGTCAAGCAATTAAGAAGTTTGGACTAAAAATTATTCAAGGGAATTCAATAAAGAGTTGTTCCTCAATTAATTAGTATAACCCAAATATTATTGGACTGACCCAATATACTTTCCAAAAGCGACAAGGATTAGAGAGTATAATTACCCGGTAATTGTAGGATTTTTGGATTCTAGAAAATTAGTTTTTAAAATTATATTATAATTAGGATTTCTTTTTTGTAAATCTTTTCATATATTTAGGGAGTTGTCATTATCTTTTATAGTTCGAATGTATCTAGGATATTTGTAGATAGGATTTTGATTACAAATTAATTGTTAATTCCTTATAGGATTAAGGTTATTATTGCTATTATAAATAAAGGTTATAACTATTGTAATGGACACACATTATTCAATATTCAATATACTTGTGTGATTATTCTAATCTTTTGGTTCTTTGAAGAATTCCTAAGTTATTCTTAGTTTTTATTTGAGATTCAATTTTGACTTGTCATTTAACAATACATAGTTGGGCGTGGCATCTTCTACTGCATCAATCGTTGATTGTACCGAGGTTCTTGCTTCTTATAAGCACGGGGTTTAGGTGTCGTTCATGTCAATTGATTACAGACTTCCTTGTGCAAGCGATTGTACCAAGATTTTCGTCTCAATATAGGCGAAGGGTTTAGGTGTCCTAAGCATTCCATCTTACAAATTTTCTAGAAATGATCCGGGAGACGACCACCTCATGCAAGCACTTCATGGACTCTATCATTAGGGTTTTTTCCCTAGGGTTTAGCCACCTTAAGGTGGGCCCTCCTCAAAGCAACAACGGACAATCTCTTTTTTGAATTGATTTGGTTTGAAATACCGAAACAAAATAAGGAAAATGGACAAAAGAATGAACAAAGAAGCCAATATACCCCCTAGGCCCCCTAAGCAGCCTAGGGTTCAGCCACTCTACCATTCAGCCCCTAGGGTTCAGCCTCCTAAGGTGTGCACTGCTTCGAGCCTCGATTTACGTGTCAGACATGGTTTGATTGATGTAATGACGGAAAAATAAGTTTAAACCACAGAAAGAAACTAAAATCTTGTGAAGCTCCAAGAAATGGTTCACCTTAGAATCTTCATGACAAGAAGAGCTTCTCACACGACCAAGAATCAGGAGAAAAGGATGAAAATCGACCAAGAAAGGACGAAACGAACGAATAGAGCCAAAGGAGGCACGTACCTATAGTTCGGCCACCCTAGGATTTAGCCCCTAGGGTTCGGACACCTTAGGGTTCGCCCCGTAAGGTTTGACCTCCTAGGGCGTGGCCTCCCTTGCCTCGTTATGATTTATTTTGAGGTTTTTCGATGACAAGATTCTTAGATAAAGAAGGAAGAGCAGGAAAACATGGGTTGAGCAACAAGAACCTTAAAACATGAGACCTAAGAGGGGACTTCATTAGTCCCAAGACATAAGGCTTATGAAGGTAACTCATTTCAAGAATTGATTGAGGGATTTGATTGGTGGCTAGAAGGACAAGACGGCCTGGGCATTACTCTGGAGACTAAGGGTCTTTTTGGATTTTCTCTTGAAGTCACTTGTCAAGCATGTGACCACTTTCTAAGAAATTCTATAAATACTCCTTTCATTCCATTGGGGGGGACTTTTGGAAAAAATAGAGATTAACAGATTCTCTCTCAACCCTAAGCACACATTAAGGCTCTCTGGATCCTAGATACTCTAGAAGGCTCTTAGATCCTAGGAGTTATGCCGCGTGTTAATAGGTTAATTGCCTACCTTTTCCTATCCTCTCTTCAATTCATCAATCAATACCGTACTCTTTGTGGATTTCTCTCCTCCTCAGCCAACACAAACCCTAACCCTAGTAAGGTACGATTTTCTTGCACAAATTTCTTTGATAACTCTTCTGGGGAGATGTAGAATTCGTAAATGGTATGCCACCAACTCGAAGTGGGAAAACTATAGGGAGAGTTTCACTGACAACAAGCTTTCCTAGGCACGAACCTGAATCTCGACTAACCCTTCTTAGAAGACGTTTCGCAAGGAAGTTCAACATCACCACATATTGCTGATAAACAACAAACCAATGCAAGGAAGACGAGCACGAGAAGGCGAGGTAAGGAAGCGATTGGAGAACAGACAACCACGAATGATGTGGAACTGGAGATGCTCAAGGCGTTAAAGGAGGCACGGTAAAGACAAGGGCTGATGATGACTATGATGATGGAGATACAGAGTAAGCAAGAGGAAGTGGGGAATTTCTGCTAGCAGTTTATGCAAATTCCCACTTTCAAGGCCATGTTCTTAGGAAGTTAACAAGGGGAACGAGCAGGAGTGGAGGATAACAAAAACAAACAGAATAGACTACACCTCCAGTAACGAAGAGTCAGCAGATTCTAATCATCAATTTGGAACCCCAAAATAATGGTGAGTACCACAACTTAGACTGGAAGTAAGTCAGTCTCAACCAAACATCATCCCGACCACACTCCCAACATTTTCACAAGTGCAAATACCGAATATCCAGAGCCACAAACAACAAACAAGCGAACAAGTACAACTAATGCAAGCTTTGCATAATGCTAGTGTGCACCAGTCGATCTCGTTACCATACACACTGCTAATGCAACAATACATCACAAACCCCCGATAGTCTATATTACAAGCCAGTACATGACGAAGGATGATATAATCGATGTAATCAATTAACTTCTCAAACAGACAGCCCGACCTTCGGAGTTATACTTTACTCCTCCTTACTAGACACACATTCAGAGACAGTCTTTCCTGATAGTGTATATTGAGCAACCCTCGCAGTTTCCAAAGTATAATGGGGAAAAAGGAAATGTCAGGGAACATATTTTAAGATTTGCGTAGTCGATGTCTCCATGGTTGGGTTATGATGAAATGAGCAACCATAATCTGTTGATGAGAGAATTCAACAAGACATTGACAGGAGGTGCTTTCAGTTGGTATTATAATTTGGAAAAAGGGTCAGTCCATGATTGGGATGACCTAAAATTATAGTTTTTTAAGAAATTTTTCTATGTGTAGAAACAGGTAACCATTATAGAGCTCATGCAATTCAAGTAGAAGTTGATCAAAGAATTTTAGAATTGTGTGGACGGATTTAGGGCTTAGGCTCAAAAGTGCGTAAAGCCAATTAAAGAAAAAAAATCTGGTGAACAAATGCAATAATGGTGCCTTAGATGCCTTGAAGCTCCACCTCATCACAAAAGCCTGTGATTCATTTGAAAATCTCTCGTTGTTTGCACAAGACTTGGGAGGAATCATGACATTGCCCACAAGCCATGTGACTGTTACATGGAAGGGCAAAGAGGACAACTACTATGACTTTGGCAGATTCTCACCCAAAACCACAAGGGGGCAAGAGGGAGAGGAATGAGAAAATTTTCAAATGGAGTAGAGGATTGCCCGGGGACAAGTATGCAAGAATGAAAGTCTCGGAGGATATTACATGCAGTAAGAAAGCATTCAAGGACCTGTATAAACAATGGGTATAGCATGTAGTGGTAAAACCTCCAAGGCCCGGATTTGTTGTGATGGAAGAGATGAAAAGAAGATCGAAATTCTGTGTATACCACAGATACGCAGGACATTCCACCATGGATTATTACAGTATGTGGAGGATATACCATGAGAAGTTGGTGGCATGAGAAATTGAACTAAGGAAAGGAATCAGTGTTCATGACAAGCCACTGCCCAACCACAAGGGGAAAAAAGCCGTGCAACACTATTAATCATAGTAAAGCACTAGAGGTGGAGATGATGGAGGATTCAGAAGTTATGGATGAAAGGGAGGATGTTGATCCAGGCCTGCATGTGATAATGTTAATGAATGGAGCTAAATTCAGAATTTTTTTGACTAGATAGGGTTGGCCAAGGAAGTAAGGATAGAATCAACCAAGGCAATAATTAAAGCTGCTGAAACACAGGAGACCTACATGGCGGTGAGTAAGGGATTTGTGAAGACAGTGGAAGAAGAAGAAAACAAGATATCTTTTTTTAAATTTGATAGAGATATAAGATATCCGCACAATAGACCGTTGTATGTGATAACAACAATTAATGGAATAGAAGTAAGGAGAGCGTTTATCGACAATGGGGCATCTATAAATATTATGCCCTACACCGTGCTTAAACAGTTAGGCCTTCTATAGAAGGAAATTATGAACGAACATACAAACATCACAGGGTTAGCTAACCAAAGCAAGAGAACCCTTGGACACATCAAGGTGGATATGCAAGTTGGGAAGATTTGGGGACCTGTGATGTTCCATCTAACAAAGATGGAAGCAGCATATCATGTGTTACTAGGAAGGGCTTGGAAAAATGACACGGGGTAGTACCCTCGGTCTTTCACTAATGCTTGAAATCTATTTGGAAAGGAAGAGAAATGATAGTACCTGCAACAAGGAATCCCTTCAGACCGGAGGATGCACACTTTATCGAATTAACTTTTTTCGATGATGTCACTGAAGAAGGAAAGAATCATATTACAAAGCCTGATTCTTTGAAACTAGCAAGATGGGAGGAAGTATAGAAAGACAAGTTTGTGCCAACGAAGATGGAAAAGAAGAAGACCTCGGAACAAGGAGAATATTCCCAAAATAAGAAACCAGTAGTGGTAGAGTTAGAAAAGGAAGGAAAAGGAGAATAGAAGCTGGTAGCAGACCCTGAAGATGTCAGGAACATATTTAATGCCAAGAGGACAACCCAATTAAAAGTTGACAAAGAAGATAAAAGAAAAGAAGAACATAAGATAAAATGGGAAAAGATTGTTGAACACGATGGAAAGGTAGTGTTTCTTTTGTGACGGTACAAGGGTGAAGAACCCAAAGGTACACCCAAACCTGATGGCTCAAGAGGAATCCCCCACTCTAGTAGTGATGAAAAGGAAGAAGTTGTGCAGTAAAAGGTAGAACCAGCTCCAGAATTCTTTGAGGATAGGCCAAAACCTCAGCAAAATGAATTAGAAAAAGTTAATTTGGCAAGAGATGGAGGAACGCCAATACCAAATTATGTCAATAAGGAGCCGAATGCTAACTAGAAGGAAGAGCTAGTCAAGCTACTGCGAGAATATGGTGATGTCTTTGCTTGGAACTACAATGAGATGTCTGGGATTGACAAGGAGATGGTATCTCATAAGCTGAACATAAGCCCGGGAATTAAGCCAGTAATGCAAGCACCTCAAAATTATGCACCAGAAGTCGAAACACAAATTAAAGAGGAGATCAAGAAGTTGCTGGAAGTAAGATTCATCAAGCCAATTCAACATCCAATATGGCTATCCAGCATTATACCAGTATAGAAATCCAATGGACAGTTATGGATATATGTGGATTTCAGAGACTTGAATAATGAGTGCCCAAAGGACATGTACTCACTACCTAGCATAGACACTTTGGTAGATGAAACGACTAATAATGAGATGGTGTTATTTATAGATGGGTTCGTGGGATACAATCAGATCAAGATGTCTGTAGAAGACGCAGAAATGACATCCTTCCGTACCCCATTTGGGAATTTCTACTATGTAGTAATGCTATTCGGACTGAAGAATACGGGAGCAACTTACTAAAGGGCAATTCACACTATCTTTCATGACATAGTAGAGGACTACATAGATGACATAGTGGTAAAAACTAGAAAGGCGGCAACTCACGTAGAGGACCTGAGAAAGGTGTTTAAAAGATGTCGAAAGTACAAGTTGAAAATAAATTCGAAGAAGTGTGCCTTTGGGATGACATCTTGAAAATTTTTAGGCTTCTTGGTGCACAATAGAGGTCTGGAGGTAAACCCATACAAGGCGAAATCTATTATAGAGATGCCGCCACGAAAAATGTAGAAACAATTGAAGAGCTTTCTAAGGAAGGTTTCCTACTTTAGGAGATTCATACCAGCATTGGCAGAGGTCACAGAACCTTTTGGTAAGCTGCTAAAGAGAAAGGCAGAATGAGACTGGGGGAAAGACCAATAACAAAACTTCGAGAAAGTGAAAGGAATTTTGGCCTCGGCACAAACAATGGTAGTACCACAGAGAGGAATTCTATTACAGTTGTACATAACATCTACCATAAAGTCTGCAGGTGGATTGATCACATAAGAGGTAGATGGAGAAGAAAAGGATGTGTAATACATTAGTCAGATAATTAGAGAACCAGAAACCCAACATTCAAAGATGAAGAGACATTTTTTGGCATTGGTGTTCATTACCCAAAAAATGTGACATTATTTTATGGCTCATGAAGTGAAGCTCACAACGAGAACTGACCCAAGCAGATACTTGTTGACTAGGACTACATTTCTAGGAAGACCTTCAAGATGGATGTGTTGGGTTTGTACGAAATCGTGATGCAATCAAATTGCAAAAAATTAGCGGAAGCATGGTATATCAGAGTTTAAAAAATTTCTACAAAACCATTACCCGGATCATCCTTTATGCAAATTATTAATTTAAAACGATAAATAAGAAGTTATGGAATCATACCCTTGTAGAACGAAGCTTCCACAGGTACTAGTTCAACTCCTTGTTCTTCGTGATCTCCTTGAATTTCTGGGTTAGATTCCTTCCTTTGATCAACGTTAGCCACCCAAGTGTTTGGCCTCTAGAGGTGATCCACCAAGGAAGATGAATTATCAAGAAGGAAGGTGTTTGGCTTAACCTTAGTTTTCTATCCTCTATAGAAAAGGAGTACTCTCCAACAATTAAAATTGCATCAATCTAATATCTATTATAAGACTTCTCTTATATAGACATTGGTCAACCCTTCTAATCCTATTAGACATGGGATTTCTTTTAATTAATTAAACTCCTTTAATTAATTTAGGCTTCCCACCACATGGGAATAATTAATTAAATTCATTTAATTAATTTGTCTCCTAATCTTATTAGGAATAAATGAGAGTACTAAATATTAAATTAATTACTAAACTCCTTTAGAAATTAAAATAATAATAATTGTAATAATATTAATAAGACTCCTCTTATTAATTTATATTTAATATTTCCAAAATATTAAATAATAAACATTAAGCTATTTAATTTATTCTATCACCATAGATTAAATTAATTATACTTAATGCATTATTACGATTATGCCATTACCTTCTTAAATAATTATTCTTCCTTTTATGGTGTGACCCTTTAGGTTCTCCATATTAAACCGGTTGTGAATAAATCAATTAAAACAATTTTAATCTTATTTAAATAAATAAATTAAACTAATAATTTATTTAAATAAATAATATTTATTCTACAATAGGGATAAGCCTCCCTAGCGATCAACGACTTTCCAGATAATATAGATTTCAACATTAATCATAAAAGAACCTGTGAGTTAATAGTTACCATACAATTCAATCCTTCCACCATACAATGTCCCAATTAAATATAAGACATGGATTTATTGTCAAGTCTTATTTTATTTAATTATATGTATTTCGATTAGAAAATGCACAACTCCAAATAATGCAAATTAAAAACTCCTTTCTAATTTCATTTCACCTTGGCCAAGGATTCCTGGGTTGTCATTTAACGAATCACATGGGACATATCTCCTCTTTTACTAGAGGTGGTAGATTCTTTATTGATCATTCATTATCTCCATATGTAACTCATTATACCCAAGCATACCCTATATATGCCTTAAAAGGTCTTAAGGAATAAGTCAAAGTATAATTTGTTACATACAAGATACTATGATGATCTCAAGTCCAAGGATCACTTGTACTACTATCACATTAGGAATTCCTATTGACATGCGAGTAAAACTCCATTAGGTATTCCATAGCGAATCACGTTCAGTGAACTTATTCTTCAATAAGCACCTACATACTTGCTTTAGTGTCTCCACACAAATGATCATGAGATCAATCATCCTCATCCAATGAGCAAGCAACATATGTACCAATCTATCCGGATTTACTAATCCCCTTTTTAGTAATCCCACGATTGGGAACTATTTAAGTTTTAAAACTTTCTAAGAATTTAGATCTCATTAGCATGATCATCATCATGATTCTAAAAGCATTGCTTAAAACTATGGGTTATTTACATATTATAAAAACAGCAACATGTAGATAATTAAATGCCTGTAATAAATGAATATTTCATTAATAAATAAATAAGATTGTTTACAAAGTACGTGCTTTATCATCATACATGATTGGCTTGTATGCACACTACTATCAATCTCCCACTTGCACTAAAGCCAATCGCCATGGTATCTCATACCCATCTTCTCTAAGTGACGATCAAACTGCTGTTGTGTTAAAGCTTTAGTAAATGGATCTGCAATGTTGTCTTGAGAGTCTACACGCTCCAAGGTGACGTCTCCTCTTTCAATGATCTCCCTGATCAAATGAAATCGCCGCAACACGTGTTTAGATTTCTGATGAGACCTCGGTTCCTTAGCCTGTGCAACTGCTTCTGTGTTGTCACAGTAAATGGGAACTGCTTCTCCAATGCTAGGAACCACACCAAGTTCAGTTATGAACTTCTTCATCCAAACAGCTTCCTTTGCAGCTTCACTTGCAGCTATATACTCTGCCTCTGTCACTGAATCAGCAACTGTTTGCTGCTTGGAACTCTTCCAACTCACTGCGCCTCCGTTCAAGGTAAAAACATACCCCGAAACAGATTTACTGTCATCTTGGTCCGTTTGAAAACTTGAGTCTGTGAAGCCCTCGAGTTTTAATTCAGACCCACCGTAGACAAGAAAAATATCCTTAGTCCTTCTCAAGTATTTTAGGATATTCTTCACTGCCTTCCAGTGCTCTTCTCCTGGATTCGACTGGTATCTGCTCATTACAACAAGTGAATGAGCAACATCCGGTCTAGTACATATCATACCGTACATGATAGATCCTATTGCAGAAGCATAAGGGATCTTACTCATTCGGTCTCTCTCCTCAGGTGTCTTTGGGGCCTGTTTCTTGGAGAGATGTATTCCATGGCTCATCGGCATGAGTCCTCTTTTGGAATCTTCCATGCTAAATCTCTTTAGCATTGCATCAATGTACGTTCCTTGGGATAAACCAAGCATCCTTTTAGATCTATCTCTATAGATCTTTATCCCCAAAATATAGGATGCTTCTCCCAAGTCCTTCATGGAGAAGTGTTTAGATAACCAGATTTTAATTGATTGTAGCATAGGAATGTCATTCCCTATCAGTAATATATCATCAACATATAATACAAGGAATGAAACTGCGCTCCCACTAACCTTCTTGTACACACATGGTTCATCGTCATTTTTGATAAAATCAAACTCTTTGATTGTCTCATCAAAGCGAATGTTCCATCTACGAGAAGCTTGCTTCAATCCATAAATGGATCGTTGCAGCTAACAGACTTGATTTATTCCAACCTTTGAAACAAATCCCTCTGGCTGTGTCATATACACATCCTCCTCAAGTTTCCCATTGAGGAAGGCCGTTTTCACGTCCATCTGCCAGATCTCATAGTCGTTATAAGCTGCAATCGCAAGCAAAATCCGAATGGACTTGAGCATAGCTACTGGTGAAAAGGTTTCATCATAATCAACTCCTTGTCTTTGTTTGAAACCTTTTGCAACCAGTCGGGCCTTATAGGTCTCCACCTTGCCGTCCGCTCCAGTCTTTCTTTTAAAGACCCATTTACACCCAATAGGCTTAATGCCTTCAGGTGGTGAAACCAAAGTCCATACTTTGTTTTCATACATGGAGTCCATTTCGAATTTCATGGCTTCAAGCCATTTCCCTGAGTGTTTATTACTCATGGCCTGTTCATAATTCAATGGATCATCATCATTCATGATGCGTACCTCATCGTCATCCTCTACAACGAATCCATACCTCTCAGGTATCTTCGGTACTCTTCCAGATTTACGAACAGGGTGTGGTATAGTAGGTTCTTCTACTTGGTCAGGTACCTGACTTTGATCCGTGGTAATTTGTGGTTCTTGAGCTTCTTCAAGATATATCTTACTCCCACTGACCCCTTCATGGATAAACTCCTTTTCCAAGAAGGCAGCATGTTTCGCAACAAACACCTTTTGATCAGTTGGATGATAGAAATAATACCCTACAATTTCTTTAGGGTATCCCACAAATCTACACTTTTTGGATTTAGTCTGTAGCTTATCATGTTCAAACTTTTTGACATAAGCTGGACAACCCCAAGTCTTAACATGCTTAAGATTTGGTTTCCTTCCCTTCCACATCTCATATGGAGTCTTTGGGGCGGATTTAGTAGGTACCTTGTTAAGTAGGTATGCAGCCGTTTCTAGGGCATATCCCCAGAAGGAAATTGGAAGGTCGGTAAAACTCATCATGGATCGAACCATGTCTAACAGTGTTCGATTTCTCCTTTCAGATACTCCATTTAACTGTGGTGTACCTGGAGGAGTCCATTGTGAGATTATACCATTTTCTTTGAGACAATTGAGAAACTCACTGCTTAAGTATTCTCCGCCTCGATCTGATCGAAGTATCTTTATACTCTTGCCCGTTTGTTTCTCTACTTCACTTCTGAACTCTTTGAACTTTTCAAATGATTCTGACTTGTATTTCATTAAATACACATATCCAAATCTTGAGTGATCATCAGTGAAAGTAATAAAATAAGAATACCCACCCCGTGCACTTGTTGTCATAGGCCCACAAACGTCTGTGTGAATCAATGTCAACAACTCTGTAACTCTTTCTCCTCTTCCACTAAAAGGAGATTTAGTCATTTTACCCATGAGACAAGATTCACAAGTTGGATATGATTCATAATCAGATAGCTCGAGGAGCCCATCTTTATGCAACTTGGATAATCTTGTTTCATTGATATGACCGAGTCTACAGTGCCACATGTAGGTATAATTAATATCATCTCTTTTCCTTTTCTTAGTTTGTTCAATTTGAAATATATTTTCTTGTAAGTCAAGTGTATAAAGTCCATTTCGCAAATTTCCAATACCATATAAAATATCGTCTTTATAAATAGAACAACTATTGTTCTTTATAACAACGTTAAATCCTTCCATATCCAATACAGAAATTGAAATAATATTTTTAATAATATTCGGAACATAATAACAATTATTAAGATAAATGGACTTGCCCGAAGGCATTGCTAAATAATAAGTTCCTACAGCTAATGCAGCAACCTTTGCTCCATTCCCTACTCGTAGGATCACCTCATCATTGTTCAGCTTTCTACTTCTGACCAGTCCCTTCACATTATTACATATGTGAGAACCACAGCCGGTATCCAATACCCAAGTAGAATTTTGACTTTCTGAAAAATTAATTTCAATCATGAACAAACCTTGATTGGAAGTCGAAGCTTCTCCAAGCTTCTTGTCTGCCAGAAACTTCTTGCAGTTTTTCTTCCAATGACCCGGCTCGTTGCAATGGAAGCACATTCCTTTGCTAGCTGGATCAGATTTCTTTTGTTCCTTTATGTTCACCTTGCCCTTGGTCATCCGAGATCGGAAGAGCTCCTTAGATATCTCATATCTAGCAGTCCTACTTTGTTCACCATACAACTCCTTGAGGTGAATCAACATAGTAGGAGCATCCATGTTTTCTTGCTGACGCTGAAGCTCGTTATTCATGGATGCGAGCATGATGCATTGAGCTACAGATGCATCATCTTGCCACTTTACAATGGTGGCAATCTCTTCCTCAGAGGTTGTTTCTGGAACAGTTCCAGGGACATGTGAGTTTAGGACATAAGAAATCTTTTCAGTAGTGAGAACTATTCTCAGATTTCTTGGCCAGTCCGTATAATTCGGCCCGGTAAGCTTATTAGCATCAAGTATGCTTCGCAGTGAAATTAGTGATTTTGACATTTTTAAAATTCTGCATGTGAAAAACAACATTTTAGCAAACATTCATTTTATTAATTTTGCATACCAAAATAAATTTAGGTCCTTATTTTAAATTGGTATCTCCCACTATTTTTATCAAACTATATTACCCTCACTTATATAGTTCGGCAACATCTAATTAAAAATTTGCTAGTGAGAATAAGGATCCCATTTCAAATGTATATAACCTTGTGGATAGCACAACAAGCGATATACAAATAAATAGGTAGACAACTCTTGTCAATTACAACACTATATAACTCCTTTTATTTTGCCTCTTAAATCATAATGGTCAAGTGTGTGCACATCCGAACTAAAATGATTTAAGTTAAGTCCAGCCTAGCACTTCCATAAATTCAAAAAAGAAAAATGTTCGTCCTTGTGGATAGCACAACAAGACTAGATCGTTCAATTTTCTTGATAAGCATCAAATGCGATTAATTAACATCTTAAATACGCAATACTCGCCTTGTGGATAGCACAACAAGCTCATATTAAATATTTAATACTCTATTAATTTATCATGCTAGAAGGCGACGTTCGATATTCCAAATATCATTTGAACGCTTCGGACTTAATATTATTTCTTTGAGGGGTTTGTTATTATTTGTCTCATCTTGTTTAGCGCGCATGCACATATATATATAAAATACGCGTCATTTTATTAAACATGCGAAGCATGTTTGCATAAAATATAATATATATAATATTTAGCATGCAATATAGAATATTATATTCTACCCGGATTGATTATGGACTTTTATTCTAGTTTGGTTCACTAGAGCCACCAAGTGAACCAAAAGGTCAAACCTAGGAGTGCAAGAATTTAAATTTAAATATAACTATTACATTTAAACACGGGCTCCATACAAACGGGTCTTCACGCGCTCCTTGCTCCTTGGTCTCCAATTTCTTCAAGATAATTCTAACTATTCTTATTACATTAAACTATTTAATTTAAATAGAAACCTTGATCAACAGTCAAGGGGAAGTACATAGGAGGGAGATAGAATTTTACATCAAGAAAAAAAAAATTAGAGAAGACGAGGTACGCAGACCCCATTTAATAAAACCCATTCATTCAAGCATTCAACTAAAATAAAATCCAATCACATTGGTCAAATAGTCCATAATCAATCCCCATTTATTTTCATACATATCACCATATATATCAATAAATAAATATTCATCTCATGAATTAAAACATTCCATATATATATGAGTATCATTTAATGGGCAATTTTAAATTGCATGAAATCCAATTTCAAGATTAAAATAAACTCTTTATTTTAATTATAAAATTATTTAGAATATAATATATAAATATATCATATTTATTTTTTTAAAAAAAAATCACCTTCTTTTATTAAAAGAGTCCTGCATGTTTATTAAAAAAGTCCTTTCCTGATGGGTCACCTTCTTTTTGGAGTAAGAAAGAGACAACACCTTTTCTTTGCAGAATTCAAGATTAGCATCAAAAAAAAATTGTGATTCGTCCCAAAAAAAGTCTTTTTTTTTTCTTTTTTTTTTTTAAAAAAAAAAATATAATTTTATACAATAAAATTATGCCCAATAAATTATTTTAAATACATACCCATATGTATATGAAATCAAAAATAAATTAATAATTGCATAAAGATTTGGCTCTGATACCACTGTTGGGTTTGTACGAAATCGTGATGCAATCAAATTGCAAAAAATTAGCGGAAGCATGGTATATCAGAGTTTAAAAAATTTCTACAAAACCATTACCCGGATCATCCTTTATGCAAATTATTAATTTAAAACGATAAATAAGAAGTTATGGAATCATACCCTTGTAGAACGAAGCTTCCACAGGTACTAGTTCAACTCCTTGTTCTTCGTGATCTCCTTGAATTTCCGGGTTAGATTCCTTCCTTTGATCAACGTTAGCCACCCAAGTGTTTGGCCTCTAGAGGTGATCCACCAAGGAAGATGAATTATCAAGAAGGAGGGTGTTTGGCTTAACCTTAGTTTTCTATCCTCTATAGAAAAGGAGTACTCTCCAACAATTGAAATTGCATCAATCTAATATCTATTATAAGACTTCTCTTATATAGACATTGGTCAACCCTTCTAATCCTATTAGACATGGGATTTCTTTTAATTAATTAAACTCCTTTAATTAATTTAGGCTTCCCACCACATGGGAATAATTAATTAAATTCATTTAATTAATTTGTCTCCTAATCTTATTAGGAATAAATGAGAGTACTAAATATTAAATTAATTACTAAACTCCTTTAGAAATTAAAATAATAATAATTGTAATAATATTAATAAGACTCCTCTTATTAATTTATATTTAATATTTCCAAAATATTAAATAATAAACATTAAGCTATTTAATTTATTCTATCACCATAGATTAAATTAATTATACTTAATGCATTATTACGATTATGCCATTACCTTCTTAAATAATTATTCTTCCTTTTATGGTGTGACCCTTTAGGTTCTCCATATTAAACCGGTTGTGAATAAATCAATTAAAATAATTTTAATCTTATTTAAATAAATAAATTAAACTAATAATTTATTTAAATAAATAATATTTATTCTACAATAGGGATAAGCCTCCCTAGCGATCAACGACTTTCCAGATAATATAGATTTCAACATTAATCATAAAAGAACCTGTGAGTTAATAGTTACCATACAATTCAATCCTTCCACCATACAATGTCCCAATTAAATATAAGACATGGATTTACTGTCAAGTCTTATTTTATTTAATTATATGTATTTCGATTAGAAAATGCACAACTCCAAATAATGCAAATTAAAAACTCCTTTCTAATTTCATTTCACCTTGGCCAAGGATTCCTGGGTTGTCATTTAACGAATCACATGGGACATATCTCCTCTTTTACTAGAGGTGGTAGATTCTTTATTGATCATTCATTATCTCCATATGTAACTCATTATACCCAAGCATACCCTATATATGCCTTAAAAGGTCTTAAGGAATAAGTCAAAGTATAATTTGTTACATACAAGATACTATGATGATCTCAAGTCCAAGGATCACTTGTACTACTATCACATTAGGAATTCCTATTGACATGCGAGTAAAACTCCATTAGGTATTCCATAGCGAATCACGTTCAGTGAACTTATTCTTCAATAAGCACCTACATACTTGCTTTAGTGTCTCCACACAAATGATCATGAGATCAATCATCCTCATCCAATGAGCAAGCAACATATGTACCAATCTATCCGGATTTACTAATCCCCTTTTTAGTAATCCCACGATTGGGAACTATTTAAGTTTTAAAACTTTTTAAGAATTTAGATCTCATTAGCATGATCATCATCATGATTCTAAAAGCATTGCTTAAAACTATGGGTTATTTACATATTATAAAAACAGCAACATGTAGATAATTAAATGCCTGTAATAAATGAATATTTCATTAATAAATAAATAAGATTGTTTACAAAGTACGTGCTTTATCATCATACATGATTGGCTTGTATGCACACTACTATCAGGATGATGGTACTTTCAGAATTTGATATCAAGTGTGTAACACCAAAGGTAATCAAATGGTTGGCCTTGGCTGACCTACTCGCTCAATTGCCAAATGGATTATATGAACCTCCCTCCGAGGATCTTCTAGGAGGAGAAGTGGAAGCAATTGATGTAGTGGATGAAGACTCGGAATGGTGGAGTTTGGCTTTTGACGGGTCGTCTGTAAAAGGGAAAGGAGGAATAGGAGTGGTGTTGACCACCAAAGAAGGAAAAAAAGTGGCCTTGTCATACAAATTGGATTTACCTTGCACGATCAATGAAGCAGAATATGAGGCGTTCATATTGGGATTGTTGGTGGCTCGAGAGTTGGGAGCCAAACGTCTTAAAGTAAGGGGAGATTCAAATCTGATAGTGTAACAAATAAGAGGTCAATTTGCAGTGAAGGAACCTATCTTGGCACCATATCGAATTGTAGCATAAAAAGTGATGGAGGCTTTCAGGAAGGTTGTGATTGAGTATGTGCCAACATAACAAAATAAACAATCTGATGCATTAGCCACAGTAGCATCTAGGGTGTACGCCCAAGGAGAAGACTTGGATGTGAAGGTAATAAAGAGAACCCTCCCAACCACGGTGCTAGAAATATTCCCCAAAGATATGACAGATGATTGGAGACATGACATCTCCCATTAATTGCAAATAAAAGAAGGGACAATATCACCAGTGGAACTTTAGAAATATAATATTATCAAACGAGTCTTAGAATATACAAAAACAGATGATGTATTGACACGATACTTGGGGAAGCATAAAGAAAATAGAGTTTTATATCAGGTGCATGAAGAAAATTATGGATTGACAGATATTGGGTTATACATGAGGTTGCAACGCCAAGGGTATTATTGGTAGAAGGAAGCAGATGCATTTTAATGACAGTGTCTTTCGTACCAAGAATACCCTAGGGCGGAGGAATGCGCCTTTATCGATGACATAGAGGATTAGAGAATCCCATATGTGGAGTTTTTATAAAGTGACAGTCTTCCTACCAAAAAGAAGGACATAGTTATAATAAATAAGAAATCACTACGATTCTTCTTACAAAACAGAGAATTGTTTAGAAGAGGGTTCAACGGAAAACCCTTACGGTGTTTGGAGTTAGGAGAAGCCAAAGATTTGGTCTATTAAATGCACAAAGATGAACACCAATAGGGAGCCAAGTTGTACAAACATATTATTGATCACAGTTACTACTGGCCTAAGATGGAAGGATATTGCTTAGACTTCGTCAAGAAATGTCATATTTGCCAAATCCATGGGAACTTGATTCATGCTCCTTTAGTGGACTTGTGAATTACAACAACACCGTGACCTTTTCATACATGGGGAATGGATCTTATAGGTCTTATTCATCCAAATTCAAAAGGCAGCATATGAATTTTGACCGTCACTGAGATGTATACAAAATGTGTAGAGGAAATCCCTTTAGAAAGGGCTACGGGGTCGATAGTGGCAAATTTCATTAAGCAATATATCATTTGTCATTTTGGGATCTCAAAGATCATTTTATCAGATAATGGAACTCCCTTTATCAATAGGGACATCAAAAGTCTGATGGAAAGATACAGGGTGAAGCACAAAAAATCATCACCCTACTACCCGAAAGGCAATGGACAAGCATAGACCACAAACAAAACCCTGATCAAGATTTTATCAAAAACCCTAGATAATCATCCGAAAACATGGGCAGAGAAATTATCAATAACATTATAGGCATATCAAACTTCAAAAAGAGAGCCTACGGGTGAAACCCCATACACTTTGGTCTATGGTGAAGAAAATATCTTGCCCACCGAAATAGAAATCTCTTTGGCTAGGAATAGACTCTGAAGCTTAGTCGAGGAAGAGAATCGACCAGCTGCCTTAGAGGCCTTAGTTGACTTCCGAGATAAAGTCAAAAAAAAATTGGAATAGTATTATGAAAGACTACGACGAAAATACAATACCACAGTAGTACCACGACAAATTCTGGCGGGGGACTTGGTGCTCAAGACAACAAATCAAGTCATGAGGGGAACAACAACCACCAAATTCTACCCCAAATGGGAAGGACCATATAAGGTATGAAATGTCTCCAAAAGCACGTATTACAAAATATCTCGTGTGGGATCAAATAATATCTCAGGCCTACTAAACTTGAAATGGGTAAAGAAATATTACACATGAGATAGTCATCACAAAAAGTTACACTTTCAACTTCAAAAGTGATCGAGGCACCTGACTATAAGTCTTTGGACCCGATAAGTTATACTTTAAACTTTAAAAGTAATCGAGACACTTGAATTTAAGTCCTCGGAACCGACAAGTTAAACTTTTAACTTTAAAAATAATTAAAGCACTTGACTTGAAGTCCTCGGACCCAACAAGTTATACTTTCAACTTCAAAAGTAATCGAGGCACCTAACTTTAAGTCCTCAAACCCGACAAGTTACACTTTCAACTTTAAAAATGATCAAGGCACCTGAGTATAAGTCCTCAAACCCGAGAAAGTTACACTTTATCTCTAAAAGTGGCGAACATTATGTTTTCTCCGACAACATCAAGATTTATTATTCTTTTTATGTAATTCTGAAACGTTATACTTTTAGTTAAAAGCAACCTGATAATTAATAAAATGTCAAACTTTCACTTATGCTTAAATAATTTCTGGTTTTAAAAGTATGGATTTAAGTGTTGGTTTACGAGAAATCAAAAAAAATATGTTTTAATTAAAAAATTAATGTTTACTCATATATTATATATATTTTTGTTTTGGAGTATTATTTTGAATAACTTAGGATTCAATGTTAAACATTGGGTCTTAAGAAAAATTCAAGTTAAAGACAATCAATAATGCTAAAGAAACTCTATTCTAATAAATGAAATATCTATGAATGAGTTTTCGGATACAGAAAATGGAAAAAACTACAAAAATTCATGATCTAAAGGTCATGACATCAAACTGAAGAGGGGGAATAGTTAAAGCCTCCAAGTTAGCAATGGCAGTGTCCCGAGTTTTCACATTAGCGGCCCTCAGTCTCTTAACATCTCGGGTAGTTGAATCTAAATCCCGAAGCTGGGCGTTCAATTTTTTGTGGACTCTTAAAGATCTGAAAGCTGTATCAAAAACAAGTCATTCTCATCTTAACATAAAGTGACCTTTGAGCGTACTGTAAAAATACAAAAACTTAAACTAAGAAGATCCATCCTAGCATGAAAAAGAGACATATCAAAACCCACAACGGAGAAGTCGTTAACTTCACCGTTAAATCTCTCCAAGTCTTCTGCTCTCAAAGAATAAAGAGAAAGTCTATGCATCTCTAGAATAAGGCTCGCAAGTCGATCTAGAAAGAAGGTATGAACTGGGGACATGTGAATAATCAGTCGGTCAAGTATATGCGGGAATCGAGCTAGAAGACGCTCGAGACTTTTCTGGCAGGAATAAGAAATCTGAAAACCCCTCCAAAGAACAAGACCTCCAATTGGATTGAAGGAAAATCTTAGCAAGAGCCACTTTGGAGGCAACCATAGCATTTATAGAGGCACGAGCTGTAGGAATTGGTGATTACGAGATGACTGGTGACTCCATGAGACCCTGGATGTTAGGTAGATAGCCATGGTCACTACAAGGCGAAGTATTATAATAAGGATGGAGATAATCAAATAAGGCAAGCGCCTTAAAGGGCAAAGGCACATCCTTCATTTTTTCAACCTGAAAAGGAAAAATAACATCATAATAAATTATGAAGAAAGGAGAAAAACTTAAAAGGCAAGTGTACACTAGATAAAGAAAATACTCACAGGGTAGCCAATCGAGAAAGTGTCGGGAGACGCCCTACCCAAAGATTTAAGGACTATACCCTCCATATCAAGTGCAACCTCGAAAGAATCCTTCCGAGGAGGATGAAAATTAGCAACAGGTCCTGTAGGATTCTCCCTCGAGGAAAAAGGAGTTATGACCACAAGATCATCAACATCAACATTAGTCTCACCAATATTGTTGATGATGTCATGAAGAAAAGCGGTAGGAGAATGTGACGAGGGAGATGTACCACAAATAGCAGGACTCGAGTCTATGTAAGATAAAGAATCTATAGCCTTGAGACTGATACAAACATCACGTGATGAAGAGGACTCAATAGTAATAGTGGTAGTACAAGAAGGTTAACAAGTAATGGAAGCCACCGCCTCACGAGCAAAAAACCCACTAGGGGCATTATCATCATCCACTTCCTCATCTTCCTTGACAATATAAAAAGCAAGGAACGAATAACATAAGGAAAAATGAAAGAAAATATGTAAATGATGAAAGGCATAAATAAAAAGTATAAAAAGTTTACCACAAGCTTTCGACGTCTCTTGACCGGATCTTTAGTTGTCGGTAAACTAGTGTTAGCATTATCATGAGGATGTTTAGCCAAAGGCTTCAAGATAATGGTTGTTTTGTTTGAAGATCACCTAATAACAAAATGACCAACTGGGCCCATGGAAGAATTTGCAGGGGAACCACCTTTGCAACAATACTGGTGGGTGCTTCCACTCTAGAACGAGTAACTCTCATCTCCTCGATGGCAGCGGATCCTTGGGGAGGAACTGGAGTAAAAGGTATCTGAGATGTTCGGGAGGAGAAGCTGGCAACAAATAAATTATATTATCATCTTACTTCATTTTAAGGTTTATTAGCTAGTAGTTGAGCTCACCAGTAATATATCACCCTTTTTGAGAATCATCTGGTATGACGAAAGTAAAAGAGTTATAAAGAGAAGTCAAAGGTCTCAGAAGCTCCCATGTAAATGAGGGGGAGGTGGAGATAACATTGAGGAGAACACTCTGGTAATTCCCCTATTCAGAGCGACCAAAAGGTTGATCCTGGTCAAATCCGAACTGCCTCGTGACTCTATAAAGAAAGTAAAGTACGGTGCCAAGCTTGTTATATCCTCAATGAAATATGGAAGTTCCACAGCTTAATAGAGTATGAACCAAGAAAGTGAAGACTCGTTCAATTCCTTAACACTCGAGAAAGAACGAAAGTCGTTCCTATAGAAGTGAGGTAGTGAAACAGGAAAAGTCATCAATATAAATTCGCAAATTCGAAGTAGCCTTGTGATCAATCCAGCGAGCGGTGTGGGGAAAAATGTTGGGCGATGATAAAGGGGTGGGTATTTCTTCTTCTTCTTAGAAAAGTGCACAAAATTATAATGACTCCAAAGGCGCTCGAAGAAGAAGATATAAAGAAAGGAGCTTGGAACGAAGCAATTCACGTTATACATGGATAAATGAGAAAAATGTTGATAAGCAAAAAAAAAAGAAGAAAGGTGAAGTAAGAAAGATAGTTGATACAAAAAAATGATTGAAACCGAAAATGGGTACCTTCCGATGGATTCCCTCGTGGCGAGGACAGTCTCATCCAAGCGAAGATACAAGGTCCCCAAGAAGAAAGGAGCAAAAGAACCTCCCCGAGATAACAAAGTCATTAAACTAAACATACGGGTCGAGGAACTGTCTATGGGTAAGTTGGGGAAGATAAATCGGTACAACTGCATAGCTAGATAAGCTGCTAGAGAAAAATGACAAGACTCCTCATGAAGAGCGATAACAGACTTACTGTAAATCGAACTATTCTAGTGGACATTATTGTAATCCCGGAAGAAGTAGTGTACCCAAAATAGCCAGGAAGTCTTCTGTCGATTGGAGGTCTCGAAGTCTGAAAGGATTGTATCACCCTGAAACAGCGAGGTGTAATTAGAAGCCCGTCTGAAGGCTTTTTTCAAGTAGACAACACACTCGGAATCCCTAGGGGATAGGCTGGATGGATCACAAGAAGCCGAAGAAGCAACAGGAAGGCTATAAGATATAGTTCAGAATAAATACATAACCTAAGAAAAATGAGGATGAATGAACGAAAGAAAAGAGAGACTTACTGGTAAATGACATAAACATCCTCTATAGGAAGGGTGAACTCCCCCTAAATAGTTACAAATGTGGATGTAGAGGAGCACCATAGTGAAATTAATAGGGTAAGGGCATCATGGTCCTGTTGGATACTAAGATCCCTACATAGTTGAATGCAACGCAGAAATCCAACTTCCTCTAGTTTCTTCACATAACCAGAATTTCTGAGGATCTCGTTAGTCTAATGTTACCATCCTAGAAAGAGATTGGATGAGTCGGACAGGTAGCGAACGAGACTGAAAGGGTACTCATGCTTTTTGATGCACATACGGAGAATGTGAGCAGAGCAGGGGAAGATGTCTGTACTTTTGCCAGCTGCAACATATATAAATAAACCCTCTTTCTCTAGTGGAGGAAAAGTTGCACATTCATAATTCTTTGCTTGCTCCCAGAAAACTTAAAAAGAACCATAGAAGGGAGCTTTTCCCCACTTGCTGAGAAAGGGGATTTCTTTAGTAGTTTTCGGGTCTGCGGAATGTTCGCTTGAATTTGCATGAGAATTCTAAGGAACAAGAAAAGAAAATGAAAACCATTTGAAATTAAGTGTTTACCATGACAAGAAAGAAGGTATAAGACTCAAATGAGAAAACTTGGCCCGATAAAAAAAGAGAGATTAAGAACACCTGAAAAAAAGAAGGAACAAAGTCAATAAAGCTAGAAATCCTATTTACACAAAAAATAATTAAATTACAAAATAGTTCGAGTAAACCAAAAACTGGGAAAAAAACTTCAGACGATCCAAACATATGTTTCTGAGTCTTTTTTGAGCTTTTAACGGTGTCCTTCATGTCCAAGGGCGATAATTCTTGTAGGGCTCATCGTAAGCTTCGATTTGATATATTCTAGGCCCCGTAACTATAAACGGATCAAAAGCTATGATTAAAATTGCGACAACCCTTCTTAGACTTGGTTTTCTTTCATTTTCTAATTCGAACTGTGTCATGTAGCCACCCTAGGTTTCTTCCCCCTAGGGTTCAGCCACCTAGGGTGGTCCTATTGTAGTGCATTGCTTCTTTCGTGGTTCGTTGTTTGATTGTTAGAGCAAAGCCTCGCTTTGAATTCCCAAAAGCATCAATCTTTCTTTATTATCCGAGGAAAAAAACCAAGATATAGTCAAGGTAATATGGTTAGTAAAACAAAAGAAAGATTGAAGTTGCCTAAAAGAAGAAACAAGAAAGAGCACAAACATAAGAAGCCATTCAAATAAAAGGGTAGAGGAAGAGAGAAAAAATATAAAGGATGAGGCCAAAGCCCCTAGGTTCGGCCCCCCTAGGTTCGGCCCCCCTGGGTTCGTCCCCCATAGGGTTCAGCCACCTATGAAGCTCTCCCCTCTTACCTTTGATTTCTCCTTGCTCGTGGAATCAACTGGTCAGAATGAATGTTTCTTCATCGCGAAAAAAAATTATGGCCTTCTTTGAGAATATTCGAAGAAAAAGCCAAAATCCTGTTAAGGTGAGATGGCCTAGAAAATAAGGATTACAATTACCTGAAAAGAGAAATAGATGAAGTGAATCAAGAAGAATCCAAAGGAACCATGCAATTAAACAAGAAGAGGAATAGAAAAATGAAAACGGAAGAAAGTAGTGCAGCCCTTTGGGTTCGACCACCTAGGGGAATGAACTCTTCTCTTACCTTTCGTTTGATCGGATTGAACAACGCATGCTTGATGTCTTCTCGATGACTTCCTGATTTTAAAAAGGAGAGAAATTTCAAGAGAGAGCAAGATGAAAAGGAATATTATAAGTAACTTGGGAGGGATATATATAGTTCCCCAAGTATGCTTACAACAAATATGGAAACAATCATTCCATTCCTAATGAGAGCAGGATTTAATTTCATTTCCAAAATAGAAGAATATTTGATTCCCTTCTAAATAAAAAAAAGGAAAGATCTTGTTTCCAAAATAAAATAAGGAAAATATTTGATTTGATTTCCAAATAAAAATTAGGATAGATTCGATTTCCAAAATACAAATTCTATAAAATAAGATTTTATTTTATTTGGTAATATTTAATTTCCAAGATTTAATTTAGTTTTCAAGATTGGATTTTATTCGGTAATATATGATTTTCAAATTTATTTATCTTATTTTAATTTCCAAAAGATAAGGAAACAAATATTGAGCAAGATTTGGAAGGATTTTATAGAAGATTTTCCAAGATATCCTAGGAAGAGCTCCTCTAGGGCTCGACCCCTAGGGTTCCACCCTTAAGGTTCGGCCCCCTAGAGGTTCCCTCTTTTAGGATCCCGTTTTCAAGCCTTGCAAAGATCGAGCTTTGCAGATTGATCAAAGATTTAAAGCATAACTCAGAGATTTGAAGTATTTTGCATGATCGTTACTCCAAGGACGCGACTCACGTGCAGGGGGCAAATGTGGGCCTAAGTGCAAATTAGGGTTCACATATAACCTAAAATGAATTAAATAAATGACGAAAAAGACAGAAGTAAATGAACAAGACCGCAATTAATGAATGAATCATTAAATATTGAGCAAAAAGGGAAAACCCTAGGATTTTGGTCCCCTAGGGCTCGACCACCCCAAGGTGGGCCCTCCTCAAAGTAATAATGGAAAATTTTCTTTTTTGACTTGTCTTGGTTTGAAATACAGAAACAAAATAAGAAAAACGGACAAAAGAATGAATAAAGAAGACAAAATGTCCTCTTAGGCCCCCTAGGCGCCCTAGGGTTCGGCCCCCTAGGGCCCACAGAAAGAAACTAAATCTTGTGAAGCTCCAAGAAATGGTTAAACTTAGAATCTCCATAACAAGAAGAACTTCTCACAAGACCAAGAATCATGACAAAATGATGAAAACCGATCAAAAAAGGCCGAAACGAACGAAAAGTGCCAAATGAGGAATAAACCTAGGGTTCGGCCTACCTTATGGCGTGGCCTCCCATGTCCCGTGCTGAGTTATTTATAAGGTTTTCCGATGAAAATATTCTTAGATAAAGAAGGAAGAGCGGTAAAGCATGGGTTGAGTAACAAGAACCTTGAAATATGGGACCTAAGAAGGGCCTCCATGAGTCCCCAGATAGAAGGCTTATGGAGACAACTCATTTCGGGAATTAATTGAGGGATTGGATCGGTGGCTAGAAGGACATGACGATTTGGACATTACTCTGGTGATTAAAGATATTTCTGAAATTTTCTCTAAGGTCACGTGCCAGACACGTGACCGTTTTCCAAGAAACCTTATAAACATTCCTTTCATTCCATTTGCGGCGGCGGCGGCGGCGGGGGGAGGGGGTGGGGACTTTTGGAAAACCTGGAGATTAACATATTCTCTCTCAACTCCAAGTACACATTAAGGCTCTCTGAATCCTAGATACTCTAGAAGGCTCTTGGATCGTAGGAGTTCTGTCATATATTACTAGCGTAATTGTCTATCTGTTCTTCTCCCCTCTTCAATTCATCAATCAATATTGTACTCGGTGTGGATTTCTCTCCTGCTCAACCATCACGTAACCCTAACCCTAGCAATGTACGATTTCCTTTGCCCACAAATAGCATATAGATAATACAAATTACATACTTATAATAATACATTCAAATTATATATAATAACTAAAAGAGGAATTTATAATTAAGTTATTTTAATAAATAAAAAAGATAAGTTGTGTCTGGCACGGGTTCATGCTTGTTATATATAAGGTATTGATGTAGATATACTAATATCAATCTATGTATTCATAGAGTAACTCACATTATATGGTATATATGTACCAAGTTGTTTTTCACTTTAATTAAGTCTTTTGTTTTGTTTTTACTAAACTATCTACTAGAATATTGTGGTTAATTTGCTAAGTTAATCTTAAGAAAAAAAGTGTATAGGTTTTATTTTATTTAAAAAAAATACAAGATCAATATTAATTTTTAAAAAATAATTTGAATCATTTATAATTCAAAATTGATATGAATTCATATAATTTTTTTTAATATTGTTATGAATATTATTAGCTAGCTAAAACTTAAAATGTATTGTCTCTAAACTTAAATGAATAATGTCATTCATTTTAAATTTGATTTTTTAAATAAATTAACTCAGTCAATAATGTATTTTTTTATAGATTAAACCATGTGTCAAACTGAATTATTCAGGCAAAAAATTATAAGATATATATATATATATATATATATATATATATATATATATATATATATATATATATATAAAATCCTTCATTTAATCTTCATAATTATATGGAATCTTCATCGAAGAAAATATAATTCCGTAATCAACATACAACCAAAATGGCACGAAAGTATTGGAAAAGTACTTCAAATTTAGGATGTTTATATATTTTTACTAAAAAGTGAGAATTAAAGTTATTTAATTTTATACTATTATAAATAATAGTATATTTTTAGATGACAAAATCTAACCTCAATAATAATACAACAAAACATACAAAATTAATATAACATGTGCATCGCACGGGATTTCATGCTAGCCAGCTACAAATAGTGTAAAACTATCGGACAAGTATTTAGGATGTGGTTCATTGGCACTTCTGTCCCTCTAAGTTGTCACCTACTTTTAAAGTGGTCCCTAAAGTACCATTTTCGTCAGTTAAGTCTTTAAAGTGATATTTTTTTGGCGTTTCTGTTCTTCCAACCCATTTTGACCTCAACCCGATCCATTTTAACCCAACCCGACCCAATTTGATCAAACTCAAATTTTTAATATTTTAAAATATAATATTATTTTTAAAATAAGTTTAAAATAAAAATTATATTTAATATTTTAAAATAAATTATTATTTTTAAAATAATAATTATTTTTAAAAATATTATTTTTAAAATTTATAAAAATTTATTTTTTTAAAAAAAATTAAATAATAATTGTATTTAATATTTTAAAATAAAAAATATTTTGTAAATAATTATTATTTTTAAAATTTTAAAAGAAAATATTTTTTTAAAATAATAATTATATTTAATATTTTAAAATAATATATATATTTCTATTTAAAATAAAATATTATTTTTAAAAATTTATAAAGATAATTATTATTCTAAGGAAAAATATTAGAAATTTTTATTTTTTTCAAAAATGAGTCAAGTTTCAAAAAATATAGATTCAAAAAAATACATAGAATATAAAAATTTATTTTTAAAAAAATAATGTATATTTTTCATTTTTATGTAAAAATTTATTTTCAGAAAAAAAGTTAATATCTCTTTTTTTATTATATGTATTCTTAATATTAGAATTTTTAAAAATAAAAACTAAAAAAAGAAATTAAAATACAAAAAAAAGTAAAAGATTAAAAATATGATTCAATATTTTTTAAAATAAATAAATATTTAAAAAAAATAATTAAAATTTTCAAGAAATTTTTGTTGAAAAATTTAAAAACTTTAGGGATTCAATCTTAATTATTTCTAAAAAAAATTCATGAAAATAATTATAATTTTTTTAAAAAAAAATTATTTATTTTAAAAAAAAATTGAATCAACTTTTTTTATTTATCTTTTACTATTTTTATAATAAATATAATAATGAAAGAGATATTAACTTTTTTTCTGAAAATAATTTTTTACATAAAAAATAAAAAAAATATACTTTATTTTTTAAAAAATTAATTTTTATTTTCTATGTATTTTTTTGAATCTATATTTTATGAAACTTTACTCATTTTTGAAAAAAATAAAAGTTTCTAATATTTTTTCCTTAGAATAATAATTATCTTTATAAATTTATAAAAATAATTTTTTATTTTAAATAAAAATATATATATTATTTTAAAATATTAAATATAATTATTATCTTAAAAATAATATTTTCTTTTAAAATTTTAAAAATAATAATTATTTACAAAATATTTTTTATTTTAAAATATTAAATACAATTATTATTTAAAAATTTTTAAATATTAAAAATTAATTTTTTTTAAATACTTATTATTTTAAAAATAATAATTTATTTTAAAATATTAAATATTATTTTTTAAAATGTTAAATATACTTATTATTTTAAACTTATTTTAAAAATAATATTATATTTTAAAATATTAAAATTTTGAGTTGGGTCAAACTAGGTCGGGTTGGGTTAAAATGGGTCGGGTTGAGGTCAAAATGGGTTGGAGGAACGGAAACGCCAACAAAATATCACTTTAAGGACCTAACTGACGAAAATAGTACTTTAGGGACCACTTTGAAAGTGGGTGACAACTTGGAGGGACAGAAGTGCCAATCAGCCTTAGAATGTCAATGTAGATAATGCTAAGTTAGGTCAACATGATTATTTGATTGATAGCCTTTTCAATTATGGGTTCTCGAAACATTATCCTCACGTTAACGCTCTGTTTCTGAGTTTTAAAATTGACAGAAAAAAGAAGAAGAAAAGAACGGAAAATTTAAGTTTTCTTTTCAATTTCTATGTTTATGAGTTTTTTAATAAACGAAAAAGAAAAGAAAGGGATAGAAAACTTGGCCACTTTTCCTCCCAAAGTTTTTCGTCCAAAATTGGCCTGATTTGGACGGAAAAGAAATTGGAATAAGTAATATTTTTATAATTCCCATATTATCCTCAACTTTTAATATGATAAATTTTAAATTACAACACATGTTCCCAATTTGTTTTCATAAGAAAGAGATTTTTTGACGCGAACGACTTCTTTGTTACCGCGAACGATTCAGATACATGCATTTGCTTTATACTATAGTAATAGTATTTATATAGTTTCTATACATGTAACATTATTCATGAAAGTTTATAGATCCACGTTCATTACATGTTGTATTTGTAATATATGTAATTTGAACCCTCTAAATTTCTTGTGCAGCATAAAATTTATAATAATATAGATTATGTTTAATGACTTTTGAGTATGGTATGACAATAATTTTGTAGGAGCAGTTTTTGTTTAACATTTATTTGGATATTTGTATTCGATTATGGATTATTTTTTTCTTTGATTAAATTTATCTTGCATATTTTTATTCATGATTCAATAAGTTATAATTAATAGAATGGTAAATTTGTAAAAGTGATATTTTTCTTTTCTTTTCATTGGAACTCGAAAACGCAAGAAAAGAAAATTTTTAATTTTCTATTCTTTTCTATTAAAAACTCAGAAACAATACAAATGAAAACGTCAAGTTTTCTATTCTTTTCTTTTCTGTTATAATTTAAGTTTTCTATTCTTTTCTTTTTCGTCCAAAACTTAAAAACATAGTGTAAAGGTAAATAAAAATATGACAATTGGCTGATTCATTAGCATTTATAGGAGGACAACTGGTCATAGGAGGACAACTGGTCACACAAGCAAACTAAAATGCTATCTAAATTAGGTAAGGGTTGACAGTTCAGAGACTATAAGTAGAAATTTATGCTCCCAATATTATTACTTAATCAAATTGTTGTTGGATATATATATATATATATATATATATATATATATAAATGAATGAAATAAAACCAATAGGTGTGACCTTTGGTTCATACCTTTTCAAAGGGATGTAACCTTTCAAAGGGATATAACTTTTCAACAGGATGTATCTTTTCAAAAGGATATAACCTTTCAAAGGGATGTAACCTTTCAAAGGAATGTATCTTTTCAAAAGGATGTAACCTTTCAAAAGGATATAACCTTTTGAAAGGATGTATATCTTCAAATGGGTATTTGAAAACCTATAAATAGGTTCCAAATCTACCCAAAACAAAAACTTCAACTTGAAATTCAATCCTTCTCAAGTTCTTAAAAATTAAATTCATTCCAAACATTCTAGCATTATCAATTTAGTTTTTTAGTAATTTTCATAGTTATTTGAGAGAGAATTCTGAGCATTATTTTGGTTCGTTGAGTATACTATTTGGAGTGCTACTATAGTATACGGTGTCATTGTATCTTGGGAGACAAGTGCTATCAACTCTGAGCACCAATACGGAGGGCATAATTGTCTTAAGGACATAGTACTTGTACTAGCCTTAACAACAATTTAAGATAAGTTAACAACAGTTATTAGCGGATCCGTTGACTAAAGGTTTGACTAGAGAGCAAGTAAAAATAACTTCGAGGGGAATGGGGTTAAAGCCTATAAACAAGGATCGTCATGAATGGAAACCCAACCTAGTTGATTGGAGATCCCAAGATCTAGGTTCAAAGGAACAACTAAATTGTGAACGATTCAACCAAATCACTATGAAGAAATTAATTTCTTCTACTCATTCCTATGATACGAGATAGTGATACCTGCAGCGATTACAGGATAAACTATGCTTTTAATGATTCTTAAATATTGATAAACAAGTGGAGTATAGCAGGATACTCTTATTAAGAATCACCTATGTGAGTGTGAACTAGGTCAATTCTATGAGAAGGATAAGGCTATATTTCTCTAAAGCACTCATAAATTCGAAATTGTCCGGGGCCAAAATGAACTAAAATCATGAGAACCAAATAATGTCTGGAAATATTATGTGTGAATTACCATTGTCTCGATTTACACAAACGATTGGACAGTTCAAGACATCACGTTCACTAGACAACCAGTAAACCCGATAGTCTTTCACAAGGGAAGGTTTAAAGCCACAAGCTACCTCTCTCGATATAGATGATTTCTAATACTGATACTCTCTCTAAGTCTGTCTGCATATTCATTTGCATTAATTTATCCAAATTTCATTCATGTGGGGGATTATTTGATATATATATATATATATATATATATATATATATATATAAATGAATGAAATAAAATCAATAGGTGTGACCTTTGGTTCATAACCTAATAAAACCAATAGGTGTGACCTTTGGTTCATACCTTTTCAAAGAGATGTAACCTTTCAAAGAAATGTATCTTTTCAAAGGAATGTAACCTTTCAAAGGAATGTATCTTTTCAAAAGGATGTAACCTTTCAAAAGGATGTAACCTTTCAAAAGGATGTAACCTTTTAAAATGATGTATATCTTCAAAGGGGTATTTGGAAACCTATAAATAGGTTACAAATCTACCCAAAACAAAAACTTCAACTTGAAATTCAATCCTTCTCAAGTTCTTACAAATTAAATTCATTCCAAGCATTCTAGCATTATCAGTTTAGTTTTCTAGTAATTTTCATAGTTATTTGAGAGAGAATTCTGAGCATTATTTTGGTTCGTTGAGTATACTATTTGGAGTGCTACTATAGTATACGGTGTCATTGTATCCTGGGAGACAAGTGCTATCAACTCTGAGCACCAATACGGAGGGCATAATTGTCTTAAGAACATAGTACTTGTACTAGCCTTGACAACAATTTGAGATAAGTTAATATATATATATATATATATATATATATATATATATATATATATAGTTTCCATTTTCAGATTAATAACAAATTGAATATTCTTATGTTTCCAATTTTAGAACAAGAAGAGCCATAATTATTATACTCCTATCTGGTCATAAGTGAGAAAAAAAGAAGAAGAAGATTAAAGTTATCACTTTTTAATCCATATATTTCGATTTCGAGTTCAAACACACTATATATATATACACACGGTTTTCTTCTCCAGCGAACCTTAAATAACGAAACAAGAACGAATCGGTTATAGCAACCGTATCCATTGTTATAGCATGCAAAGCCGACGATATAGTTATGACGACGGTTCGAACTATCACTACGAAAAAAATCGTTGTTATAGCCTGTTAACGCCTGATTTTGTACGCCTGGCGAAATCACCCAAAAGCACATGCCAAAACAACGCCAACGATTGATTATATCGTTGTGAAATCAAACCCACGAAATATACTCACATAAACATAAATAAAAGAAATATAAAGCATGAACACAAGAATTACGTGGAAACCCAATTGGGAAAAAATCACGGAGAGAGAGAGTAATCCACTATAATAATATTGGGAGTACAAGTTGTGTATTTGTGTAATATCGTGATATCTTGCTCTATGCTATGATCCCTCTATGTTGTATGATGACCTTGTAATTTCTCTCGTAATGTGTGATCTGATAATGAATGTCTTCATCCCTTGCTTGTAGCCGTATTTATAGAAGTCTCGTCCGTCCAAATCCTATTAGGAATAGGAGTCCTAGTCAGAATCCCCTTATAACTGCAATTGCTTCCTTCCCAAGTTAGATCTCCTTATCCTACTAAATAAGGAAACCCTAATCCTTCTCTAATAATGACTCTCCCAATAAAATACATAATAAACATATATGGGTCAACATTAAATCCGGCCCATTACATAGATAGGGCTACCCCATGGCTAAGCCCAAATATTCACGCCCCAACATTGCCCCCAGTCTCTTATTTATAAGGAACTTATAATAAGAGAGTATACAAATAGATTGGACTGCATCATGGCTAGACCTTAATAATCACAACCCAACATAGCCAATTCGTTCTTAATTTGCTATTTAAGATTTGTTGGAAAAAGAGAGCGTGTGTGTGTGTGTGTGTATATATATATATATATATATATATATATATATTCCGATTTCGAGTTCAAGTTACTTCAATACATGCTTTGAGTATATCACAAATTAAAGTGTTAAAGTGGATTAATGCACATTTGTCAAGAAATCTAGAAGAACTGCACAATTCTAGACTTGCATGGGCGCTTGAACTAGAAGACAGTCGAGAGAATCTTAAAAGCGAATTGTTATTTTTACGAGAAAACTTGATGTTTCAAAAATAATCATTTTTCATAATATTCATGACATAAATTAACTATTAAATTTATTTGTAAAATTGTTGAAATCCCATATTTGTATGTGACGAAAATTTCATTTTTCAATAAAAGTTTCAACTTACTGAAAGTCTCATCTATATTATAAAGCAGCACAACGCCACTGACATCATAGTTGGCATTAGTTTGTGACAATAATTTTTGTTCCTTTTTGCCTTTGTAAGTTTGGTTATATTTTTATTTTTTGTTCTCCTTTAATTTAAAATTTTTATATCTTCTTATTTAGTCTTACGAGTTTCATAAAATTCTTACTTTATCTTTGTACTAATTATACACATAATGCATGTGGCACCGGTGCTAGTAATACAATAACATGATATGAGAAACTATGAAACACATGTTAGATCTAGAGATGCAATCTTTTATGTAATATACTCCCTCTGTTCCTATTTAAATGCCGATAGAAGTCTTTGCATACTTATTAAGAAAATGATTGAAAATATTTTAACCGTCTAAAATATTCTTCATATGTGGTTATTTAAATTCCATTTTTACATTCAATGTTTATCTAATATCTTTTTTAAAAACTCATTTATTTTACCTACAAGGATATATTCTCTCTCCATACAATAGTTCACTCTTCACCTTTTTAAATCTCTTTCCTTATCTCCTTTTCTTACGTTTGAAAACCAGAGAAACCATATTCATTTTGGAAAAATTCTAATATATGTGAAAGTAAAAGGAATTCTATCTTTCCTGTCATTGTCTTGAACAAGTGTTCCTAATATACAACAATGATTAACGTAATTCTAGGCTAGGATAATTACAATTACAAGATATCAATCGCTACTAATTAGGAGAGCCAACTGCCAACTATACAAAAGATATGGTCAATCAATTTAAAAGATAATTATGGAAATTAACGTAAATAAATTTATATTCTATCACACCCCCGCAGTCTTAGCGGGAGGTTGTCGGACGCTGAGACTGTTCCGAAAATCATCAAATAATACGCGCGGAAGCCCTTTTGTAAAAATATCTGCGATTTGAGAACGAGACGGGACATGAAGGACACGCACCTCTCCTTTTTGTACCTTTTCACGAACAAAGTGGATGTCCATTTCAATATGTTTAGTGCGCTGATGTTCAACTGGATTCCCGGATAAATATATCGCACTAACATTATCACAATAGACCAAAGTTGCCTTTTGGATAGGACAATGAAGTTCAAGAAGAAGATTCCTAATCCAACAAGACTCAGAGACAACGTTAGCGACACCCCTATATTCAGCTTCGGCACTAGACTTGGATATTGTAGGTTGTCGCTTAGAAGACCAAGAGATGAGATTATCTCCGAGAAACACACAATAACCTGAGGTGGACCGTCTAGTATCAGGACATCCACCCCAATCTGCATCTGTATATGACAATATAGAGTGAATCGAAGACGTATACAAGTGCATACCATAATCAATCGTACCTTGTACATAACGAAGAATGCGTTTCAAAGACTCCATGTGTTCAATTTTCGGAGCATGCATAAATAGGCAGACCTATTGGACTGCATAAGAAATATCTGGCCTGGTGAAAGTAAGATATTGCAGAGCACCAGCCAATCGACGATATTTCGTCGAATCATCATAAGGGTTACCCGATTTTGCACTTAGCTTCCCCTTAGTGTTGACGGGTGTGGGGAAAGGTTTGCAAGCAGCCATTCCTGCCCTCTCTAATATCTCTTCGGCATATTTTTGTTGAGAGAGAAAAAGGCCATTTTTGGTACGAGTGATAGCAATACCCAAAAAATAACTCAACTGACCCAGATCTTTCATAGCAAATTCTGCACTGAGAAGAGAGATAATAGAACATCGAAGAGCATCTGAAGAAGCTGTGAGTATAATGTCATCAACATACAATAAAATATATGCAATATGCAATGTCAGTCCCACGACAATATATGAAAAGTGAGTGATCTGATTTGCTGTGAGTAAAACCAATAGTGGCAACAAAATCAGCAAACCGTTGATACCAGGCACAGGGAGCTTGCTTAAGACCATAAAGAGATTTACGTAACAGACAAACATGATCAGGACGAGTGGGGTCTTTAAACCCCATAGGCTGGTGCATGTAAACAGTCTCATTCAAGTTCCCGTGCAAAAATGCATTTTTGACATCTAGCTGATGAATAAGCCAAGATTTGGACAATGCAATGCTAAGAACTGTCCGAATAGTTGCCGGTTTTACAACCGGGCTAAATGTCTCTTCACAGTCAATCCCTTCTCGTTGCAACCGACCATCACCTACAAGACGGGCTTTATGCCTCTCAAAAGAACCATCAGATTTCTTTTTATGACTAAAAATCCACATTGACCGAATTATATTCACATGAGATAGACGAGGTACTAAATCCCACGTCTTATTTTTAATTAGAGCATTATATTCATCTAACATAGCAGATTTCCAATTCAGGTCATTAAGTGCACTCACCGGGTTACGAGGGATATGAGAGATTTTTGGAGTTTCGGCACTTAAGGCATGGTGGTATTATCGATTTGGCTTGAAGATGTCATGTTGACTACGAGTAGTCATTCGCTGGGCTGATGGTTGGAAGTGAGGTGCGGCTTGCGAAAGGGGGACTGCTAGGCTTGGAGAAGAGGGCCCAGATCTTTGATGAGGTGGTATATAGCGGCCTAGTAAGGTAAATGATAGAGGGGTGGTTTGGGCCTGGGCCGGAGAGAGGTGGGCAGGGGAGGCCGAGTAAGGGGTAGTGGGCTGCTGACCAGTGGGCTGGGCCGGAGAATGTGAGGGCGTTCTTTGTGGGGAAAGGGCAGCCTGCAAAGGAGACATTGTGAACACAGAAGACAGGGCCGGAGAAGGAGATTAAGGGAGTTGATTGTGTTGATTTTGGGCAAGTTGTGAATTTGCAATGGAGACAAACCATCCTCTAAAAATTCATATGTATGAGTATTTGGAGTATGGATTTTTGAAAATGGAAATTGAGTTTTATCAAAATGCACATGACGCGAAATGATAATTTTTCGAGCCGACAAATCATAACACTTGTACCCCCTATGATTGGGAGGATATCCTAAAAAGACACATGGAGTTGAACGGGCTTGGAGTTTATTAATTGTGGTGGATGGAAAGAGTGGGAAGCATAAACACCCGAAAACCCGAAGATGAGAATAGGAAGGATTCTTTTGATAAAGAATTTGTGTAGGAGATTTGTAGCCTAAAACCTTTGTGGGAAGGATGTTTAGAAGGTAGGTAGCCATTTATAGAGCGTGGTGCCAAAAGGAGGGAGGCATAGATGAATGTGCAAGCAGAGTACGAACAATATTATTTATGGATTTTATTTTTTGTTCTGCTTTTTCATTTTGAGGATAAGTGTGAAGACACGAAAAACGGAATGACATGCCATTTTGTTCACAAAATTTATAAAAGGGACCATTATCGTACTCACGACCATGATCACACTGAAATGATTTTATTTCTATTTCAAATTGAGTTTTTATGAATGCTCGAAAAGAAAGAAAAATGTTGTGAACCTGTGATTTTTGAGACAAAGGAAAAGTCCACAAAAAATTAGTGTAATCATCAATAAATAAGGCATAGTAACGATGGCCGGATGAGCTAAGAATAGGTGACGTCCACAAATCGCTATGAACAATATCAAAAGGCATAGTAGTGAAAGATAAAGAATCATAAAAAGGCAATTTAACAAACTTCCCAAGGGGACAAGATGAACAAAAAAAATTACGGGCTTTATTACAACTAATAAAATTGTTTTTGCGAAGAGTACTAAGAATTGCATCTCCCGGATGACCTAGACGGAAGTGCCAAATACTAGGAGAAATTATTGTAAAAATAGAAGGTGCTGAAGATGAAATAGCCCGATTTTTGGTGGTGAAAGGGTAGAGCTCGCCTGTGCTCTCACATCTCAGAAGTTTGCTCCCCGTCGGTAGGTCCTTTCACAGAAAATCCAAAGGGGTCAAATTCGACGAAAACCATATTATCGTTAGTAAATTTACGTACCGAAATAAGGTTTTTAATCAGGTTAGGAGCTTGTAAAACATTTTTGAGGTGTAATGGTGGATTTGTTTTGGTAAGGGAGGTATTACCATAACCATGAATTGGAATCATACTACCGTTACCAACAATTATTCCATTAGTTTTGCTCAAATTAAAATAAGGCGTGAGAGTACCTGGATTAACGGTTATGTGAGACGTCGCTCCAGTGTCTATATACCAATTTTTGTCCGGCTGGTTTAAAGAAAGAGTGTGCATTGCTTGATCTATATCAGTTGGAGCATAAACACTTGGAGCCGGAGTTGCTGTGTAGAACGATTGAGAAAGACGAGCACCCAAGACACCCTGCTGCCTTGCCGCCATTAGTGGACGGACACCCCAAGGGGCGGTGGGATAAGGACACGGTGGGGTGGCCCACGACTGAGGGACCCACCCACCCCAAGGTGGGAAATTCCAGGCCGCTGCTGTTGCTGTGGAGACCGCTGCTGGTTGCGATTGTCGCCACCATGGCCACCGCGGGTCTGCTGGTTGCGTTGGTTGTTTCCACCGCTATTTTTGTCATTGTTCTTCCTACCCTTATTGTTTAAACTCCTGTTCTGACCTTCTCCTGTTGCTGTCCATTATTGTTCAAATTATCAGTATTGGAATTCATGAAAAGAGCAGAGGTCAAACCTGATTCGAGTTTAGCTCGTTCGGCCTTGGTGGTTTCATCTAGAAGCAGCATCGACAGTGCTTGAGCGAACGTCGGTAGAGGTTTCATGTTCTGAACCACCGTCACAAAACCGTCATATGCCTCAAACAAGCCAGTGAGAAGACGCAACACCATTCTTTGGTCAGAGACCTTGGCTCCAATATTGGCCAACTGATCGGCCAGCACCTTGAGGCGGCGAGTGAACGCCTTTGCATCAGGGAAGTCACGCAAATTAGTGGTTGCGAACTCTATCTCGAGGTGGATGGCCCGAGAAGTCTTATTATCTTGGAACAATTCTGCCAAACGGTTCCAAGCATCGGCAGCCGTGTCATCGGGATCAATTATGGTGTTTAGGAGATCCTCGGAGATGGTTCCATAAATCCATTGATGAACAATGTTGTCAATGCGATCCCAATGAGCCTTCTCTGCCAAAAGTGCAGCCTCGATATTTGGAGGAGAGGCCGGAGTTGTCACCTTATCATCGACCGATGGTGGCACGATGTGCTCGTAGGTGAGTGTGGCTTTAGCATGGATTGTGAATAAAGTCTTCCAATTAGTGTATTTAGAAGGCTCGTAATCCAGTGTGAGGGGAATGACTGTTTTGATGTTTGTTATGGTGGTGGCGGGATGAATCTTTTCAGCCATTAATGAAGAATAAGAGATGACGATGAAGAAGAAGAGGAAGAGGAAGGAGGAGAGGTTGCTTTTCTATGGCTTTCATACCATGAAAGTAAAAGGAATTCTGTCTTCCCTGTCATTGCCTTGAACAAGTGTTCCTAATATACAACAATGATTAACGTAATTCTAGGCTAGGATAATTACAATTACAAGATATCAATCGCTACAAATTAGGAGAGCCAACTGCAAACTATACAAAAGATATGGTCAATCAATCTAAAAGATAATTATGGAAATTAACGTAAATAAATTTATATTCTATCAATATGCATCTACATGTTTTGGCTTTTTATTTTTACTTTTTTAACATTTCCTTCAAAAAAATTTATAAAAAACTATTTATGCCATATGAATTCTTAAAAGAAAATAAAACTCTATGAAGAGATTGGAATTTTACCGTATATATACCCACATATAGAAAGGTAAAAATTTTTGAGAAAACCAAAAAATAAAGCCCATAATAAATTTTAGAACAGGAAGAGATGAAAATCATTGAAATTGAGATGAGGTGTAGGGATGAAAGTGTAAGGTTTTAAGCCCAAAAAAACTCAATGTTAATATTTATTTTATTATTTTAATAATAAAATTTCATTTCATTTTGCATAATTAAATGTGTCATAAATTTTGTCCATAATTATTCATTTTATAATTTATGTATATAAAGGAGTGTCATATACAGAAGACATAAATTATATGTTATGTATAATTAAATAAATATATTGTTCTCAATCTTAGATGGAAATGGACATACTATTCTAATAGATTGTAATACACTTGATTGGATGATTTGTCTTAGTCACGTAAAGTGAAGACTTTAATATAGTGTATTGGTGTATTTTTGAAATACATAGAACTGGATCGTTAAAAAAAATTATTTGTTAAATACTGTTATTATAAATAATTTTTCAATTACTATTAATGTACAATTACTGTAAGACCCCAACTTTTTATGAATAAAGATTTAATTTTCTCTATATATTATTTTGAAATAGTAAGGTGTTGATTTGATAAATGTGGTAAGTTGTGGGTGGAATGTGCAAATTTTACAAAGTAAGAGAGTGGTTATAAAATATTCGTTGTGTCGGAGAATATTCGTTTGGTCGAGGAATATTTTTTTGTCGGAGAATATTCGTACGACGGCGCAGTCATTGGTGGTCCCCACAACGGAATGAATGTCGGATATAGAAAGCGACATAAGTAAATTTTTATAAAAATAACGGTAAAATTATTACCGTTAAACTGTTGAAATACCAGGTAATAAAAATACAGTAATACGCGTTGTTGCACAGTAGCACACGGTATTGCACAGTATTTCGAATTATTGATTCTTATGTAAGAAGGCACTTGCTCAATAATTGTTACAGTAATTATTGTTCAATATTTTATATTATTGATTCAGTAATTGCTACAACTGCATAATATTATATTGGTTCAATAATTGCTACGTTGATATTTTATATCAATAATTACTACGTTGATATTTTGTATTATTATTGATTCAGTAATTGTCACAGTAACCACTGTACAGTATTTTACATTATTAAATCAATAATTCATATTATTTGAATAATATTATTAGATAGCATTATTGGCAATGTCTAGGAAGTTCTGTCTAGAAAAGGGGTTAGTTAATCTAACTGCGCGCCAGTAAGGAGAAATCCTTATCGGAAAGCCCTATCTTTCCTAAGAACGACCTGGTTGTCATTATTGTGATTCTATAATATTATTTGTGAATAATAATTAATTATTAATAAAATAAAAAGTAAATATTTATTCAATGATATAATGGTGGAATTTTTAGCGAAAGAGACATTTATTGAAAGTTGACATTTTATCTTCTTCGATAAAATATTTATTCAAATATATTATTATAATATTATATTATAATAGTATAATGTGATAATATAATATTATAATTTTATAATTTAAATGATGACACTATTTTTATGGTATATAAATAAAATGAGGTGGAACAGAGAAAAATGGAGTTGGAATTCTTTTTTTAATAAATTATAAATGTTTTAATATATATATATATATATATATATAAACATGTGGGTTTGAAAATTATTGGTCCTTGGAGGTGGCTACTTGTTTTTTCTTGTTGGAGTGCTGATAAGTTTTTCAAAGATGGGGTGCTTTCAAAAGTGGTGAGCCTGGAAAAATCATCCGTATGTAAATTTGGGTCATTTTTCGTTCGAATTTGGAAAAATTTTCTTCTACAAAGTTGTAGAGAATTAAATTTCATATGGAATGGACATAAGGTTCGTATTTTTCTGATAAAAGGGCTATTTATTATGAATTATTAAAGTTCCAGAATATTGAGTCTGAATTAATTTTTAGTGAAGGATTTTCTAGAATGTGCAGGACCCCACTTGTCCTTTTGTGTGTGAAATGTGCTGAGAATTTAATTTTCAAAATTGATATACGGAGGATTTTGTTTGATATAGTTAGTCAGCTTTGGTTTGCTAAGCATTTTCTATAAATAGGGTGCTTAGTTAGAAATGAAAATCACACCAGAATCAGAAATTCTTTCTCTATAATATCGAGCGTATTTCTTGTGAGTATTTAGATACTTTGAGTGTTGATAACAGTGCAAGATTTTTCGCAACAAAATATCCGATATTCCAGTCAGATCTAGTATTTTACTGAGGCGTAAAGGATATTATTTTTCTCGTAAACGAAGTTATTTCTTTTCAATATATATTCATAAAGAATATTATTTTCTTTCATATTCCATATTATGAAAGTAATAATATTTCATTTCATATTCCTAAATTTTAACTTACTACGGTAAGTATTGCTTTTATAATTCCTGAAATAATCAGAAATTCTTTGAGTTTCGCGCTTCATCTAATATCATTTCACCGGAATATTGGTCTGAAATTTTTATGAAATTTTCATCTTTTCATGACGAATTACTATTCACGATAAAAAAATATTATTTTTTTATTCAAATTATCTTTGATTGGATCCAAGTTTCGAACTTCATTCTTTAATTTTACTCCACAATTGATTATTACGGAGTATTATTGAACTTGGATAAACTAAATTACGAATTTCTAATCTTTGTCCTTTATCTCACTGGATTCGTTCCTTATATTATTTTTCATCATCCTCAGTCTTAAATGGTGATACAAACGAATATCCTTGGCCTGTAGTGCAAAGATGAATGATTATTTGATGAATATCTTTGGCCTGTAGTGCAAAGATGATTACCTGATAAATATCTTTGGCCCGCAGTGTAAAGATGGACATGTGCTGAGATGAACATGACCACTGGTGATACAAATGAATATCTTTGGCCGTAGTGCAAAGATGAATATTTGATTCGAGATATATATTGATTGATGTTACAGGGATAAAATATTGATGAGGGACTTTTAAATCATAGAAGATAGTAGACATCATTCTCTACTTAACTCTTCTAATGAATTGTTATTTTCGCTGCAGTTGTTGATCTAAAACATGTTGTCCATAATATTTTATCTGATTTATTGAAGACTAACGATAATTTATTCTTCATTATCTTAGTCATAATATTCTTTACTGGGCTAGTTGAGCTCACCCTTTTCTTCTATTGTTCTCTTCAGGAAATGAGAATATCGCGGGTATTATTCGGGGAATGGAGTGATGGTCTGAGTTAGAGCTGTAGAAGTCCTCACTATTTTTTTTGTAAAATAGTGTGATAATAAATGTAATGAGGACTTAGTTTGAGTGTTTATATTTTTTACATATCTGTATTGACACTCACAGTTGTGTGGTCGTATTTTGCACGACCGTTTGATATAAAAGATTGTGTTTGGATTCTGTACCATGTATTTTGGCTACTCAGAATGGGTTAAGTATTGAACCTATTTTGGGGGTGTCACAGTTGGTATCAGAACTTAGGGATATGATCTCTGGCGGAGATCTGGGAATAGAACTAGGAGGGGAGAGACGAGTAAATCCTTCGCTAGTGTGTGTCCTACCTAAGCTTATTTGGTATTTAATTGGTCGGTTGGAACATAAGGTTAATATGTGATAAGTTAATTTGTTTGATTAAATTATATTTTATGGCAGTATTTGAGAATGGCAGCTGAAAATCTAAACAATAGAGTGAATGAGACCGTTGAGACACCTTTAATCACCAACCAGGAGAACGTGCAACAGGAAGGCAATATTCCTCTTGTAAACGACAGCACCGATCAAACGATGAACGATGGGATGTTTAGAAGCTTTTTGCAGTTCATGCAAAACCAGACTAGGGAGACTCGTGTTCATAATACAGGTGGAAATAATAACAACTCGCAGCTTGTCACTGTCAAGCAGTTCAAAGAGTTGGGACCACCAGAGTTTTAGGGAAAGTTAGATCCAATCAAGGAAGAGACGTGTGTTAAGAAAATTACCAAGATATTTGATGTCTTGAGATGCACGGAGGAACAAAAGGTTCCATTCACCACGTTTATGTTCCGTAGAGAGGCAGATTACTAGTAGTAATCTGTGAAGCGTACCCAGCCTACCGCACTCAAGATGTCTTAGGAGGAGTTCGAGAAACTGTTCAATGACAAGTACTTTCCAGAAAGTATTCGTCATATGAAAGAAGTAGAGTTTATCAAACTGGAACAAAACAACATGACTATGTCCCAGAACGAGGCTAAGTTCACGGAGTTATCCCGGTTCGCATCTCATTTGGTGAATAATGAGGAACGTATGACGCGTATATTTCTGAGAGATTTGAAACCCGAAATTCGTCAGTACCTCATTTCTTATAAACTTTGTTTGTATTCAGATGTGGTGAACAGAGCCCAATTATTAGAACGGAATAATGATTATGTTCAACCAAGGGACAACAACTAAGGTCGTACCGGTGGCAGCAGTCATCGAAACAATGACAACCAGCGGGGATAAAAGTATCATGACAGAAGCGGTAATCGTGGCCATGATAATAGAAGAAGTGAGTTGGGGTGAGATTTCAAGAAGAGAAGGTACAACAATGAGAACGTGAAGACGTCGACAGCAGCACCAACATCAACTGTTTCTAAGGGAGGAGAACGACCACCGATCGTATGCTATAAATACGGACAAGAGGGACACATCAGTCCCAATTGCACACAGCAATCCAAGGTGTGTTATAACTGTGGAAAAGAAGGTCACATAGCTCAAGTGTGTCCTGTAGCGAAACCAAGTCCAGTGGGGATGGTGACTCCAAAGGCTGTCCCGGACAAGTCAAAGTCAGTGGTTCCTGGAAGAGCTTTTGTCGTAACTACCCAAAAAGAGAGGAACTCAAACGAGGTGATCACGGATAAGCTAATCATAAACTCTTGCGAGGTCTATACCTTATTAAATACCGGTTCTACCCATTCTTTTATTTCACCTGCTTGTGCTCAACGTTTGAACTTGACTTTTGAGAAATTAGACTTTGACTTATCTGTTGAGACTCCGTTAGGAGAAACCTTCATTACATCTACAGTTTACAAATCCTTCTTGATTCAAATTGGTACCGTCACCCTACATGTTGATCTTATATCTTTGAAAATACTTGCATTTGATGTGATTTTAGGAATTGACTGGTTAACCACTTTGTTAGGAATATTCATGAGAATGTTATTCCTATTTATATAAGATTTGATTATGATATAAATTAATGAATATGCAAGGATGCTTGCATTGATGAAAGCTGTAAAGTCCTTCGATAGATAATAGGAATATATGTACAAGGACTTAGACTGAAATGATCAAATATGATAGGTTGATCCTACATAAACAAAAAAGCTTTGTAAAGTCCTTAAAAAGAAATGATGTACAAGGACTAGAAATAGAAAGATCAAGCTTGTTAGGTTGATCTTATAAAATGTAATAGATAGGCTTGTTTGATCGTCGAGCACTGCACCAGTCATCGTAGTCTGCCAGGAGAGACAAGGAAGACTCGAGAACTATCAAGGCGGAATCGTAGTCTACAAGGATAGTAGATCTCAGAGTTCGTAGTCTGCTAGGAGAGACGAGACAGGATCTTAGTGTGTCGAGGAGAACTTTCTCAGAGCCGTAGTTTGCTGAGGAAGTCATGTTCAGAATCGTAGAGACAGCCTGTCTATGAGTCTACCGAGCGCCTGCCAAAGCTAAGTCAAGAATCGTAGGCCACACTTGAAGTAGTGGAGTCTACTGATCTTATCAGAGGCAGAGATCGTAGTCGAGCTAGATCAGACGAGGAAAGCAAGCATGAAGGCATAAATTATAGTCTGTCAAGATCTGATCTCGGAGTCGTAGTGTCTGCATAACTAAAGCAAAATCGTAGTCTGCAGAACTAAGGCTTCAACAAAGATGCTCACAATGCCAAGGAAGAATCGTAGTGTCAAAACGATTCTCAACAAATGAGCACTCCCAGAATATCCAAAGTATGAAGCCTCTGGTCTGAGCTACAAAGATACATTCCACCTAAAGGAAACCAGAGAGCACTCAACGAATGGCATGCAAGCAAACAGAAGTTCTAAGCACCAACTCAATCAACATCCTGATTGAGTTGTGAAGCCATTCAAGATAAAGTCTTCCACAAGCAAATCAGAAGAAGGCTTCAGATATAGTGACTAACTGAAGAAAGTCAGCAAGTGCAGTAGCTGTCAAGAGAACTGAAGACAACGATCTTGGGATTAACCAGGATCGTAGAGTTTGCCAAACAAAGCAGGAACTGATGCAGTTTACACAGAGATACTGGCCAGCTTATAAAGAATAAGGCAAAGTGATTAAGCATGAGTCAGACCATTGATGATAGGTGAACGGCAGATCACAAGGAGAAAGAGAGCTGGGCATGCCATAAATCTGATGTGTCTTGCTATTCAGAAGAGGCCAGAGCAATAAGTCAAGCTATCAGTTCCTAAGATCAGTCAAGGAAAGCAGAAGTGTTGAAGCTCTGCACAAGTGAAGGAAGAGGTGTTCTACATTGCAGATCCAAAGAACACTCTTCAGAATCGTAGTGTTGTCTCTACCAGTCAATAAACAACATTCAACAAGACACACTACAATCAAGGTCCAAGAATATCTGCATCAGAATCGTAGAGTTCTGTCATCTGAAGATTGAAGCATTGGCAATGGTTTAATCTGAAGATTGATATTCGAACGTTGCTGATTGAGAGCATCGATGCAGAAGGACAACTCCTGTAGATTCAAATCAAGGAATCAGAAAGGAAAAATAAAGGTGACTACCAGCCTGGCACGACATGTCTGAGGCGGTAGGTGAAGTAGCAGACTGCTGTGTCAGTAAAGTCATAAAGGAGCTGTCACGTCACATCAGCAGTCTGCACCAAATAACTCGAGATCTGCGAAGTAATTCAAATAGCTTCCAATGGCTATTTTCCAATAGGAAGATCATGGAAGGGTATTTAACAAATGAAGCTTCAAAGATCAAGAGTTGCTGAGTTGCAGAATCGTTAAGTTGTTGGAATGCTATATCGTTGACTCTACGAGTCCCACCAGAGCTAAACATAACAAGTCTCAGTGGCAGTGAGACTACGAAAGTGGAAGTGAAGAAAATTTGAAGAAGGACTGGAACAGACTAAAGCTTCACTCAGCAACGATGAGGATGCCATTGAAGATGGCAGTTAAGCTGAGAGCCAAGAAGGCCAAGAAGATAGCATTCAGGAAATTGGCAGAGCACAAAGAAGATCCAGAGAGCCACTCTATAAATCACCACGAAGAACCAAAAGCTGAAGTTGAACAGATGCAGAACCATGTCTGCATATCATTTAAGAAGGGTTCAGGGAATGCTAAGTGCCAGACGAAGTCTACCAAAAGCTCAAAGACTTAGCAAACCTAAGTGGTGATGGTGCACAACTGACATCAGATGAAGATGAGCTGAACAGATAGAAGATCATCTGCACCAGAAAAGAAGTGGTTCAGACTCTATGCAGAATGCAAAGAGGACCACGCCATGCTGCTAAGTACAAAAGATGTTCAAGCTTTAAGACATCTTAGCAGCAAAGCACCAACAACAACTACAACAACAACAAGTAGCCAGGGCCTGATGGGTCCTTGTCCGAAGGGACTAAAAGAAGTTCCAAGCCTGCTAGGCTTGAAGAGTTCGGAGAGAACTAGAGTTCCAAGGCTATTGGCCTTGAAGAGTTCTTAGTGAGCTAGAGGAGTTCCAAGCCTGCTAGGCTTGAAGAGTTCTTAGTGAACTGAAGTTCCAAGGCTGTTGGCCTTAAAGGAATCTTAGTGATTCAGGGTGCTGCCCTTCCTTAGTGGAATTCCTGCTAGTGAAAGCAAAAGAGTGGATTAGGAGCTTTAGTCTCTGAACCACTTAAAATCCCTTGTGTCTTTGACATTCAGTCATTTACTTTCTGTTATTTACATTATGTACTTAACTACTATAACTGCTATAGATGTAATAACCACTTACAACTAAACTAACTCTAAGAACAATGTATCAATGTTTATCAATATATCAATGAAGGGGATCTTTAACTTATTCCGCTGTGCTTGAAATGATTCTTATGTTTGTCATGTGCTAACTTCTTAGCAATACAAAATAAAATGGAAAAGATTTTGAAAACGAAAAGGATCTATTCAACCCCCCTTCTAGATCTATTGTGTGCCTATTGGGAACTAACAATTGGTATCAGAGCAGGTTCTCATGCTATATTCAAAAGCTAATCTCTTTGAATTTGATCCTAGGCACAAACATTGTTCTAAACTTAGTTTAGTAGTAAGTCACTTGTAAATGCAGATGAGCTCACACGCTGGAAATAATGTATACAAGTAAATGTGTATATACATCTGAAGCTGCTCAGATTGGTCCATGTTCTTAGATGCCATAGCAACAAGACCAATCCTTGTCCACAGTCAATCTTGTAGTCTGCAGACCAGAGATGGGAAGTCAAGAGGCATCAACAGCAAAGAATCAAGCATTCACCATTCTGAAAGATGAAAGGCCATACATGCGAAGAAATGCTTATCCAGAGGAGAAAGAAGAATTTCTGTAATATGTATTTGGCTAACCAACAGTTGGATGTGAACCCTGAGGTTCAAGGTTATCAAAGAAATAAAGCTACCAAGACATTCCTAACTCACATCTCCAAGACTATGACTAATTGATCAAAGGTCAAATGGAGCAACAGGCTGTCAGCATTAAATGCAAAGATATGCACATCAATGCCTAACATCATTATAGCAAGAAAAATGACTGTCAAGGAACTGACAGTGTAAAGGTACAGTTCCTTATTTATACTTATTTGAATATCATGTTGCATCACCTTATGCACTATAACAGTATCCTATCAAGAGACCATACTCTCCCTAACAAGGGGAAGAGAGAAAGTACACTAAGGTTGGAAACTTAATTGCTAACAAACTTTCTCTCCATCCAAGTTTTAGGTTGAAGATAACATCTTGAAAGAAGTCTGAAATAGGTCATAAGCATATCAGGATTTAATTAAGCTTAAGTGGAGTAATCCTTGCTGAAGGGTTGGTATGTATGTACAAACCTATGTTCTAAGTTTTTGATAATACATAAAGTATGATCAGTTCTAGAGGAGTATCTTGAAGATTCTTAGAAACTGATCATCTCCATGAATCAACCAGATACAAATAAGTAATAGAGTTGATTCTTACTCTGTGAACATTCAAAATCTATGAACATAACCAAGCAAAGGATGAAACCATCAAAGAAAAAGAGTGTCTTATCAAAATGGTTAATCTTACACACACTCATCATCATGCATTTTAAATGTCATATCTAAATCAGATACATGCATGAATATGATTGTTGATGCTAAATATGATGTAAATTCAAATATATGAGGAATAGGGATTTTGAAAACTAACCTAGCAGGACCCAATCAAGCTTGGGTACCAAAATAAAAATTATCTAAACCTGCAGGTACTTGGTCTATCTGACCACACTAAGGAATGCTGAAGCAGATAGCTTCAGTCACGAAAATTCAACCAGCTGGAGGCTCAAGACATTTCAGCAATGTGCTTGACAAAATCATCCTATGCCAAAGCCTATTGTAGAAGACTTACTGAGCCCACATGAATGAAGCCCACATGGTTGCTGATCTCCATATGGAAGCGGGCTATTCATGACAAGATGAAAGAAATCCTCTATGCTTATTCATACAAAGCATATTAACTCAGAGGGAACATCAAAGAAGTTCACATCAGAGGATTATCAAGCATTGATCATGAAGAATGCATCATAGAAGCAGAACTCCATGTGTGCAGTCTACTTAAGTGCTTAAAGAAAATCGCAGTGCTCTCTACGATTAAGACTAAAGTCAGCTTGTGTAAGACAACACACGACGATTATGGAACAATGATCAAAATCGTAGTGTCCCTTCAATCAGCATTAAAGTTCATGTATCTGATGAAGGAGGAAGGGCGACAAACTGAAGAAAGGCTGATAGACGTTGACAAATTGATAGTCTCTAATGACTCGTCATTCATCCTTAGTATATAATGAAGAAACTAAGGAAGGACTACAAAACTGCTGAAAACACCTGCTCAGGTGTCGAATGAAGAAAACTACGTTCGTAGTTCTGTCCATAATTGTGGAGTGATCAGTCCTAAAGACATCTCTCTATGATCTAATGGAGTCTATTCAATCATAATGATCTCATCCAGAAGGAGATATGCAAAGCATGCTCTCTTATGCTTATGAAGAAGCAAAAGAAGAAGAAAATAAGTCACAAAACAAAGAAGTCCTCACTCACTACGAGTGTGGAGTTATCACCAATCATAGAGTTCAGACTAATTACTACTGCGAATGGAGAAGCTGCAACAGCCTCCCAGCCTGAACAACTGTCAGGGTTGTATCTGAAGAAATGACAAAGAGGAAGATGATCAAAGGATTGTTGTTGAAAAGGCTAAACAAAGCAATCAATCTCCAGCATCTGGTCCAATTGAGAAAGGACCAGAATCATAGAAGATGATCAGGACATGATCAGTCATGAAGAGCACACTACTGTACCTAATCAGACTATGATCTATACTGAGAAGGAAATGCAAGAACCAAGTGATGCTGATGTGAAAGAAAAGTTGAAGGTAGTGGAAGAACAAATGAAGATATGGAGATGGTGAAGCTCAGGGAGCGAAATGAAGAAGTGGAATTCTTGCCAGAAGATCTGAGATAAGCTCAGAAAATAAGTCAATCATGGTGCATGTCTGTCGACCACACCACGATTATCAAAACCACTTCTGTCGAGTTCATAGAGAACAAGAGCTAACCCTAAACAGAAATATTCCAGTTACAGAGTCCCAAAACTTTGTGACTGATGAACCAAATGAAGATCCATAATCAAGTAGTAACGTCCCAAAACGTGCTACTGATAACAATATCAACTACCCACCTCAAATCGTAGAGTGCCTACGATCAAACATCTGATCGTAGTGTAAGAGCAGGAGAACACCACGATTGCAGCCTATACAAAACCAACACCATTGAATATCAAGAGTTGGTGAATGAACTCCCCAGCAGAGAGGTCAAATGTGATGCCAGTACTGACCATGCCAAAGCTCTTCATCTGATAAGCGCGTTAGGGGCAAACCTAACCCTTAGCTTTGGTCTAAGTGGTTGGCCCTTCCTGAGCAACCTTAATCCAGAAGAAGTATAAATATTAATTACATCACAAGAATCTCTGCTGAAGCAAGCAGCATCTCATCAGAAGAATACAAGCTGCAAATGAGAATTGCCAATCCCTTAAAATATAAATGAAGAAGTTGTCTATTGAAGCATGACCACAGACTACGATCTTTGAAGAAGATGCAAAGGTTATAGGTCAGTCTAGGAAATCGTGGAGTACCAAGCTAAGTCATAAGTCATTCCACGAATTGAAGAATTCAATAGTCAACAGAAGAAAAGTAAAATCTGGTTAACTGACACAATGGAGAAGTTACAGATTGTGACCTATCAACGTCTTACAACTGTCCCACTGAGAAACGTGGAGGGAACAGTTACAAGAGGGAAATTCAAATTATTGGCAGTTTCATTTCAGAGAGTTCATCAAAAGCTGCAAGCCTATCAAATCCATACACTCACCCTCTTAATCTAAAACCTAAACACCTCCAAACAGCCAGACCTTCTCCAACAGTCATCAAATCACGAATCACTTCCTGACATATCACAAGATCCTCACAAAGTCATAAACCCAGAAAACCCTAACTTTTCAAATAGCAGACTAGCAAGTAATCACTGGCATTCAACTTGGAACGAAGAAGTTTGAGAAATTCGAGAAGAAGTTTAGAGAAATTCTTGAGCTTGTAAAGAAGGTTGAATTTTCTGAATGCCTTGAGTCGAACACTCTTATCTATGTCAATCTAGTTAAAGAATTCTACTCAAATGTGAATATGAGCTCTAAAACTCTAACGACAAAGGTCAAAGGCCAGATTCTGAAGTTAAAACATACAGACATAAATCAATGTCTAGGTTTCCCTGACCTAGGTCTAAAAAATCTTGATGAAGTCGACACTGAAGGAGCCAAAAAGATTATACGGTACAAGAGAAACCCCCTAGTCTGAAGGATATGAAGAAAAAGGAGTTTCCTAAAGAATTTGAGTTCCTCGCAGAGATTATAGGGAAATGCATACTATGCAAGGACACTGCACATGACACTGTGAGTGATCAACAGTTAAAGATTATGTCTGCAATAGTTCTGAAGAAGCGAATCAATTTTGAAGTTATCCTGCTCGACCTAATGTCCAAATGGCTGAACAAGGTGGAGAAGAAAAGGTTAACAGGGAAACCGCTCACAAAGGTTTTCCATGGAAGGATCTTGAGTATCATTCTGAAGAAGAAGCTGAAGAATAAAATTAAGGATGATGAAGGTGTAGTTCTAAACAGCCATAAGGTGAAGACCCCTATGCTGTTTTCAAACTGGAATAAGAACCCAATGGAGAACAAAAGGCTGATAACACATGGCAGCAGCAGTAAGAGTACTTCAAAGAAGAGGAAGGCAAGTGCCATGAAAGAAGAGGAGCTATCACACTCTGAAGATTCAATAATCCCAGAATCCAAGTCTGTGAGGCCATCCAAGAAGAAAGCTAAGGTGATGAAAAGGTCAAAATTAGTTCCTCAAAGAAGTCTATTTGATGAGAAGAAAAAAGTAGAGACAGAAGATGAAAAGGAAACTGAAAGCTCTACGGATAAGTCCTCAAGAAATTATCCCACTGTTGAGGAAGTTAAATCTGAACAAGAAGAACTTAAGTCTGATGATGAAGAGGAAAATGCAAGTTTTGTGGCTAAATCTCAAAGTAGCCACTCTGCTGATGAGGAAGGTTCGAAAGCTAAAACAATTGGATCTCCTACTGCTGAAGCCCCAACGAGTTCATCTGATGGTTCAAAAGACGTTGAGTCTAAATAAGAAGCATCTACTCCTACTGTTGTTGAGCATCAAAGAAGGTTGTCTGATGACTCAGAGACTTCAAAGTCTGAAGATGAAGAAGGGTCTGAATCTTCTATAGTTGAACCCCCAAAAAGGAGGAAGAGCAATAAATTGCGTGCCCAAGCTATTCTAGAAAATAAAGGAGAATCTTCTACATAAATCATCGAATTCAGTGATGATGAGGCAATATCAAAGAAAGAAGATGCTAAGGGAAGAAGAATGAAAATGTCTGCAAAGGCTAGTAGCAAGAGACTGAAAACTGCAGAGCTCAGAGTGCCAAGTGAGTCTGCAAAGACTAGCTCCGATGAAGATGATGATCAAATAATGGAGCATACTGATGAGTCAGTTGAAGAAATTCTGCACCAGTCTGACTCCAGGTCAGAACAGGAAGAAAGTAAAGAGAACTCCAATCCTGAGGATGAAGTGCCAGAAGATTTTCAGATTCCTTGTCCTGCTCATCGCAAGAGAAGAATAGTGGTGGAAGTTGATGAAGAACCACTTAATGTACTTCCGGGTAAATGGATTAACCATGGAAATGAAAGGCTGAATGTGGTGAAGATGACTGCAGCATATCTACTCAACAATCGTGAAGCTATGAAGCTAGACACTTCATTCTTGATATATGATCCTAAAATCAAGGACCATGTAATAAGGTGGTTTTATCCTCATATGCCATGGGTAAAGGTAGCCATTACTGATGATAGTAGCTATTTCTCATGTGCTTCTCTCACCTTCCCAACTTGGAGCTGGTAGCACAAAACTTTCCAAGGGTGAAGAAGTTTGCAACTCTGCTAATCAAGGACCAATCTCACTTCAGGGTCTATCGACATGCTGGAAATCATTACATTCCCTACGATTGTCGAGTAAGTTCAAATGGAAGAAGGACCATACCCAAGTCTGTGATCGTAGAGTCCTCTCACTCTACCTTTGAAGATGGTCAAGATGAAATTGAGAAGCTGTATTTTGCCCAAGCAGCATGGAACTCAACGATCTATAAAATTCTCACTACCTTTGAAAGTCTATCTCAGCATAAGAATCGTAGAGTCCAACCTGATGCTCAGCAGGAGGCTGACCAAACAGCTGTTCAGAAGGAGGATGAACAAATTGATGATAGATCTCTTTAAGAGCAAGAGTTGTTAAGGAACTCTGAAGAATTGATTGAGGAAATATCTCTCATTGCTGCAGAAGTAAAAGACATGTCAACAAGAGAAGACAATGAGTTGTCCAAAAGGCTTAAAGCCAGAATTTCAGATATATCTTTCAAACTTCAACTAAGGGATCAAATATTTCTGAAATCCATAAGTGATCAGAAGGAAGAAGCTCTGAAGCTCAGAAGGAAAGTGCAGATCAAATAATGTCTCTCTCTGACAAGATTGACAATCTGAATCAGTCCCTCTCCCTACAACTTGAGCTCAGCCAACAAGAACTCAAGATTGAGGTTAGAAACTCATCTCACCTGATAGAGCAGCTTATGTCAAATGTGGAGCAGCTCTCACAAGTGTTTAATGACAAAAAGGGGGAGAAAAAGAGACATAGAAAGAGGCTTTCAAGGAAGAGAAAGGAGAGAATAATGAAGGAAGAAAAGAAGATCAAGAGCAGAAAGGCAATGGAGAAAAAGAAGAAAGCAGCAGCAGAAGCAGAGTCATCATCTGAGGGGGAGCCAAAGGATGATGACCCCATGAACATAAAGTCTAAGGGGGAGCAAGACAAAGAAATGGAGCATGCATCTGAGGGGGAGCAGAGGAAAGAAGAAAAAGAAGAAAAGGAAAATGAGCAGCTGAGTAGCTGATCAACAGACATCCTGGAGACATACATAGAGCGAAAAAGGTACATCTCTATCTAGTTAGGTATGTTCTGGATCCAGGATGTAGAGTGTCATAGGTTATGTAATTTCATATTATCAACAATGGACATTCAAGATTATCTATTTTAGAAATACAGCTGCTCACTGTATATTAAGATTCATTTATCTCATGCATATGCACTAATTGTTTTTATCATAATCAAATAGGGGGAGATTGTTAGGAATATTCATGAGAATGTTATTCCTATTTATATAAGATTTGATTATGATATATATGAATGAATATGCAAGTATGCTTGCATTGATGAAAGCTGTAAAGTTCTTCAATAGATAATAGGAATATATGTACAAGGACTTAGACTAAAATGATCAAATATGATAGGTTGATCCTACATAAATAAAACAGCTTTGTAAAGTCCTTAAAAAGAAATGATGTACAAGGACTAGAAATAGAAAGATCAAGCTTGTTAGGTTGATCTTATAAAATGTAACAGATAGGCTTGTTTGATCGTCGAGCACTGCACCAGTCATCGTAGTCTGCCAGGAGAGACAAGGAAGACTCGAGAACTATCAAGGCGGAATCGTAGTCTACAAGGATAGTAGATCTCAGAGTTCGTAGTCTGCCAGGAGAGACGAGACAGGATCTTAGTGTGTCAAGGAGAACTTTCTCAGAGCCGTAGTCTGCTGAGGAAGTCATGTTCAGAATCGTAGAGACAGCCTGTCTATGAGTCTACCGAGCGCCTGCCAAAGCTAAGTCAAGAATCGTAGGCCACACTTGAAGTAGTGGAGTCTACTGATCTTATCAGAGGCAGAGATCGTAGTCGAGCTAGATCAGACGAGGAAAGCAAGCATGAAGGCAGAAATTATAGTCTGTCAAGATCTGATCTCGGAGTCGTAGTGTCTGTAGAACTAAAGCAAAATCGTAGTCTGCAGAACTAAGGCTTCAACAAAGATGCTCACAATGCCAAGGAAGAATCGTAGTGTCAAAACGATTCTCAACAAATGAGCACTCCCAGAATATCCAAAGTATGAAGCCTCTAGTCTGAGCTGCAAAGATACATTCCACCTGAAGGAAACCAGAGAGCACTCAACGAATGGCATGCAAGCAAACAGAAGTTCTAAGCACCAACTCAATCAACATCCTGATTGAGTTGTGAAGCCATTCAAGATAAAGTCTTCCACAAGCAAATCAGAAGAAGGCTTCAGATATAGTGACTAACTGAAGAAAGTCAGCAAGTGCAGTAGCTGTCAAGAGAACTGAAGATAACAATCTTGGGATTAACCAGGATCGTAGAGTTTGCCAAACAAAGCAGGAACTGATGCAGTTTACACAGAGATACTGGCCAGCTTATGAAGAACAAGGTGAAAGTGATTAAGCATGGGTCAGACCATTGATGATAGATGAACGGGAGATCACAAGGAGAAAGAGAGCTGGGCATGCCACAAATCTGATGTGTCTTGCTATTCAGAAGAGGCCAGAGCAATAAGTCAAGCTATCAGTTCTTGAGATTAGTCAAGGAAAGCAGAAGTGTTGAAGCACTGCACAAGTGAAGGAAGATGTGTTCTACATTGCAGATCCAAAGAACACTATTCAGAATCGTAGTGTTGTCTCTACCAGTCAATAAACAACATTCAACAAGACACACTACAATCAAGGTCCAAGAACATCTATATCAGAATCGTAGAGTTCTGTCATCTGAAGATTGAAGCATTGGCAATGGTTTAATCTGAAGATTGATATTCGAACGTTGCTGATTGAGAGCATCGATGCAGAAGGACAACTCCTGTAGATTCGAATCAAGGAATCAGAAAGGACAAATAAAGGTGACTACCAGCCTGGCACGACATGTCTGAGGCAGGTAGGTGAAGTAGAAGACTGCTGTGTTAGTAAAGTCATAAAGGAGCTGTCACGTGCATCAAATAACTCATGATCTACGAAGCAATTCAAATAGCTTCCAACAGCTATTTTCCAAAGGGAAGATCATGGAAGGGTATTTAACATATGAAGCTTCAAAGATCAAGAGTTGCTGAGTTACAGAATCGTTGAGTTGTTAGAATGCTATATTGTTGACTCTACGAGTTCAACCAAAGCTGAACAGAACAAGTCTCAGTGGCAGTGAGACTACGAAAGTGGAAGTGAAGCAAATTTGAAGAAGGACTAAAACAGATTAAAGCTTCACTCAACAACGATGAGGATGCCATTGAAGATGGCAGCTAAGCTGAGAGCTGAGAAGGCTCAGAAGATAGCATTCAGGAAAGTGGCAGAGCATAAAGAAGATCTAGAGAGCCACTCTACGAATCACCACGAAGAACCAAAAGCTGAAGTTGAACAGATGCAGAACCATGTCTGCATATCATTTAAGAAGGGTTCAGGGAATGCTAAGTGACAGACGAAGTCTACCAAAAGCTCAAAGACTTAGCAAACCCAAGTGGTGATGGTGCACAGCTGACATCAGATGAAGATGAGCTGAACAGATAGAATATCAGCTGCACCAGAAAAGTAGTGGTTCAGACTCTACGCAAAATGCAAAGAGGACCACACTAAGCTGCTAAGTACAAAAGATGTTCAAGCTTCAAGACATATTAGCAGCGAAGCACCAATAACAACTACAACAACAACAAGTAACCAGGGCCTGAGGGGTCCTTGTCTGGAGGGACTAAAAGAAGTTCCAAGCCTGCTGGGCTTGAAGAGTTTGTAGAGAACTAGAGTTGCAAGGCTTTGGCCTTGAAGAGTTCTTAGTGAACTAGAGGAGTTCCAAGCCTGCTGGGCTTGAAGAGTTCCTAGTGAACTGAAGTTCCAAGGCTGCTGGCCTTGAAGGAATCTTAGTGATTCAGGGTGCTGCCCTTCCGTAGTGGAATTCCTGCTAGTGAAGCAGAAGAGTGGATTAAGAGCTTTAGTCTCTGAACCACTTAAAATCCCTCGTGTCTTTTACATTCAGTCATTTACTTTCTGTCATTTACATTATGTACTTAACTGCTATAGATGTAATAACCACTTATAACTAAACTAACTCTAAGAATAATGTATTAATGTTTATCAATATATCAATGAAGAGGATCTTTAACTTATTCTGATGTGCTTGAAATGATTCTTATGTTTGTCATGTACTAACTTCTTAGCAATACAAAATAAAATGGAAAAGATTTTAAAAACGCAAAGGATCTATCCAACCCCCCTTCTAGATCTATTGTGTGCCTACTGGGAACCAACACACTTATCATGCCCAAATTGATTATTTTCGTAGGGTTGTTAGTTTTCATATTCCTAACCAACCTATTGTGCAAATTCAAACAACTAAACCCCTAAAATCAATCAATGTCATTTCAAGTCATAAAGCTATTCGTTCATTAAAAAATGGATGTCAAGATTTCTTAGCCCATGTCACTGATTTGAACCAGAATACGTCAGATTTGAATAATATCTCTGTTGTTAATGAGTTTCCTGATGTATTCTCCTAAGAACTTCCCGGTCTACCCCAGAACGTGAAGTTGAATTCTTTATTGACCTTGAACCCAGTACAAAACCCATTTCTAAAACTCCATATCGAATGGCTCCTATTGAACTTCAGGAGTTAAAGGTCCAACTATAGGAATTGTTAGACATTGGTTTCATTCGTCCTAGTACATCTCCTTGGGGTGCTCCTATTTTATTCGTAAAGAAGAAAGACGGGAGTATGCGACTTTGTATTGACTATCGGGAATTGAACCATGTCACCATCAAGAATAGGTATCTGTTACCTCGCATTGATGACCTGTTCGACCAGTTGCAAGGTACGCAATTCTTCTCAAAGATCGATCTTCGTTCTGGATATCATCAGTTAAAGATTAAAACTGATGACATTCCAAAGACTGCTTTCAGAACTCGATACGGGCATTATGAATTCTTAGTTATGTCTTTTGGATTGACTAATGCTCCTGCGGCTTTCATGAATATGATGAACCGGATATTCAAGGAATATTTGGATCATTTTGTGGTTGTCTTTATTGATGACATCCTCATTTACTCTAAAAGCCGTAAAGATCATGAGCACCACTTGATGCTGATACTTCAAAGGCTTCGTGATAACAAGCTGTATGCTAAGTTGAAGAAATGTGAGTTCTGGCTTGAGAAAGTAGCATTCCTTGGGCACGTGGTATCGAAATATTGAATATCAGTTGACCCGGCGAAGATTGAAGCAATACAAAGTTGAGAGCAACCTAAGTCGGTAACCGAAGTACGTAGTTTTCTAGGCTTAGCTGGTTATTATCGAAGATTCATGAAAGGATTTTCTCAAATCATTACTCCATTAACTCAGCAAACTCGAAAAGATATAAAATTTGTATAGAACGAGGAATGCGAGAAGAGCTTCCAAGAGCTCAAGAGGAGACTCATTTCGGCTCCTGTTCTGACGATTCCATCTGGTTCGGATGGATTTGTCATCTACAGCGATGCTTCGGGCAAAGGGTTAGGATATGTTCTCATGCAACATGGGAAAGTTATAGCCTATGCCTCATGATAACTCAAAGAATATGAGAGGAATTATCCTACTCATGATCTAGAGTTGGCAGCTATCATTTTTGCGTTGAAGATTTGGAGACACTACCTGTATGGGGAGAAAGTGGAGATCTACACTGATCATAAGAGCCTCAAATATTTCTTCACCCAAAAGGAACTCAACATGCGGCAACGATGTTGGCTTGAGCTGTTGAAAAATTAAAACCATACCATTCAATACCATCCTGGAAAAGCGAACGTGGTAGCTGATGCGTTGAGTAAAAGATCGTATGCGGGTACGAGTGCGATGTTGTCAACACAAAGGCTCATTTTGTGTGACTTACAAAGGATGGAGGATAGAGTTAAAGACTCCAGAGACCCACGTAATTATGTCAAATATACGCGTGGAACCAACTTTAATTAATAGAGTTAAAGCTGCTTAAGCTGCAGACCTGAAGCTGATGAAGATGAAGAAGAAAATGCAAGAAGGTGTTATTCCAGAAGTAAGAATTGATGAAGAAGGAATACTTCGAGTCAACTTCAGACTTTGTGTTCCTAACGATTCTGATTTGAAGTATAGAATCATGATGGAGGCACACAACACATCGTTTGCAATCCATCTTGAGAGTACCAAAATGTATCGTGATCTTCGACATACATTTTGGTGGAGCAATATGAAGAGAGAGATCGCGGAGTTTATCTCGAGGTGTTTAACGTGTCAACGTGTCAAGGCGGAACATCAAGTGCCAAAGGGTCCATTGCAACCACTTGAGATTCCAAAATGGAAGTGGGAATACATCAACATGGATTTCGTTATGGGTCTTCCTAAGGTTTCTCAAGGCATAGATGCAATTTGGGTTATTGTCGATAGATTAATCAAGTCTGCTCATTTCTTACCTATACGAGATACTTATTTACTTGAACATCTTGCTCGTATATATATAAATGAGATTGTGAGATTGTATGGCATGCCAGTATCCATAGTTTAGGATCGTGACCTAAGATTCACTTCACGATTTTAGGTCAGTTTGTAGAAAGCTATGGGCACAGATTTACGATTCAGTTCGGCTTATCATCCTCAAACGGACGAGTAATCAGAAAGGACTATCCAAACTCTTGAAGATCTATTGAGACTCTGTGTTCTAGATTTCAAAGGAAGTTGGGATAAGTACTTACCATTGGTGGAATTCTCCTACAATAACAGTTATCAGGCAAGTATAGGCATGGCTCCATTCGAGGCGTTGTATGGACGAAAGTGTCGTTCTCCAGTATGCTGGGACGAGGTGGGTGAAGCAACATTGTTGGGACCGGAGTTAGTACATATGACTACGAAAAAAATTCAAATGATCCAATAACGTATACAAACAGCACAAGATTGACAAAAGAGTTATGCGGATCTTTAACGAAGAGATGTAGAATTTAATGTCGGAGATCATGTATTGTTACGTGTTGCTCCATGGAAAGGAGTTACGAGATTCGGGAAGAGTGAAAAGCTCAATCCACGATTTATTGGTCCATTTAAAATCCTTGACCGAGTATGAACTGTGGCCTATAGACTCGCTTTACCTCCAAGCATGTCTCGTGTTCATAATATTTTTCACATATCCATGCTTCGTAAATATGTGAAAGACCCAAACCACATTATTGGGATAGAACCAGACGGGATAGCCGAAGATTTAACGTACGAGGAGGTACCTGTCAAGATCTTAGATAAGAAGGAACAAGTCCTACGCTCAAAGATTATACCTCAACTTAAAGTTTTGTGGAGGAACTATGATATCGAGGAAATGACCTGGGAGTTAGAATCAGAAATGAAAGCAAGGTATCCTCACCTTTTCGACATACCAGGTACTTACGTCAATTTCGAGGACGAAATTCCATAAGGAGGAGAAGTTGTAAGACCCCAACTTTTTATGAATAAAGATTTAATTTCCTCTATATATTATTTTGAAATAGTAAGGTGTTGATTTGATAAATGTGATAAGTTATGGGTGAAATATGAAAATTTTACAAAATAAGCAAGTGGTTATAAAATATTCGTTGTGTCGGAGAATATTCGTTTGGTCGAGGAATATTCTTTTTGTCGGAGAATATTCGTACGACGGCGCAGTCATTGATGGACCCCACAACGGAATGAATGTCGGATATAGAAAGCGACAGAAGTAAATTTTTATAAAAATAACGGTAAAACTGTTACCGTTAAACTGTTAAAATACCCGGTCATAAAAATACAGTAATACGCGTTGTAGCACAGTAGCACACGGTATTGCACAGTATTTCGAATTATTGATTCTTACGTAAGAAGGCACTTACTCAATAATTATTACAGTAATTACTGTTCAATATTTTATATTATTGATTCAATAATTGCTACAATTACATAATATTTTATTGGTTCAATAATTGCTACGTTGATATTTTATATCAATAATTGCTACGTTGATATTTTATATTATTATTGATTCAATAATTGTCATAGTAACCACTGCACAGTATTTCACATTATTAAATCAATAATTCATATTATTTGAATAATATTATTAGACAACATTGTTGGTAATGTCTAGAAACTTCTGTCTAGAAAAGGGGTTAGTTAATCTAACTGCGCGCCAGTAAGGAGAAATCCTTATCGAAAAGCCCCTCTTTCCTGGGAACGACCTGGTTGTTATTATTGTGATTCTTTAATATTATTTGTGAATAATAATTAATTATTGATAAAATGACAAGTAAATATTTATTCAATGATATAATGGTGGAATTTTTAGCGAAAAAGACATTTGTTGAAAGTTGGCATTTTATCTTCTCCGATAAAATATTTATTCAAATATATTATTATAATATTACATTATAATAGTATAATGTGATAATATAATAGTATAATTTTATAATTTAAATGATAACACTATTTTTATGGTATATAAATAAAATGAGGTGGAACAGAAAAAAAAATGGAGTTGGAATTCTTTTTTTAATAAATTATAAATGTTTTAATATATATATATATAAACATGTGGGTTTGAAAATTATTAGTCCTTGGAGGTGGCTACTTGTTTTTCCTTGTTGGAGTGCTGATAAGTTTTTCAAAGGTGGTGTGCTTTCAAAAGTGGTGAGCCTGGAAAAATCATCCGTATGTAAATTTGGGTCATTTTTTGTTCGGAATTTGGAAACATTTTCTTCTACAAAGTTATAGAGAATTAAATTTCATATGGAATGGACATAAGGTTCGTATTTTTTTGATAAAAAGCTATTTATTATGAATTATTAAAGTTTTGAAATATTGAGTCTGAATTAATTTTTGGTGGAGAATTTTCTAGAATGTGCGGGCCCCACTTGTCCTTTTGTGTGACGCCCCCAGAATAGGTCCAGTCAACCCAACCCATTCTGAGTCGCCAAATACATGGTACAGAATTCAAATACAATCTTTTATATCACACGATCGTGCAAAATACGACCACACAACTGTGAGTGTCAATACAAATATGTAAAAAATATTAACATTCAAACTAAAGTTCTCATTACAATTATTATCATACTATTTATTAGAAATAGTGAGGACTACTACTGCTCTAACTCGGACCATCACTCTGTCCCCCGACTAGTTTCTGCGACATTCTCATTTCCTAAAGAGGACAATAGATGAAAAGGGTGAGCTCAACTAGCCCAGTAAAGAATATTATGACTAAGATAATGGAAAATAAATTATCGTTAGTCTTCAACAATTCAGATAAAATATTATTGACAACAAGTTTTAGATCAATATTCGCAGCGGAAATAACAATTCATTAGAAGAGTTAAGTAGAGAATAAAGTCTACTATCTTCTATGATTTAAAAGTTCATCATCAATATTTTATCCCTGTAACATCAATCAATATACATCTCAAATCAAATATTCATCTTTGCACTACGGGCCAAAGATATTCATTTGTATCACCAATGGTCATGTTCATCTCAACACCTGTCCATCTTTGCAGTACGGCCAAAGATATTCATTAGGTAATCATTTATCTTTGCTCTACAGGCCAAAGATATTCAGTTATATCACCTTTTAGAACTAAGGATAATGAAAAATAATATAAACAACGAATTCAGTGAGATAAAGGACAAAGATTAGGGATTCGTATTTTAGTTTATCCAATTCAAAAATACTTCGTAATAATCAATTGTGGAACAAAATTCAAGAATAAAGCTCCAAACTTAGATCTAATCAAAGATAGGAACCTTAACAAGCAACTTGGACAAATAAAAGAAAATTTAATTTTTCCGTGAATAGTGCCGTATACGTGAATAGTAATCCTGACGGAAAAAGTGAGAATTTCATAATAAAATCCATGACAATATTTTGGCATAATGATATTGAAAAAAATAACATCGTTTACGAAAGAAAATAACATCCTTTACCTCAAAAGAATAGTACTTCTGACTGGAATATCGGATATAATACCGAAAGAAACTTGCGCTGAATACTAACACTCAAAGTATCTAAATACTCGCAAAAATACGCTCGATATTATAGAGAGAGAAAACTTCTGATTCTGGTGTGATTTTCAATTCTAACATAAGCACCCTATTTATAGGAAAAGTTTAGGATGCCAAAGTAGACTAAATTAATAAAATATTAATAAAAAAAATTTCTACGCACATTTTCTTGACCAAAATATCAGCCACCACAAGTGGGGCCCACCAGAATCAGCATTTTCCACACCAACCAAAAGTGGGGCCCACCATTTTATAAAAAAAACATTTATTTTTCGAAACTTCAATAATTCATAATAAATAACCCTTTTATCAGAAAAATACAAATTCTATATCCTTTTCATAGGAAATTTAATTTTCTACAACTTTGTAGAAGGAAGGTTTTCCAAATTTCAAACATAAATTATCCGAAATTCATAAACGGATGAGTTTCCACACCAAACTACTGATAAAAACACATCAGCACTAATTCTTTCTTTTATATCCATAAAATAAATATTTTTTTATCATATAAATCAATAATTAATTATTCATAAATAATATTACAGAACTACAATATTGACAACCAGGTCGTTCCCAGGAAAGAGGGGGCCTTCCGATATGGATTTCTCCTTACTGACGCGCAATTAAATAACCCCTCCTAGACAAAACTTCGTTAGACATTGTCAATAATGCTATCTAATAATATTATTCAAATAATATGAATTATTGAGTTGATAATGTGAAATACTGTGCAGTGACAATTATTGAGTCAATCATATAAAATATCAACGTAGCAATTATTGATATAAAATATCAACGTAGCAATTATTGAATCAATAAAATATCACGCAATTATTGAATCAATAATATAAAATATTGAACAGTAATTACTGTAACAATAATCGAGTAAGTGCCTTCTTATGTAAGAATCAATAATTCAAAATACTGTGCAATACCGTGTGCTACTGTGTAACACCGCGTATTACTGTATTTTAACCACCGGGTATTTCAACAGTACTAACGGTAACAACTACGCCGTTATTTTATAAAAAAAGTTATTTTTGTCGCTTTCTATATCCGATAGTTATTCCGTTGTGGGGCCCACAAATAGCTGCGCCGTCGTACGAATATTCCCCGACAACAAGGATATTCCACGACCAAACAAATATTCCCTGACAACAATGAATATTTTATAACCACTTGCTCATTTTGAAATATTTGCACATTTCACCCATAACTTTTCACATTTATCAAATCAACACCTTACTATTTCGAAATAATATATAAAGAAAATTAAAACTTTATTCATAAAAGTCGGGGTCTTACAACCTCCCCTCCTTATGAAATTTCGTCCTCGAAATTGACGTACGTACCTGGTATGTCGAAAAGGTGAGGATACCTCGCTTTTATTTCTGATTCCAACTCCCAGGTCATTTCCTCAATTTCATGGTTTCTACACAAAACTTTAACTTGAGGTATAATTTTCGAGCGTAAGACATGCTCCTTCCTATCCATGATCTTGACAAGTACCTCCTCGTACGTTAAATCTTTGGCTATCTCGTCGGGTTCTAACTCAATAATGTGGTTTGGATCTTTCACATATTTACAAAGTACGGATATGTGAAAAACGTTATGAACACGAGACATGCTTGGAGGTAAAGCGAGTCTATAGGCCACATTTTCTATTCGGTCAAGAATCTCAAATGGACCAATGAATTGTGGATTGAGCTTTCCTCTCTCGCCAAACCTCGTAACTCCCTTCCACAGAGCAACACGTAATAACACATGGTCCCTAACATTAAATTCCACGTCCTTTCGATGAAGATCCGCATAACTCTTTTGTCGATCTTGTGCGGTTTGAATACGTTGCAGGATTATTTGAATTTTTTCTGTAGTCATACGTACCAACTCCGGTCCCAACAATGTTGCTTCACCCACCTCATTTCAGCATACTGGAGAGCGACACTTTCGTCTATACAACGCTTCGAATGGAGCCACGTCTATACTTGCCAGATAACTGTTGTTGTATGAGAATTCCACCAATGATAAGTACTTATCCCAACTCCCTTTGAAGTCTAGAACACAGATTCTCAATAGATCTTCAAGAGTTTGAATAGTCCTTTCTGATTGTCCGTCTGTTTGAGGATGATATGCCGAACTGAATCGTGACTCCGTGCCCATAGCTTTCTGCAAACTGATCCAAAATCGTGAAGTAAATCTTGGGTCACGATCCGAAACTATGGATACTGGCATGCCATGCAATCTCACAATCTTATTCACGTACATATGAGCAAGACGTTCAAGGGAATAAGTCTCTCGTATCGTCAAGAAATGAGTAGACTTGGTTAATCTATCAACAATAACCCAAATCGCATCTATACCTTGAGAAACCTTGGGAAGACCCGTAATGAAATCCATCGTAATGTGTTCCCACTTCTATTTTAGAATCTCCAGTGGTTGCAATGGACCCTTCGGCACTTGATGCTCCGCCTTTACACGTTGACAAGTTAAATATCTCGAAATAAACTTTGCGATCTCTCTTTTCATATTACTCCACCAAAATATATGTCGAAGATCACGATACATTTTAGTACTCCCAGGATGGATTGCAAACGGTGTGTTGTGTGCCTCCATCATGATTCTATGCTTCAAATCAGAATCGTTAGGAACACAAAGTCTGGAGTTGACTCGAAGTATTCCCTCTTCATCGATTCTTGCTTCTGGAATGGCACCTTCTTGCACCTTCATCAGCTCCGGATCCGTAGCTTGACCAGCTTTAACTTTATCAATCAAAGCTGGTTCTACGCGTATACTTGACATCATCGCACTCGTTCCCACATATGATCTTTTACTCAATGCGTCAGCTACCACGTTCGCTTTTCCAGGATGGTATTGGATGGTATGATCGTAATCTTTCAACAGCTCAAGCCAACGTCGTTGCCGCATATTGAGTTCCTTTTGAGTGAAGAAATATTTAAGGCTCTTATGATTCGTATAAATTTCCACTTTCTCCCCGTACAGGTAATGTCTCCAGATCTTCAACGCAAAAACGACAGCTGTCAACTCTAGATCATGAGTAGGATAATTCCTCTCATATTCTTTGAGTTATCGCGAGGCATAGGCTATGACTTTCCCATGTTGCATGAGAACACATCCTAACCCTTTGCCCGAAGCATCGCTGTAGATAACAAATCCATCCGAACCAGATGGTATTGTCAGAACAGGTGCCGAGATAAGTCTTCTCTTGAGCTCTTGGAAGCTCTTCTCACATTCCTCGCTCCAAACAAATTTTGTATCTTTCCGAGTCAACTGAGTTAATGGAGTAGCGATTCGAGAAAATCCCTCTACAAACCTCCGATAATAACCAGCTAAGCCCAGAAAGCTTCGTACTTCGGTCACCGACTTAGGTTGCTCCCAACTTTGTATTGCTTCAATCTTCGTTGGGTCAACAGATACTCTACGTTTCGATACCACGTGCCCAAGAAATGCTACTTCCTCAAGCCAAAACTCGCATTTCTTCAGCTTGGCATATAGCTTGTTCTCACAAAGCTTTTGAAGTACCAGCTTCAAGTGGTGCTCATGATCTTCACGGCTTTTAGAATAAATGAGGATGTCATCAATAAAGACAACAACAAACTGATCCAAATATTCCTTAAATACACGGTTCATCATATCCATGAAAGCAGCAGGAGCATTAGTCAATCCAAAAGACATGACTAAGAACTCATAATGCCCGTACCGAGTTCTGAAGGCAGTCTTCGGAATATCCTCAGTTTTAATCTTCAGTTGATGATATCCAGAACGAAGATCGATCTTTGAAAAGAATTGTGCTCCTTACAACTGGTCGAACAGGTCATCAATACGAGGTAACGGATACCTATTCTTGATGGTGACATGGTTCAACTCCCGATAGTCAATACAAAGTCGCATACTCCCGTCTTTCTTCTTTACGAATAAAACAGGAGCACCCCAAGGAGACGTACTAGGACGTATAAAATCGATGTCTAATAATTCCTGTAATTGGTCCTTTAACTCCTGAAGTTCAATAGGAGCCATTCGATATGGGGTTTTAGAAATAGGTTTTGTACCGGGTTCAAGGTCAATAAAGAATTCAACTTCACGTTCTGGGGGTAGACCGGGAAGTTCTTCGGGAAATACATCAGGAAACTCATTAACAACGGAAATATTATTCAGATCTGACGTATTTTGGTTTAGATCAGTGACATGAGCTAAGAAAGATTGACATCCGTTTTTCAATAAACGAATAGCTTTGTGACTTGAAATGACAATGACAGATTTTAGTGGTTTAGTGGTTTGAATTCGCACAACAGGTTGATTAGGAATATGAAAACTAACAACCTTACGAAAATAATCAATTTTGGCATGGTAAGTGGTTAACCAATCAATTCCTAAAATTACGTCAAATGCAAGTATTTTCAAAGATATAAGATCGACAGATAAGGTAAGGGTACTAATCTGAATCAAGCAAGATTTATAAACTGTGGATGTAACAAAGGTTTCTCCCAAAAGAGTTTCAACAGATAAGTCAAAGTCTAATTTATCAGAAGTCAAGTTCAAACGTTGAGCACAAGCAGGTGAAATAAAAGAATGGGTAGCACCGGTATCTAACAAGGTGTAAACTTCGCAAGAGTTTATGATTAGCTTACCCGTAATCACCTCATGTGGATTCCTAGCGTTTTGGACTGTCACGACAAACGCTCTTCCAGAAATCACCGACTTTGACTTGTCTGAAACCGCTTTTGGAATCACCACCCCCGCTAGACTTGGTTTCGGTACAGGACAATCTCGAGCTATATGTCCTTCTTTTTCACAGTTATAGCATGCTTTGAATTGTTGTGGGCAGTTTGGGCTGATGTGTCCCTCTTTCCCGCATTTATAGCATACGACCGGTGGTCGTTCTCCTCCCCTAGAAACAGTTGGTGCTGATGTTGTCTTCACGTTCTCATTATTGTACCTTCTCTTCTTGAAATCTCCTCCCGATTCGTTTTTCCTACTATCATGGCCACGATTACCACCGGAGTGGTTACCGCTTCTGTCATACTTTCCTCCCCGCTGGTTGTCATTGCTCCGATGACTGCTGCCACCGGTACGACCTTGGTTATTGTCCCTTGGTTGAATATAATCACTATCTCGTTCTAACAACTGGGCCCTGTTCACTACATCCGAATTTAGAGAAAATTTGTGAGAAATGAGGTATTGACGTATTTCGGGTTTCAAATCTCTCAGAAATATCCGCGTCATACGTTCCTCATTTTCCACCAAATGAGATGCAAACCTGGACAATTCCGCGAATTTAGCCTCGTACTGGACACCGTCATGTAGTTTTGTTCTAGTCTGATAAACTCTACCTCCTTCATATGACAAATTCTTTCAGGAAAGTACTTGTCATTGAATAATTTCTGGAACGCTTCCCAAGACATCTTGAGTGCGGCAGGCTGGGTACGCTTCACGGATTCCAACCAGTAATCTGCCTCTCCAGGGAACATAAACGTGGCGAATGGAACCTTCTGTTCCTCCGTGCATCCCAAGACATCAAATATCTTGGTAATTTGATTAACCCACGTCTCCGCCTTGATCGAATCCGGCTTCCCCAAAAATTCTGGTGGTCCCAATTCTTTGAACTGCTTGGCAGTGACAATTCGCGTGTTGTTATTATCTTCACCTGTATTTTGCACACGAGTTTCTCTCGTCTGGTTTTGCATGAACTGCAAAAAACTTCTAAGCATCTCATCGTTTATCGTCTGATCAGCGTTATTTTCAGGATGAACATTGCCTTCTTGTTGCACGTTCTCCTGGTTGTTAATTAAAGGTGTCTCCACGGTCTCATTCACTTCATTGTTAACATTCTCAGCTGCCATTCTCAAATACTGCCATAAAACAAGGGTTAATTAAACAAATTAACATATCACATATTAACCCTATGCTCCGACTGACCAATTAAATACCACATAAGCTTAGGTAAGACACACTAGCGAAGGATTTACTCGTCTCTCCCATCCTAGTTCTATTCCCCGATCTCCGTCAGAGATCATATCCCTAAGCTCTGATACCAACTGTGACGCCCCCAGAATAGGTCCAGTCAACCCAACCCATTCTGAGTCGCCAAATACATGGTACAGAATTCAAATACAATCTTTTATATCACACGATCGTGCAAAATACGACCACACAACTGTGAGTGTCAATACAAATATGTAAAAAATATTAACATTCAAACTAAAGTTCTCATTACAATTATTATCACACTATTTATTAGAAATAGTGAGGACTACTACTGTTCTAACTCAAACCATCACTCTGTCCCCCGACTAGTTCCTGCGACATTATCATTTCCTGAAGAGGACAATAGATGAAAAGGGTGAGCTCAACTAGCCCAGTAAAGAATATTATGACTAAGATAATGGAAAATAAATTATCGTTAGTCTTCAACAATTCAGATAAAATATTATTGACAACAAGTTTTAGACCAATATTCGCAGCGGAAATAACAATTCATTAGAAGAGTTAAGTAAAGAATAAAGTCTACTATCTTCTATGATTTAAAAATCTATCATCAATATTTTATCCCTGTAGCATCAATCAATATTCATCCCAAATCAAATATTCATCTTTGCACTACGGGTCAAAGATATTCATTTGTATCACCAGTGGTCATGTTCATCTCAACACCTGTCCATCTTTGCACTACGGCCAAAGATATTCATCAGGTAATCATTTATCTTTGCTCTACAGGCCAAAGATATTCAGTTATATCACCTTTTAGAACTGAGGATGATGAAAAATAATATAAACAACGAATTCAGTGAGATAAAGGACAAAGATTAGGGATTCGTATTTTAGTTTATCCAATTCAAAAATACTTCGTAATAATCAATTGTGGAGCAAAATTCAAGAATAAAGCTCCAAA